>OY986439.1:108802269-109312269 GCA_963920525.1 Dichetophora obliterata | reverse complement strand
TGTTATTATTAATAATAATAAATACATGCTTGTTATTTTCTAATTCAATAATAAATATGGTACACAATTGAAAATCAATTTGTTTTAATTATAATGATATATAAAAGGGCGCCATATGCATAACTCGCCCGGGGCGCCTAAATGATTAGGGCCGGCCCTGTCTATACACAAGAATTAGACAAACAGTTACAGAATCCAGTTAGATTTGTATTAGTTTCATTGAAAAAAGCATAGCAATGAAAGCTGCCAACACCGTTTACGTCTGTTTGTTTGTCTGTTTGTTTGTCTGTTTATTTGTCTGTATGCCTATCCATTCATCTACTAGTCTCTTAAGCAAATTTCAGCACAATCCAACTAACCTTAAATTTTTCTTTGTTATAAATTGTTTTCAGTTTTTTTTTTACTTTCTTTAATTCGTATGTGAATGAAAGAACAGTGCAAGAAATTGACAACATAGACTAGACAAGATAACAGTCAGTGAAGAGGAGAAGTTTGACAACGTTCAGAAGATCACTGCTAAGTGAATGAACGAGTTGAACGGAACGCTCACTCAGCTACCTACAACAGCTTTTCAAACACAAAGCTTGGTGGCGTGACTTGATGTGGACTAACTTGGCTTAAAAGGTGTACTGTTATTTCTTAGGCTTAAACAATACAACAACAACAACGACGCACAGTGAACGAAAATACGGGTTTATTGGCATTCGGTGGTCAAAAATCTACATCTTCTAAACGAATATAAATTTTTAATGCAGTTTTTTGCAATCATATTTGCGACCTTTAATATGAGCTATTGATATAGTTTCTGCAATTATTTCTTCTTCAGCCTTTTTTTGGGTGTAAGGTTTATTTTTTGAAAATTTCCAACATTTTACTACAAAAATTGTATTATTTCTTGTAAATAGTAAAAATTCCTTCTTAAAAACTTACTTGATCCAAAGCTCGCAATTAAATTCATATAAGAATTTTGATAATAGATCACAGTTAATTTACTATTTAAAATTCTGTTAATTCAGTTTTTGCAATTTTTTGTTTTGAAAATTAAAAAAGTAAAAATAAATAGTTATTTTTTATTTGTGAATTTCATATTTTATTAATATAAACTGATGTTAAATAAGTATTAGAGATGCAACGGATAGTTATTTGGCCAGATACCGGATATTCGGCGAGCTGCAAGGCCGAATATCCGAATATCCGGGGGATCGTTGTCACCAAATATATATGTATTTCTAATTCGACACGCAACAATGTACGGATTTGCCATTCGTTTATGGCAAATAAAGTTGAAAACACCTTTTACATAATAAAAATCTCTAATTGCTAAAATAAAAAATCTAAATAATTTGTACTCTTATAAAATTATTGCCTAATTGCAATAGTAACTATCAGGGTTCGGACTTAAAAATTTGTAAACCGCAGTAAATTTTGAAAAAAAAACGCAGTAAAACAAATTTTTCGCAGTAGTTTTTTTGTTTTTTTTTTTTTATTTACGATTATTTACGTACATTTACTACTAATATTCGCACATTTTATACTAAAACAAAATAAACACAAAAATATATACATAACTATGTCTATACTAATGGTATTCATCTAAGCGCGCAAATTTCCCAAGTGCAAGTGTGCATTTTAAGTGGCAGCTTTCATGAACGCAGCACCTTTGCTTTTTTCTTAAATTTTTGACAGTTGATGACAATTTAAAAAAATTTTTAGTATTAATAAAATAAAAATGCCGAAGGAAAGCGAAAAAGTAAATTAGTAAAATTATTTAAAGAAAAACTTAAATGATTGTTTTTCAAGATAGTTAAAATCACAGAAGAAGAAGAAAATTAGCTGACTTCGGGTTCGCACAATTAACAGCGCAAGTTTTCTTGACGATTTGGTCGCGTATCCTTATTAGGTTTGTGCAAAAGGTTTTTCTTATGATTTTTGACAGTTCAATTGCGAAGGTGGAAAAATTCACTGTTTGTACCAGAGAACTGCACAAGCCTGCTTGAAGTCTATTTCAAGCGCTTGCTTAAAATACAAGTTCAAGCCAGCTTGAGCTTGATAATTTTGAATCAAGCAAAGCTTGTAATTGAATATAAATAAGCCCACGCACAGCTTGCACCTATTCTAGCTTACAAGCGAACGAAGTTTCAAGCAATGGAAAGCTTGATGCTCTTCGGCAAAAGCTTGTAAGCCTCGCAAGTATCCAAATTATTGAATTAAAGCAAGTATCCAAGAATTCAATGAGCTTCTTTAGAGATAGCTTAAGCGTAATAGGACTTTTAAGGATTCTGTGGACTCCGTGGTGTGAAGTTTTAGGATAAATGATTTCGAAGATGCTGTCAAACTTTAAAATTTAAGATGGCGGATAGAGTTGCCACCTAGATTTTTTTTATTTTTGCGAATTCTTGTAATTTTGATATTCTGACAACGGAATTGATTTCGAATATATTGTCACAGTTTTAAAATTTAAGATGGAGGTTAGGGTTGCCACCTAAATTTTTACCACAGTATTGTCACCTAATAATATGTACTTTTAAAAGTTTTAAACATCATTTATCAGTGTTAAGGGGTCGCTGATTTCGAATCTAAGGTCAGAATTTTAAAATTCAAGATGGTGGATAGGGTTGCCACCTTTATTTTTTTAGTTTTATGAATTCGGGGCTGGCAAGAAAAAAATGGTACACCAAAAATGGGTCGCTGAATCCGAATCCGTCGTCAAAATTTCAAAATTATAAAATTTTGAAATAATAGGGTTGCCACCTAATAATATGTCTTTTTAAGAGTTTTAAACGTCATTTATTAGTGTTAAGGGGTCGCTGATTTCGAATCTAAGGTCAGAATTTTAAAATTAACACTAATAAATGACGTTTAAAACTGTTGAAAAGATATATTATTAAAAGTAAATCAATTCTTAATTTGGTCGCTAAAACGTATGAAAAACTTTAAAAAAATTTTTTATTGCAATGACAGCTTCATCTGACAGATGACTTTCTTCTGTTTCAACGCTATGACCAAATTATACAGATGTAATTGGCCCTTGAAACTAAATTTTTATAATCAAAATCAAAGCTTTCATATTCAAAAAATATCACAAAACTAACCATAAAAGTGTTTACATGCAAAATTAATGATAGCATATTTTAACTATTATATTGTTTTTTATAATTCTAAAAAATTGTATATTTTTCTTAGAATTATATATATAAAATTTTTTTTAGAATTATATATGAGTTTGATGTCAAATAAGTTGCGAATAAATCGCAGTAGATTTGGAAAAACCTCAGTGAGGCAGCAGAGTATTAAATTTTGGTAAAAAGCGCAGTAGATCTACTGCAATTACAGTAAAGTCTGAACACTGGTAACTATGATATCTCACGATATCTCATGATATCTCACGATATCTCACATGATATCACACGACACGTATTGGGATTGTTTCAATGAAGTGATAGATGAAAAGAATATTCAGTGTCGCGATCAAGAGAAAAACCCAATTGCGACCGAGATTGAAAACTACTTGAAGGGAGTTCGAATCGATCCTTACGCATGGTGGTCGATTAACTCCAAAAAATACCGATACCGCTCATTTGGCAGCAGCGTTTATAGCGAGAGACTCTTTTACGAACACAAGCGAATTCGCCTATTGTCTTTGAATACTGCAGATTCACCATATTTACCTTTAGTTTTTATTCACCATATCTACCTCTTCTTAATTTTGATTATTAATGTTAATTATTTTACTAATTGAATGTTTTTCCTTATCGTTAAAGTGAATATTAAGAATGTAATCTAAAGTTTTTTGGAAGATATGTACCTTGTACATTTTTTGTTACGTTTTCACATTTAAAAAAAATCCGCCATAATTAGTACCTATTTCATTGTTATATACCAAAAAAAGATTTATTTAAATAAAATAGTCTTAAGAAACTATCCGGCCGAATAGTACATTAAGGCAATTTACTAAATATCCGGCAACTATCCGGTTTGCCTGATATCTGTTGCATCTCTATTAAATATCAGTTTCTTAAAAAAATTCATCAATTGGTTGAATAATTAATTCCCTAGCTTCTTTAATAAAGTAAGAATTTTCTTTGATTTTCTTAAACTAGATATAAATGGATCAGATGAGGTCATGAGCATGCAAAATAGGTCCTCATTTGTTTTTTGCCTTAAAAACATTTGGGTGTTATGTTCTGTATAGTACCTATGTTATATACAGAGGCGGACAAAATTATTCACACATATTGCATACTAAATTTCCCACTTTATATCTTCCAATCGTTAAACAATACACCAATACTATGTTAATAGAAAACATGTGTTGTTTCATTACACATCTAAATACAGTAATAAATTTACAAAAAAATGTTTACGTACAAGAAAATTAAATAAAATGTAAAGCAAGTCATACGTGAGTTGGGACAAAATTATTCACACAATGCATGTTTTTCAAAACTTAAACTGATTTTACTTTGTAACAAAGGAATTTATACTTTCGGAAAAGTGCCTTTATGAATGTGAGCACTCAAAATTCCACTTATTTAGTAGTTTTACGTTTTGGCTTTGTCGTGTGCGTTGTTAAAAATTGATCTCGAGTTAAAAATGGGCTGGAAACTAAAAGAAACAAGTGAAGCTAAAAAAAGTAGTTCTACATCTGCACAATGAATCAAGTAAATCAAGAGCAGAAATCAGCTAAAAAGAAAATTGAAACCGTTTTACCAGTATAATAAAGCGTTTTGAAGCAAAGGGAACTCCTCAAATCCGACCTCATACCGGTAGACCATGCAAACTAACCACCTTTGATGAGTAAAAAGTAATAAGAAAAGCTAAAAAAAATCCAAAAATTATTTTAACACAGGTTGCAGCAGAGGTTCAAGAAAAATGTATAAAGCAAATCATCCGAAAACGGTTGAGAGGGCCAAAAAACGTGCCGGTTATAGTTCGCGATTGGCGGGAAAAAAACCTGTTATCAGCAAAATCAATAAGAAGAAGGGGCTAGATTTCGCAAAGATTTCTGGAGCAATGTACTATTCAGCGACGAAAGTAAGTTTAGCATCTTTCAATCGGATGGAAGGATTCGAGCCTGGTTAAAACCCAACACAGACCTCAAAAAATTAATACAATTGGAATAGTGAAACATGGTGGTGGGGGAGTCATTGGTTGGGGGTTTATGTTAGCGGCAGGTTTGGGGAATCTTGTATTTATTGACGGTATTATAGTCAAATCGGTTTACCTCAATATTTTAAAGGAAAATTTAGTAAAATGTGCGCGGAACCTGAGTCTTGTCAACAACTTTTATTTCCAACAAGATAATGATCTCAAGCATACAGACCACGACGAGCGTATGTGGATCATACATTAAACGCCTCACATTCTCCCAACACTACCACAATTTTCAGACCTAAGCCCATCGAAAATTTATGGGATGAAGTCGAGAGGCGTGTCGCTAAAATTAAAATAACCAGCAAAGCCCAACTAAGACAAGTGCTCCAATGGAATGGAAAAGTTTGGATGAAAGTATGACTAAAAAATTGGTTCACTCCATTCAAAATAGATTCAACGAAGTAATCAAGCAAAAAGTTTTGTGAAAATGGAATGTGCGAATATATTTGTCGCTTTGAAATCTGAAGATGCTTATGTTTAATGTTATTTTTTATTTAATGGAAAACAATTCTGCTTACTTTTTGTTATTTTTAAATAAAAATCAGAGACATTAGTTTTTTCTAAAAATAAAATTTTTGAAAATATTAGTCTATTTTTAGTATATACCTAATTAAATGAAAAAATGGGTACTGTGTGAATAATTTTGTCCGCCTTTGAATATTATGCCTGGTTTTCACTTGGTCAGTTTTCAATCACAAATGTTGTCAATCTAATGGAAACGTATTGTCATTTACATTTGTTGTCATATATGACCACTGATTTTCATATACAATCACAAACAAGTGAGAACAGATAGAATTTTGCTTGTCAATCAAAATATCGTTGTATGACAAGAAAAATCGAAATGCCAACATATTGGCATTTTGTGTCAGTTGTTGCCTACAAAAAAATGTTGTTTTCATTTTTTTGTTTCACTGCTGGCAAAGGTTTTTAAATATTGTTATTTTAATTGGTTTAGAAGGAAAAGTGCACTTAAATAGGGATTATCGCAGTGGCCGGTGTTGCTTCCAAGGGATTTGTTGCAGGACGTATTTTCGGGATTCACGTTGTTGCGGTCGCTTTGCCAGGAATTTGTCATTTGCGTGAATCTTGATGACGTATCTTGCGAACGTGGCGATGGTGCCTTTTGAACCAACACCGGCCACTGTGATAATCTTTGTTTAAGTGCACTTTTGCTATTAATCTAATAAAATTAACAGTATTTTATAAATTCCACCAAAAAGAAACATTTTCTAGCAATCTCAAATATATAACATAAGCTGTTGTTGATGAAAAAAGCACAACTGAACAAACCAATGGCATTTCACTAACATCGAAAGTGAAAACAGTATGGCAATCAATTGACACATAAATTCAACTTCAGTCTTTGACATTCGATTTTAGGTTAGTTTTTGGGTTTCAATGAAAACGCATTTGACGTCATATGGTCAGATGCCTACTGACATCAGTGATTGTTGTCATTGAAACTGACTTAGTGAAAACCAGGCTTAATAAACGTAAATTTTGTCCGGCGTAAGACTTTTTAAGTAAAAGTCCAATCTTAATTAATTTAGTAAAGTTTGGTAGGTTTAGACCTGTAGATGTGCAAACTGCACTTTTTATTTCATAAGAATTTATATTTCTTAAAAAACCCATTTCAATGAAAACAATTAAGAAAAGAAGAAAACTGATCCCCAAATCTAATGACGACTTCCGCAAATGAAAAACTGATAATGATTTACGCATATGCACCTGGAATGTCCGAACCCTTAATTGGGAAGGTGCCTCTATCCAACTGACTGATGTATTGGAAAGATACAAAGCTGATACCACTGCTATCCAAGAAATGCGATGGAAGGGACAGGGTTGCATTCGGCATGCACCCTGTGATATCTAGTACAGCGGCCATGCGGAGAAGCACGAGTTTGGATGCGGATTTGTAGTTGGCAAGAGACTACGGCCCCACGTCCTGCGATTCACACCTGCGAACGAACGACTTGCCATAATCCGCATCAAGGTTAAATTTTTCAATATAAGCCTAATATGTGCGCACGCTCCGACAGAAGACAAAGACGATGAGATCAAGGAAATTTTCTACGAGAGCCTTGAAAATACTTACGAGCGCTGCCCCTGTCACGACGCACAAATCGTGCTTGGTGACTACAACGCTAAGGTGGGTAAGGAAAATATTTTTGGTCCAACAGTCGGAAAGTTCAGCCTCCACGACGGAATGAGGCTGATTGACTTCGCCGCAGCACGAAACATCGTCGTAAGTAGCACTAGATTCAAGCATCTCAATTTTCATAAAGCCACCTGGATGTCCCCTGATCAAAAAACCAAAAATCAAATTGATCACGTTTTGATCGACGGAAGGCACTCTTCCAGTGTATTGGATTTACGCACGATCCGTGGTGGAAACATTGACTCGGATCACTATCTTGTTGCAGCCAAGTTCCGTACACGACTATGCGCAGCTAAGAATACACGCAACCCTACACAGAGAAAGCTAGAAGTCGACAAGTTGCAATCGAAACAGACAGCCGAAGCTTTCGCCACTCGACTCTCACTCCTGCTTCAAAGCACTACTCCAATCGATGATCAACCAGATCTTCACGCTACGACAAATCTTGGAGAAGACTCAAAAAACAAGTCGACACCCACCATCTTTTTGTCGACTACAAAGCCGCCTTCGACAGCCCAATAAGGAAGCCTGTACTCCACCATGTCTGAATTTGGTATTCCTGCAAAACTAATACGACTTTGTAGGATGACACTGAGCAACACCATCAGCGCAGTTAAAATCGGGAAGGACCTCTCCCCACCATTTGTTACCAAACGAGGTTTCAGACAAGGTGATTCCTTATCGTGCGACTTTTTCAACATAATGATGGAAAAGATCATCCGAGCTGATGATCTGACACGTAGTGGCACAATATTCTACGAGAGTGTTATGCTGCTTGCGTATGCTGATGACATCGATATCATTGGCCATAATACGCGCGCAGTCAGTGCAGCATTTTCCAGATTAGAAAGACAGTCAAGTCAAATGGGTCTGGCAATGAATGCAGATAAGAGGAAACGCTTGGTGTCAACAAACAAACAGTCCCAGCGTCTTGGAACCCACGTTACAGTTGACAGTACCTCCTTCGAGGTTGTGAAGGACTTCGTCTATCTGGGATCCAGCATAAACTCAACCAACGACTTCAGCATTGAGATCAAACGAAGAATAACTCTTGCCAACAGGTGTTACTTTGGGCTCAGTAGGCAATTGAGAAGCAGAGCCCTTTCTCGACGAATGAAAATCACGCTCTATAAATCGCTCATCATGCCCGTCCTACTTTATGCATCGCAAACCTGGACGCTGAGCAGTTCAGATGAAAAGGCTTTAGGAGCATTCGAGAGAAAGATTCTTCGTAAGATCTACGAACCAATCTGCATCAATGGCGAGTACCGAATACGGTGGAATGATAAACTGTACGCTGCCATCGACATAGTCAAGCTAGGTCATGTTCAGCGCATGAAAGACGATGCTCCAGTGAAGAAAACATTCGATTCGGTACCCAGCGGCGGTCAACGCAAAAGAGGACGACCGCATCTTCGTTGGAAAGACCAAGTAGAGGACAACCTGACGAAGCTTGGAATTTGCAACTGGCGCCAGCAAGCGAAAGACAGAAATGGCTGGCGCAAATTCTAGATGAGGCCAAGACCGACATACAGTTGTAGCGCCAACTAAGTAAGTAAAAGAGCCCTGCGTAGGTGCACTTAAAACCGGTTTCAAAACATTTGCTCATTTCACACTACACTGCAATGTCTTGCTTGGTGCAAAAAAGTTATGTGTGTGATTGCAGCGAAGACGAACAAAACATGATAGAGCAATAAAAAACAGATCATTGATATTGTTGATCTAAGATATTGTTCTCAGAGAGCTCACTGCAGTCAATGCAACGAAAGCTTGTTCACTGGCAATAGATGATTTATGTCAGAGAACGAATACGGTGCTGGCGCGAACACTAGGTAAAAATGGGTCACGCATCATTATTTAACAGTGCTAGGAGGTTGCTGAATTCGAATCTGAAGTCAGAATTTTAAAAATAAAAATGGGTAATAGTGCTGTCACCTATTTTTTTTTTTGCTTTACAAATGCGATGCTGGTGCGAACATCAGGTAAAAATGGGTCGCTGAATCCGAATCTGTTATCAGAATTTAAAAATAATGTAATTTTTTTTATAATAGGGTTGCCACTTAATATTATGTATTTTTAAAAGTTTTAAACAAAATTTATCAGTGTTAGAATCTGAAGCCAGAATTTTAAAATTCAAGATGGTGGATAGGGCTGCCACCTTCATTTTTTGCATTTTTATGAATTCGGGGCTGGCAAAAAAAAGAAGATATACCAAAAAGGGGTCGCTGAATCCGAATCCGTGGTCAGAATTTCAAAATTATAACATTTTTAAATAATAGGGTTGCCACCTAATAATATGTATTTTTAAGAGTTTTAAACATCATTTATCAGTGTTAGGGGGTCGCTGATATCGAATCTGAAGTCAGAATTTTAAAATTCAAGATGGTGGATAGGGTTGCCGACTTCATTTTTTGCATTTTTATGAATTCGGAGCTAGCAAAAAAAATTATAGAAAAAAAAGGGGTCGCTGAATCTGAATCCGTGGTCAGAATTTCAAAATTAAAAAATTTCACCTAATAATATGTATTTTTAAGAGTTTTAAACATCATTTATGTATTATTTCAAAATTTTGTAATTTTGAAATTCTGACAATGAATTCGGATTCAGCGACCCATTTTTAACTTGTCAATCTTGAAAATCTTGAAGTTGGTGTAAAAAAATGTCTAGTTAGGCGCTGACGACCGCTGATTAAAATTATCAAAAAGATCAAAATGATCTATTTCCATATATTGCTTTTTATTTCTTATTTTATTTATTTTATTGCTCATCCTACCCTTAACGATTAAATTTCATTGCTTGTGGTGTTGACGAACAAAAACACGCCATGCTTGGATTGCCGAGAGAGAAAGTGTGTATTGCTTGTCGTTGTAGGCTTTCGTTTGGTGTTGAGCAAATAAAACTCTCAAGTGTTATTAGATGAGAGTCAACTGTGAGCAATGCAATAAATCAAAGTGTGTGTACGTTCAAATAGATGCACCGACGCAGGGCTTTAGTAAGTAAGTATTCTTTTCAAAATACATTAAATACATAATTTTTTAAATACATAATACATTGATTATTAATGTCATGTATTTTGATTGTATCTTATCAAAATACATGTTTCGCAAAATTATACACTTCTACAACTAAAACCGACGTTTTTATTAACAAAGTTCTCAAAGCCCTAAGTTTAAGCGCAACTAACAATTTAGAAAGTTTTTTGATTTTCTCTTAAAATTTTTTAATTTAAACTTACGGCTTTTTTGATTTAATATAAAGATATATATTAAGCAAGCGCCCCCCTTACCCCCCTTGCGGACGCCCATGGCTCATATATGGCATTGCTGCTAATAATCTGTAAGATTGTTTGCAATCTTGACTTGAAAAAAAAATTTTCAAAAATAGTAAATTAAAAAGAAAATTATCTTTGTATAGTTTATGATATTTATAATCTGTATATATAAAATTCTTCTGTACATTGCTTGGTCACTGAACTCCTCCTAAGCGACTGGACCGATTTTGATGAAATTTGGTGAGTGTGTGCGGCTGGGTCTGTAGATGGTTTAGGTCTAAAGTTGGCGCTGGTAGGTGGCGCTGTTGTTGCTGTGGCAGTGTTTAAAGGGGTATTTGAGAGTATAACTCAGAAACGAATTGAAAAATTGTCATGATTCTTTCACTACACCATTACTTTCTATGCAAACAAAATTAGAAAAATACAAAATAAATAAAAATAAAAAAAAAATCTTAAATTTATATAATATTAGGCTTGATTTTTCGATCGTATAAAACTTTTTAAATTTTTATGATAGAAACTTTGAATTAACCCTACATGTATACATACCATATGAAAGAACATTAAAAAAGCCATTTTTGGTTTTGAATATTTTTTCAACAACAAATATTTTTACCAAAGTTTTTGGCGAAATAAAGAAATTCATTAAGGTTTTTTTGGAAAATTATAAAAATTAGAAGAAAGACGAAAATGAAAAAGATTGAAACACGATCGGACGGACAATTAATCAAAATTTCAAACAAAAAAAATTAATGCAATCCTTTTTAACATGACCGAGTTCTTTCACTTTCAAACCCAGCACTTTCATTTTTGATTAATTTTTTTTTCTTCTATTTCTCCAAAAAATAAAATTAGTACTAAAAACTTTTTGCGTGTTTCGGGTAAAAATTTCTTGGAAATTTTAAGCAACTTGCATGTTTCTATAGAAAACGAAATTTTTCTAGTAAAAGACATCTAAACCAAGGATGTTGTTACTTGCCATGAAATTGATTGAATATAACTTTGAAAATTCTTGCATGGTAGATTTGTTTAAATGTTAAATTTAAGGTGTTTGATGAGTCTGAGAACCTTAGTATGTTTAGCGATGACAAAAATGGTAAAAAATTTAGGGTAAATATATATATACTACCACGTGTATCTTTTGAACATCACTATAAATTAGTATTATATGCAATAAAATATATTATGTGTAAGTTGTTTATTTAATAGCAAAAAAATTAATAGTTTGTACATAACAATTTCAGGTGAGTATACAGTGAGTGCGATGAAATAGACTCAGTGCTATTAAAATTATTTAAATCAAAAAATCTTAGGAAGCTTTTAATTTTTTCTTTTGATAGGTAAAAAGAATAATTCATTTAATTCATATTAGTAAATTAATTAGTTAACTTAAGTGTGAAACATAAACGAAAAAATTCAAAATTCAATGATACGTCATCATTCGGCTGTGACTTGAAATAGAACCAGAAGTAGTTACTTAATTTTAGCCATGACCTGTGATTAGAAAATTTGAAATTTCATGATAAAATTAATAGAAATGATTGAAATAGTATTATTTCTACCTCAATATTTGGAGGAGTATCCATTATTTTTGATAACTACTGAGCAACACCTAGTCATCGAATCCACTAGTTTTTGGCACTTAGTAGCCGGAATTTTCTCCCATGCGTCCTTGATTAAGCTCCAAAGATCAGATTCGTTGGTTGGATGTTTGTCTCTAAGAGCCACTGTAACCTCTCGCTTTACATTTACGATAGGGTTAAGGTCTGGAGACTGTGGCGGCCAGCTTAAAAGTTTGATGTTTTTTTGTTTGAATCATTATTTTGCCCGCTTCGATCTGTGTTTCGGGTCGTTATCCTGCTGAAACACCCATCGAAGTGGCAAATTAAACTCTCCGTACGGCAATATGGTTTCACTAAAAATCCTGGTCTATTGTAAAGCATCCATCTTTCGCTCGATGGGAATTAAGGGACCTGTGCCAATTTTTGGAGAAACACCCCCAAAATTATTATACTCCCACTGCCATGTTTAAGCGTTTTTATAGTGTGTTGAGGGAGAAGTTCGATATTGGGGAGTCTTCTCACAGAAACGCTGCCTCGATCTGAGTTAAATAAATTAACTTTGGTTTCATCTGACCAAAAAATGTTTCACCATTTGCTCGTTGGCAAATCTGCATTATTCTTTGCGAATTGTAATCCCTTGCGGACATTAACTTTGGTCAGGAATGCTACCTTCCGTGCAGCTTTAGACTTCAATCCATTTTTAATTAAAAGTTTTCGAATCCTTCAAGCGTTCACGTCCAAGAAATATTGTTTTTTGAGAGTACAAGAGGTCACAAACGGATCTTTTTTTACGTGACGTAGGATTTGTTTTTGCAAACTGGTACTTATTATGGGTTCTTTTACTTTGTTTTCTATTATTTTTTTTTTTAATTTTTAATGCGTTTTTAACCAATTTCTTTGAGCAGCCAACTATACTGGCTATTTCCCTTTGGTTTTTTCCCTTGTTTACGCAAATTTTTAATAATTTTCGGTTTTCAGGACTGCAGTGCTAGGCTCTTCCTATTTTGAGACTTTATTGTTTGAAACACTAAAATTTATTTTGAAATCAAAAAAACTGAGAACTCTTGCTCACGTTTTGTAGTAAAATTTTATTAAAAAATATCTTTTTAGATTAAAAAATTTTTTAATTATATTGGTTGGCTCTATTTTAGCTCACACTTTTAACGCAACAATATCACATTTTCACAGATTTCCGAAAAATAAACGCGCAATTGTACTCAAAAACAGCTGCATAATATTCATGGGAGAACTGGTTCTTAAACTACAGTTGGTTTACAGCAAGCTAATTTGTTACAAAAATTTTTAATTAAGTAATATCATCAGCACATGCGTGGCTCTATTTCATCGCACATCACTGTATTTTCTTGTTTCATACGTTTTAGAGAGCTCTTTTTATCAGTCGGGTTTTAGTTTTTTGTAACTTATTTTTTGGTTCAATTAAAAAAATTGTCCTGTGACCTCAAAATTTACGGACCTTTAGGTTAGATTTTAAGTTGAAAAGTTGGTTTTCAGTAAAAATTGTTTTTTTCAATAAAAATAGCCAAAAGTTGGCAATGAAAATCAAAAATCCGACCAGATAGATTTAAAAGAAAATTCAATTACGAACATTTTAGGTGAAATTTGTTCCGCTTGCTCAAGTTCTATGACCAGAGAATCATTTTAACCCTTTCAATGGCTAGGCTAAACTAAGAACAAAATGATTTTTGGAGGTAATATTCCTATCATTTAGTCCCTAAAAAGATGAAAAAAGTAACTTTGATTTTTACCAGCGCTTCTAACGTTTTGTAAGCTTGTACAAAGAAAAAATTGTTTTGCTCCTGTTCAGCACAAAATTTTTTTTTTAACCCTTGAAGGTTTCTCAACCCTTTATATCTCTGTTTTTTAAACCCTCTTAATATTTTTATCATTAAAGCCATAAAAAGATAAAAAAAACATATATATGATTTTGTTCGGTTGATTTTTTCTTATAAAATAGGCCAAAATAAATTTTGTTTGCTTTTCTTCGGCACAAAATCGAAAATCCAACTGACTTTAGTAGCAAATATCTCTCCAAATTTCTTTTTATCATGTTGGTTCATTTGTTTTTCGTAGAACCAAATGATTTGATTTTAAAAAAAGCGTTGAAAAAATATAAATAAAAATTACTTTGTGACGTGTCCAATATATTGGGCAAATCCACTGAAAGGGTTAAAGTGGTTACAGTAGGGATTTGTCCCACTGTGCGACGTCGAAAACATTGTTGTTGTTGTTGATAGTTGGTGTTAAAAGCCAGTTGGTGTTGATAGTTGTGGTAGTTGTGTTGATAGTTGTGTAAACAACAACAACAACATCAACTTTCGAGTAAACAATTGCCATTTTCGCTGTTGTAAGTTGTTGTTGTTGCAGCATTGCCAACTGTTTTATGCTGTGTTTGGATTTTAGTTTATTTTTTTGTTTTTCTTGCAAACTATCCCAACAAGGCTTTTGCTCGATTGTTGTTATGTTATTGTTGTTGTCTCGGTTGTTGCTGCTAGTTGCCAGTTTTGATCTCTTATTTCATTCATTTAAAGCAGATTTCGTGTTGAAAAACAGCAAATAACTGTTAAGCGTAAAATTAGTTGAACGTACAAAAGTTTTTCTTAAACACTATAAATTGTTTTGATTGTAATTTTTCGAAGTTATTTATTTTTATTAATTTCTTGCGTTTTTATATAGAGCATTACATTTAATAATAAATAAATGTTTATTTTTAAATTCATGGACTCTGTTCACAACTTCTGTCAGACTGGCTTGGCTTTGCTTTGTTTCAATGGCAGACAGCAGCTCAAAGTGAAACTTTGTTAGTAGCTAATGCGTTTTTCGTAAGTTTTTTTTTTTTTTTTTTAACAATTGCTTTTTAGACACGACCACCTCTAACCACCTTTTTACTGCCTTCCCATCTAAACAACAACAATAACTACTGCTTCACAACTATAAATGGTAAAAATTTCGTTTGTTGTGGCAGCTTTTATATCTAATTAAAACAACAACTACAACAATTATAGATTTTAAAACATCGTGTATGGTCCCGCACGATCGATCCACGCACGTTTGGAGAAATTTTTTCAAGTGAACACGTTGTTGGTATGCGTTTTTTTTTTAACAACATTTTGTATTTATTTTGTATTTTTGTCTAAGGCCAAACTTGTTGCCACAAGTGGAAGTGGCAACATGTTTATTGTAAAGCAAGATATGACCATAGCTCAAGGCATATTTAAATATTCAATTCAATGACCTTGAGAGTTCCTTATGTGGTGATAATATCGAGATTTGTTTGTTTTTTTTTGTTGCCATGCTAACGGTTTCTTTTTTAAGGCACTTTAACACCGCTGAACTTGACTTTGAGGTTAAATTTGTCTTAAATAAAAAAAAATATATCTATAAAGTTTTCTGCATTTTCTACTACTATTTGCTTCAACCACATCAGTGGCGTAGCTAGGGTTGCTGCTACCGGGGGCGAAAAATACATTTTGCCCCACGAAGGGCGGTTATCCTTATCCATAAATAAAATCTCCACACAAAAAATAAAAAATTGTAAAGACATACAAATACTGGGGTGGAATCGGCTAAGGTGATAATTGATAGTTAATAATCAAAATCATCACTATAGTGTATACACAGAGAAAAATAGTACCACATAAAATCTATAGAAAAAAAGAAAAATTTGCTTTTGCAAATGCTTTTGCAAAAGCTATAACTTTTGTTATTGAATTAAATTAACCCTTAACTGGTACTTCTGGTCTGTGGTACCAAAACAAAAACACAAAAGAGTATATTTCTCTAATAATCAATTCAAAATTCAATTCGATTCAATTGAAGTATTCAAAATAAATAAAAAAATTATTTCTCAATACGAAGAAAAAACTCTATTAGAAAAAAAAAACAGATGCGTCGCTGAACACATGACAGAAGCGAAGCTTTTTCGCACTTTTATACGTTTCATTATTTAATGGTTTTTCCAATAAAAAGTTTTTAAATTCACAAAATTTAAATACCTAATGTTAACTAAAAAAATAATTTCCCACCAGTAAATTTAATACCTTACATTATTATATTATATTAATTTTTAATTATTTTTGTAAATGTTAATGAAATTATTGGGTTTTAATATCTAAAATATCAAACGTATATTAAATAGATGTAATGTCATCGATATTTCTAGCAAATATTACATCAATAGTTGTTCTTATCTTGTTGTGCAAATATTTGGATCGTTTGTCATTCGCAAATCATATTTATCAAAACAGCATCCACAGCAAGGCTTAGAACAGCAAGGCTTAGAATTTTTATGAAACTGATTTTTTTGTTTCAAAAGTATAGTATTTCTGACGTTAATGTCCAATTATAATAGAAGTAAAGTAATGTGATCTAATTTCAGTTGAGCAGTGTTTTCTTTCACTTATTGTTTGAAACAATGCTTTCTTATACAAGTGGTTTTTAATAAACGTAACGTAACGTGACGGGACGTATAGATCCGTGGATTTTAGATTTCTACGTTACTTTACATTACGTCTTGTCAAAAAGCAAGTGAACATTGTATTTTCACTACTACAGCCGTTTTAGTAGGTGTCGAGCCACAGTGTTTCGTCTATATTCATTCTCTTTACACTTATTTATCTCGAAACTACTTTTTTCGGCATGGTGTTATAGAAAAAACAAAAACTATTCAGCCGAATCATCTGAAATTTAAAAATGCTATTCATAACAACGGTGCCTATCGCTGGAACTAGAATCAAAGTATGATTTAAAAAACATCGTATATTTTACACTTAATAACCGATAGAAAACAAGGGGTTTTAAGAGCTTAATTTTTAAAAGCGCGTCATTCTGTCAATTTTTCATGTCTTTTTTTCTAGTGCCAGCCATAGCTGCACTCATATTGATTATAATATTCTATGTTTTTATTTTTCAGATAAATAGAACAGTCAAAATCTACAACATCGCCCATACCCCATTTCCTTGACAGCGTCTCATTGACCGACATTTTGAACGAGATCAACAATTTTTTAAATTAAAAAAATATTTTTTTATGATGAATGAGAGTTACCTTAAAAGTTTAAATATCGTTGTTCAATATTTTAACTATTAAAAAAATCCTAAAAATACCTTAAATTTTCAAGCGCTAGACCACCATCCTTGCCTTAAGTGCCTATGAACATTCATGTCTGAATTCGCAATTAAAATCCACCCATTCTATAGAACCTTGCTACTTTTGTTGCTTGGATAGCTAATGCAAAATGCTTTTAACTACGTTTCCAAGGCGAGTTGATCCTAGGTTGGGTTTTCTTCAAGTTGACATAATGGCGTTTCTAGCTCGAAACTGTTTCCATGCACAACATTGAGTCGAGTTGGACTTCGGCCATTTTATTCGCCATTTTTTCTTAGTATAAATGTGTGCGATCAGAAGGTGCAAAATTTACTAAACATATTGAGTCTTTGATCAGTATTAGTTTCCGCTACTTTGTGTGTCTGCTGAACGGTTTGTTACATTTTATGTCAGCGCAGTGGCAGAAATAAAATAAAATAACAAATTATCAATAAAACCTCACTCAACAGTTAAGCAACTGTTCCATATTCTGATCGCATCCAATCTAACTCATACTACGTTTCCATGGCGAGTTGAATCTGAGTTGGGTTTTCGTCAAGTTGACAAAATGGCGATTCAAGCTCAAAAGTGTTTCCATGTACAACATCGAGTCGAGTTGCAATCGTCAATTTTTTTTAGGTTTTTCCACTTGTGCTCAATATGCACAATACTTTTATTTACGGTGTCCCTTTTTTTAAACTCACTTTCGACAATTTTATATATTTCACTTCTTCTAAATTTTTTTCCATCCATTATATCAAGAGTTTTCTTTTCTTTAAATATTTCAATCAACAGCAAAGTTTCTGCAGCACTCCAAAAAACTCTTCCACTCGCCATTTTTTCTTGTGATAAATGAACTTATTCGCTTTGACAGATAGAATCAGCTAATTCTAACAAGTTTCGTGGAGTTTTGCGGATTTAACGAAGTTCAACTCAACTCGCATTTCCATGGGGAGTTAATCCCTAGTAATCCCGACTCAACTCGTCATGGAAACGTAGTATCAGTTAAATCTAACAAGTTTCGTGGAGTTTCGTGTATTTAACGAAATTCAACTCAACTCGCGTTTCCATGGGAAGTTAATCCAGCGTCAACCTCGATTTAACTCGCCATGGAAACGTAGTATTTGAACGATAACTATGATCTGCTGCATTATAGCTTCACGCATTCACAATAGAATATGTAGGGCAGCTAATAGCGGGGTTCACATGGTCCTACATGTTGTCACGCATTGTAGGACAAGCTTCGTATTTGACCGTTCGAACGCTCGATACAGCCGACTGACAACATGTTATCTTGAATTTGAAATATTTCAAATTCAAGGCCATCACGCCAGGCGTGACAACATGTAGGATCATGTGAGCCCAGCTAATGAACAATCCCTTTAATAAATTCCTGTCATCTACTGCAACATAGCTTCAGTTAATATTGAATGAATCACACTCTTTCAGAAAGAGTTGGTTTGGAGTAGTGGTTAAGGCCGCTTTACATTGTCCTACTGTGTGTTACCACATGTGAGATAGAAAGTATTATTGAATTTCATCATGCTGTCATTTTTAATTTTTGTATGAAGAAATTAATTTTTCGCTTTTAGACTATCTCACAGAGTCGCACCACAGTTTTATACTTTGCACTATACTAAAACGTGAAAATTTGAGTAATGAATCGGTTTTTAATGAATTTAAAGCCCCTGCGAAGTTCAATGAGCTGTAAAACTGCTTCCTTCTGTTATTCTATTTGAAAATACATTACGAGTTTGAAATTTTCTCACTTAAATAATAAATTTCAAGTAAGTTTATGGTAAAATGCATCTCTGGTGGGATAGAATGTGTGATGAAATTAGAACTAAACCAAAAAATAAAATGTGGTACGACATGCCAAAAAAATCAGAACACACATTGCTTTCCGTTGTTTACACCATCTCACTTTCTATCACACATGCAATTTTTGACATGTGTTAACACACAGTAGGATAATGTAAAGCGGCCTTTAGAGTGTAGAACTCTGAATCGGAAGGCGCGAGTTCGATCCTCACGCTTGCAAAGAAATGTTTTTAATTGTATATCTCTTGTTGTAACAGACGCAACTAAAAAAACAACAACAATTCTAAGAAAAAAAAAGTGTATGGAAAGAAGTGTCGTTTTTCAGATTTCACTTAAGCCAATCACAAAACGAAGCGTAAAAGCTTCGCTTCAAAATATGGATTTCTAACTAAATTTTGTCGTTTTTAGCATTTTCCCTGGGACCAGATGTACTGTTAGTGTAATATTGTGAGGTGTACCAGTTAAGGGTTAAATAAACTAAAATAAACTGTTTAATCACAAAATAAAATAAAATTAACAAAAATAAAACAAATAATACACCAGATATTAATAAAATTATGTTTGTTCAAATTTCAGATTCTAAGTACTGTATCATAACATTACTTTTACACTTTCTATTGCCACCTGTACGGACCCACAGGAATCATAAGCCAACAATTACAGATGCTTAACACGACTTTGTAATTCGTGTTGACACATTAAATGATGTTCAAACTACAATTGATATTATATCAATGAAGTTCGCTGAGAGAAAGGAAACTATGCAACCAAGGATCATTGCAGTTGGTTCAGATATCGAAAATTTATTCAGAATTTTATCAGTTTTAGTAACAACTTCCAGGCATTTTTAATAGGAAATAAGACCAATTAATATAATCTATTAAATTTCTATTGTATTGTTGAACCTCCCACGCATTTTATATATTAAGTAATGGCTTAAAAGTTATCAGAAGAAAAAATATTGGTATTAAAGCTGTTTGACTATAACTGTCTATAGTATAACTGTGTAACTGTCATTTAACTATAATTTAATTGTATGAATTTAGTTATATATAAATAAAAATAAAAATAAAACAAATAATCTGACGTGTTTTTCATTGTGAATATAAGCAAATCAAGAAAAAAACCTAGTAACTGTATAAGATTTCTTCTTAAACAAAATCAAGAAGAAAACTTAGTAAATCTATTAGGTTTTCTTTTTAAATTTATTTAAGAAGTCAAAGCCAATAACTTTAAGAAGAAATCTTCTTAAATCTTCGTTTTTGGGTAAAATCCATAAAGAAATCTATATAAACCAGATAAATCCATAAATTTATTTAAGAAGACAAAGCCAACAACTTTAAGAAGAAATCTTCTTAAATCTTCTTTTTTGGGTAAAAACCATAAAGAAATCTTCTTAAATTTGCTCTGAATTATTAGGTTTTTATGTGGCGATTTTTCTGTGTGTACTGCTCTACGTGATTACCAGGTGATTATCAAATTGACAATCACTTTTACCTATCGATTTTATGCGACAGCTTTTTTGTTTTAATTTTTTGCTCAAAATAAAATAAGTGACATAAATAAAAACGAAAACAATAATTAATTGTTGAAAGAAATAAATAACTTCAAGCGTACTTTTGTGTATTCTGTATTAACCCATTCCAGTGTAAATATTAAAGTGAAGTAGTCATTGGATTTATTGTAAGAAAGTATTGCAGAAAATAATAATTTAAAAAATACAACTCCTTAGAAGAAATCTCAGAAATAAAGGGAATATTTTGGATTTCTGTGAATAAAAGTACAACTATGAAGTAATATATGATGGTTGAAAAAAGTGGCACAGGTGAAAATTTTCAGGTAAGAGCTCATATGGCATAACAAACTAAGGCAGAATCCTCTGATCGTACGGTTTCATGTTTTTAACAATAAAAAACCACTTCATTTTCATAAAATGGAACTGATATTTGAAGTTTTCGCAAAATTTTATCTCCTAAACCAATTGAGAGCGACAATTTTTTGTATTTTTAGGCTTGGGAGGCCCAAATAAAAATAAGAAATAAATGTTCGGGTCCGAGCCCTAAAGTAAAATTATGCTGAAATATCATTTAATTTTCATTTATCAATTAAGTATTTCATATATTTTGTAATGGCTTTACACAGAGCAAAGAAAAGGTATCAATAAAAAATACTATTAAAAGTGACAATCAAAAGCTTAGCTGATTTCACTCCAATTCTTTTTCAGTTTTTATTGCTATAATTGTTTTGTTAAGGGTACCTCTTTTTAAAAAAGTTATCAAATAACCAAGGCATCCCATGTAACGATGTTTGAGCGAGTGAGATCTTAGAGTGTTCTATAGGTATACACTGAACCAAAAAGGTACATTATATTAATGAAAAGGTGCATTAATTTCAATGAATTATTCATTGATTTTGGTCCAATAAACTATGGTCATTGATTTCAATTAATTTTCTTCATACTTTAATGAATAGCTCATTAAACTTAGTAATTTTCAATGAATGGTTCCTTGAATATCAATGTACACTTCATTGAATTCAATGAACACGTTCATTAAAAAAATACCAAAATGAATGATTTTTTCATTGAATTTAATGTAAAGTTCATTGAATTCAATGTAAGGTTCATTGAATTCAATGTTTAGTTCATTGAATTCAATGTATAGTTCATTGAATTTAATTTATAGTTCAATGAACCTTACATTGAATTCAATGTATAGTTCATTGAATTTAATGTATTATAGTTCATTTAATTCAATGTATAGTTTATTGAATTTAATGTATAGTTCATTGAATTAAATGTTTATTTCATTGAATTTAATGTATTAAGGTCATTGAATTTAATGTATTTAGTTTATTGGATTCAATGTATTTAGTTTATTGGATTCAATGTACAGTTCATTAAATTTGATGTATTCAGTTCATTGAATTCCATGTATATTTCATTAAATTTAATCTATTTAGTTTATTGGAATAAATGAATGAATCTATACATTAAATTCAACGAATTATTTTTTAATCCCTCTCTAAACATTTTTAATAAGGAAAAAATAAGGAAATAATTAAAATTTCAACAATATTTTTTTATTTAAAAGAGTCAATTAATATACAAATTTTCGAAGATTTTGAATAGTTTTTAAATTTATAAAAAAATAGACGGCAATAAACTCCCACACGAGAGTGCATGCCGCAGGATATTTTAATTGAAATAATTTAAAAATTTTAAAGCACACATCTACGGCTCTAATAAAACTAGCAAATTGAAATTTTACACCATCCATGAACACATAAAATTGTTGGAATGAGGAGAAGTTCTTCTCTCCAACAGCAAGGATTAATGGTTGAATATTTTCGCCTTTAGTTTTTAAAAACTCGACTTCCTGTATGCTGCTTCCAACAAAAACGAATGCTTCTTGGGAATTGGTAATTGTATGC
This sequence comes from Dichetophora obliterata, assembly GCA_963920525.1. Lineage (NCBI taxonomy): Eukaryota > Metazoa > Arthropoda > Insecta > Diptera > Sciomyzidae > Dichetophora > Dichetophora obliterata. Next base: position 109,289,764 of record OY986439.1, on the reverse strand, counting down.
TTTAGGATAGTTTTTCTTCCAAAGTTGTCCTTACTGCATACTTCTTGAGTGGGCACCCATTGGCGTCGGAAGCGGGGGAAAAGGGGGCAGTTGCCCCCCACTTTTTTAGCTAGACAAACAATTTAAAAAGAAAACTTCAAAAGTTATTCAAAATATCAGTTTATTTTACAACGATAATATTTTTGTAGTATATATTTTCCTCTTCTTTCTTTCTTCTTCATAACCATGCTTGCGGATAACCATTTTCTTTCTCTGTGTTTGCAAAAAGATAGAACAAAATGTAGAGTTTCTACTGCAAGCCCACCACTTCAGTTTAAAAGCACCCTTAAGTATGTAGCTAAATACATACTGTAATATTGTAATCGAAGCCTTCAACGGAAAAGTGCCTTCTGAACAAAATCTAAAAACAGAACTAGATCTTTATGCAGATGACTTTGATTTTCACAAATCAATGAAAATGCTTTATTTCAGACGGTTTTGGTCGTATAAGACTTAAATTTGGTAATTTAGTTTGTATGGTTACTGTCGGTAACTGTACTTTAAGTGTGTGTCGACGCCCCCTTTTACCGCCCAAAAAACAATGAAAATGCTTTATTTAATACGGTTTTGATCGTGTAAGACTTAAATTTGGTAATTTGGTTTGTGTGGTTACAGTCAGAAACTGTACGAAAAATTGGTTTCCACGCCCCCTTTTCCGCCCACAAACCAATGAAAATGTTTTATTTCAACGGTTTGGGTCGTATTAGACAACAATTAGTGATTTAGTTCATATGGTTACTCTCGGCAAGTGCACAAAAAAACTTTTTAACAAAAAAAAACCAACTTCAAAACCACTACAATGTAAAACATAATTTTAAATTACTTTTCACATTAATTCTTGGTCAAATTTGATAATTTATTTATATATAGTATTAAATTGGAAATCTAATTATTATAATTTTTTTTCTATTTTGTATAATTTTAATATATTGATTTCTCTATAAATAAAAACCTTTAAAGTCGGCGCTTATATAATCAGACTTTTATAAGATAAATGCTCCGGCTTTAAAGGTTTTTTATTCATGGAGAAATAAATATGTTTACAATAATAATGCAAAATAGAAAAAAATTATAATTATAAGATTTCTAATTAAATAGTATATATAAATAAATTATCAAATTTGGTCAAGTATTAATGTGAAAAGTAATTTAAAATTATTTGTTACTTTGTAGTGGTTTTGAAGTTGGTTTTTTTTTATTAAAAAGTTTTTATTTTTTTCCTTTTTAGAGATTATGATAACAATTTTGCCCATTTTTGTAACGAATTTTGGTACGCTAGTGTCAAATTTAACTGAGAAACAGTATTTTTCTTATATTGCCACGCCCTTTTTTCAATAACGCCCACTTTCTTGACTGTACATTTTCATAATTATGCCTACCCCTGTACCTAATTTCAGTATACTAGTGTCAATATTATTCGAGTTACAGCGTTTTTCTAATATTGTCACGCTTTTTATCGAATAACGCCCACATTTTTTAATATAATTTTTAATAATTGTACCTACGCCTATACTAAAATTCAGTACTTTAGTGTTAATATTATTCGAGTTACAGCTTTTTTTTATTATTGCCACGCCCCGTTGTCGAATACCGCCCATTCACAATACGGCACCTCCGCGTCTAATATCTCTATCTGTTGACAATTGTGGCAATCGGGCAAGTACTTTAGGAGTTATCGATGTACATACATTTAAAAAAAAAACAACCAACTTGAGAACCTCGTCCTTTTTGAAGTCGGTTAAAAATGATACGAAAAGCCCTATTTCATGTAACTTCCATGAAATCAAAAAGACTTTTAAAATGGTTTTAAATACTGAATTTGTTGACGATTTTCATTACAATCTTCATTAAATAAATTTTTAATTCATAACATTTTAAGATGTGTAACTATTACACTAAAGAAGGAGATTAAAAAAATAAAACAAAATCTATAATGAACTATGTAATTTCAATTGTGTTTTAATATTGGGGGTTTGAATTAGTTTTAAAGGTTTTCTAAGAGATGGCGTAACTATCAATAGATCGCATCGGGCACACCTGTGACTATATTCATTTCAAAGCACATTGTCTAAGCTTCATTTTTCAGTATGTGTCATTCCACTGAAGTGTAAACAACGTATATTTTTTTTCTCTGTGAACATGTCGACTTTCGTTCCAACAAAACGCAATTTGCGGGAAGGTTTACTTTTGTGCTTCCATTTGAAGAAAAAAGCGGTTGAAGCACAACGCACGCTTACTGAGGCTTACGGGAACTATGCTCCATCGATTTCTACTTGTGAGTACTGGTTCCGTCGGTTTAAAAGTGGTGATTTTGATACGGAAGACAAAGAGCGTCCGGGCCAGCCGAAAAAGTTTGAAGATGAGGAATTGGAGGCTTTGCTCGATGAAGACCCGTGTCAAACCCTTCAAGAATTGTCAGAATCGTTGGGAGTCGACTTATCAACGGTCGGCAAACGCTTGAAGGCCATGGGAATGATTCAAAAGCAAAAAAATTGAGTGCCGTACCAGTTGAAGCCGAGAGACGTTGAACGGCGATTTTGCATGTGCGAACAACTGCTTTAACGGCATAAAAGGAAGAGTTTTTTGCATCGTATTGTCACTGGCGATGAAAAGTGGATCCATTACGATAATCCTAAGCGAAAAAAATCGTGGGGACCACCCGGCCATGCATCAACATCGAGGGCCAAGCCGAATATTCATGGCGCCAAGCTTATGCTGTGTATTTGGTGGGATCAGAAGGGTGTCGTGTACTATGAGCTGCTAAAACCTAACGAAACCATCACTGGGGAACGCTACCAACAACAATTGATGCAATTGAGCCGAGCATTAAAGGTTAAACGGCCGGAATATGCCAAAAGACACGACAAAGTGGTTTTTCAACATGACAACGCACGGCCACATGTTGCAAGAACCGTCAAGGAAACGTTGGAGGCGCTGAATTGGGATGTGCTACCCCACCCGCCTTATAGCCCAGACATAGCTCCTTCCGACTACCACCTATTCAGATCGATGACGCATGGCTTGGCTGAGCAGCGCTTCACTTCTTACGAGGATACCAAAAAATGGGTCGATTCGTGGATTGCCTCAAAAGACGAATCGTTCTTCCGGCGCGGAATCCATATGCTGCCAGAAAGATGGGAAAATGTTGTAGCTAACGATGGACAATACTTTGAATAATATACATTGTACCGTTGTTTCTAAATAAATGCTCAAAAACCGAAAAAAAACCTTTAAAATTAATTCCAACCCCCAATATATAGAGATTTTCCATTTCATTGGGCCCACTCATTTTGTATTCCCCACACGTTCTTTAACCGCCAACTGCTAAATATATAAGAATCATTGATACATAAACACACACACACACATTTAAACTCACTAATATTATCAAATTGATAAATTTAGATCTGCTACTAAAGTAAACCTGATGGCAAACACAGGTGAAAAAAAGCATTTTTGGAAGAAAAGGGAAATCAAGAGAAGAAATGAGGCACCTGAAATTGCGCATGAAAACGAAAATCTTGACCGTAAAGTAAGCAAGAAATAAAAAAGACACACACACTCATTCGTAAGATACTGCAGTAATTCCAAAATCATTAAAACAGCAGGTAGTTAGTCGGGCAGGTAGGCTCCAAGCCAAGCACATTAGGGTATGTTTGAAAACCTTTAAACTAAGTAGAAATGTGTAGGATTAAATTTTTATTCAACTTGCGTAAAATGTTCATGTCCTCATAGTGTTATTTTTAGCCAAGTTTATTTTGACCGTGGAATATAAAAAGTCAAAAGAGAATCCATAACTATTTTTTCCCCGTTCTTTTTTTTCAACCAATGGAAGAAGGCATCATTGTTCATAAGACTTTATTTGAACTTAAGATTTTAGAGAATGTATGTACATATATTTTTTATGTTTACATTAAAAATTAATGATGGCATATCTTAATTACTAAATTATTTTTATAATTCACATTGTTCACAGAGAGATAAATTTATCCCCGAATTAATTTCATGATTTTTCCAGTTTTTCATTTGTTCACAGTGAGTTTAAGCGTTTAACTCTTCAAGCTGGAGATAAAAATGGTGGCGCGATAGCTTAACCCCGGAAATATTTAACTCGTAAAAATTGGTTAGTTAAAATTTTAAAAAATATATGTAAACAAACACAGCTCTTTTCTAAAAAATTTTTCTACACATCACCTAAAAATGTTTTATTTTAAGAATTTTAAACATGAGAAACAGTATTGGCGGGTTACTGATTTCGAATCTGTAGCGGAATTCTCAAAATCTTAACGTGCTTCAATCGCTAACGTTAACTAACAACGTTTATAGCTTGCAGTAACGTTTGCCGTATTCTCATTTCAAGGCTTAGCTACAACAATAGCTAAGAATTGCGTTAGAAAAATTAGCGTAAATACTGTTAAAATTTTTTTAGGATATAACAGCACTGGCGTTTGACAGCAAAATTTTGGGAAAGGGTTGAAAGAAAAATATTAGATTAGAAAGAAAAATCGAAAAATACGTTCGTTGATGGCGCGAACTAAAGGGTAAAATGGGTCGCTGAATCCATGGTCAGAATTTCAAAATGATAAACTTTTTAAATAATAGGGTTGCCACCTAATAAATTGTATTTTTAAGAATTTTAAACATTATTTAACAGTGTTAGGAAGTCACTGATTTCGAATCTGAGGTCAGAATTTTAAAATTTAAAATTGAGGATAGGGTTGCCACCTAAATTTTTTGTATTTTTATGAATTCGGGTCTGGCAAAAAATATGGTAAACCAAAAATGGGTCGCTGAATACGAATCCATGGTCAGAATTTCAAAATTATAAAGTTTTAAAATAATAGGGTTGCCACCTAATAATATGTATTTTTAAGAATTTTAAACATTATTTAACAGTGTTAGGAAGTCACTGATTTCGAATCTGAGGTCAGAATGTTAAAATTCAAAATTGAGGATAGGGTTGCCACCTTAATTTTTTGTATTTCGGGGCTGGCAAAAAATGGTATGGCTAAAATGGGTCGCTGAATCCAAATCCATGGTCAGAATTTCAAAATTATAAAATTTTTAAATAATAGGGTTGCTTTTACTTTTGAAAATACATATCATTAGGTGGCAGCCCTATTATTATAAAATTTTATCATTTTGAAATTCTGACCACGGATTCGGATTCAGCGACCCATTTTTACCTGATAGTTCGCACCAGCCCCAAATTCATAAAAATAAAAAAATTAAGGTGGCAACCCTATTCACCATCTTGAATTTTAAAATTCTGACACCAGATTCGAAATCAGTACTGTTTCCCTATTTTAAAAAAATCTGTATTTTCAATATTTGGACACCAAGTAAATAAAAAATATTAAAATGAGAGTGATGAGAGCGAATTAAAAATCTTAACTCACCAATTTTCACGAGTTAAATATTTCTGGGGTTAAGCTATCTCGCCACCATTTTTATCTCCAGCCTGAAGAGTTAAATGCTTAACTCACTGTGAACAAATGAAAAAATGGAAAAATCATGGAATTTACTCGGGGATAAATTTATCTCTCTGTGAACAAAATGGCCCTATGAGGCTGTGAGCTGTCTCGGAGGTCAAGCGGTAAAGCTTTATAAATTTGGATTGCTCCAAATCAGAGAGGCTGTCCATTTGGCGAAGATCAGCACAGTCCCTTGCGCTGTCGCGCATTTCAATTTCACTCTCCAACACAGCTGCATCCATTGCCAAATATTGAAATGCCATTAAATATTTTTATTTTATTAAAAAACCACTCAAATTTACGAATAAAGTAAAAAATATGGCACTAACAGCCCTATTCTGGCAAATTAACAAATTGTTAACCAGTATTTTGAATATTTATATATCTTTGTTGTTTTCAAAACAAAATTTGAAGCACAAAAAACAACATTTTTGAATGAAATTGTCAATAACAGAAAAGCAGTTAACAATTTTTATCAAAATTTATTATTTTTGAGCTTCAAAATTTGGTTTTGAAATCAAAAAATTACAACAAACACATTGAAATATTCAAAATACTGGTTAGCAATTTGCTAATTTGCCAGAATAGGCTGTAAATTTCTAAACGTTGTTATTTTTATAGTTAACAACGGCTAAAAATTCGTCGTTAAGCGAGCAACAGATATTGTTAAATAACTGTCAAAGTTATCGTCAAAAATAGCTTAGGCTTAGTTTGGGAATGCGAGTTAACGATAATTGTAGCTTAGACCAGTTAACGTAAATAACGTTAACACTTTTTGGAGTCCCGCTACTGGTGTCACAATTTTAAAATTCAAGATGGTGGATATGGTTGCCACCTTAATTTTTTATTATTTTTACGAATTCGGGGCTTGCGCTAACTAAAGGGTAAAAATGTGTCGCTGAATCCGTTGTCAGAATTTCAAAATTCAAAAATTTTTCTACACATAAGGCTGCCACCTAAAAATGTTTTATTTTAAGAATTTTAGACATGAGGAAACAGTATTGGGGGGCCGCTGATTTTGAATCTGAAGTCGGAATTTTAAAATTCAAGATGGTGAATAGGGTTGCCACCTTAATTTTTTTAATTTTTACGAATTATGCTAGGCAAGCTGGTTTGGTGAGCATTTTTGTTGTTAGTGTTTTACCTTAGAAAAGAGTTTTCTCTTGAGAGTGAGTGCTGGTAATATTATCGTTGAAAAACGAAACAGATTGGCTCCAAAAATACTAGATGCTATTCTTTTCCTAAATCCTATTTTTAAATATGAAAAATACTAAAAATAAACTACTGTACTTGAAAATATTTGTTTTTGTTATCTTTTAATTGGTTGTGACTTTCATTTGAAAAATACTTCTAGGGTTCCCCCCATGATAGAAATGTTAAATGATGTTAAAAACTTTTAAAAATACAAAACTTTTAAAAATTATTAGGTGGGAGCCCTATTATTTTAAAATTTTATAATTTTGAAATTCTGACAACAGGTTTGGATTCAGCGACCCATTTTTACCTTTTAGTTCGCAACGCCCTTTGTGAACAAAATGGCCCTAAGAAATACAATTTTTTAATTAATTTTTAATTTTTAAATAATTACAATTTTTAGAATTAGATATATTTGAGAACATGCCAAATAAGTTCAAGAAGCAAACTGCTGCAACAACAAGTTCTCTGCAAAACAAAAGGTTGCATGATCTTATTTGGCATTAAGCTCATATATAATTCTAAAAAATAATTTAGTAATTAAAATATGCCATCGTTAATTTTTCACGTTAACACAATAGAGATAATGTAAGTATGAACATTAGAGCGTACCACCTTACTGGCCAGCGCCAGCCCCGAATTCGTAAAAATAAAAAATTAAGGTGGCAACCTTATCCACCATCTTGAATTTTAAAATCCTGACACCAGATTCGAAATCAGTAACCCCGGAATCAGCGACCCAATTTTACCTAGTGTTCCTCCCAGCGTCGAATTTGAATAAATAAACAAGAAATTAGGTGGCAACTCTATCCGCCATCTTGAATTTTAAAGTTCTGACGCCAGATTCGAAAGAAGTAACCCCCAATACTGTTTCTTCATGTTTAAAATTCTTAAAAAATTGTTTAGTTGGCAACCCTATGTGTAGAAAAATTTTAGAATTTTGAAATTCTGACATCAGATGCAAAATCAGCGATCCATTTTTACCTAGTGTCTGCTCCAGCCCCCAAATTCGCAAAAATAAAACAAAAATCCCCACACATTTTTCAATTAATGAGCAACACTCTAACATTCCAATGGAAATCTATATAAACTGAGAGCGAATTTATGCTCTAAGCATAAATCCGGGATAAAATGTGAACAAAATCACTTTTTTTATCTCCCGATTTATACGCTTGGTATAAAATTAAACTAGATATAGCTATCCCCGTATTAAAACATATTTATATGCCCTTTGTGAACAAAATGGCCCTAAGAAATACAATTTTTTAATTAATTTTTAATTTTTAAATAATTACAATTTTTAGAATTAGATATATTTGAGGACATGCCAAATAAGTTCAAGAAGCAAACTGTTGCAACAACAAGTTCTCTGCAAAACAAAAGGTTGCATGATCTTATTTGGCATTAAGCTCAAATATAATTCTAAAAACTAATTTAGTAATTAAAATATGCCATCGTTAATTTTCCACGTTAACGCAATAGATATAATGTAAATGTGTACATTAGAGTGTACCATCTTACGGGCAAAAAAAAAACACTTCGCCACGCACCAGCTTATCCGAAGCATTTTTGAAAGACAATTCGGAAAAAAAATTTACCGAACGTAGGGTTCACCCATTCACGTTGCTCATCATATCTTTGGCATTAACAATCCGATCTTAAAGTATGTTACATCGTTTTTTTTTTTTGTTTTAAGAAAATTTTTCGCTTAAGAGGTTTAACCTCAGTTACCCTGTTCTGGTACCACCCTAACGTACCACCCCAATGTCAAAAAATTAAAGCTCACCAAAAATCATTACACTTTCATAAGAGAAGTTTTTCGATTATTCCACTGGAATCATTTTTAAAAAAAATAATATTTTTCACAATCGAAAAAAGGTATGAACGTAAACGTATTTTTTTAATTAAAAAAAATGTCCGAAGTAATTGGAAAATTATTTCAGTAAAAAATTTAATATAACACGTTTTTATACTTTTTAGTTCGTTTTAAAAAAGTGTTATATTAAAAAAAAAATTTACGTAAATAATTATTTTCTGATTTTTATTCTTTGTCAAATTTCTGTATTTTCTTTTGAACTTAGATGCTTTTATTTGCTCTGGTTCTTGTTGATTTTCGGTAGGAACTTCTTCATCTACCTGTAGCGATGGATGTGCTTCTCCTTCTCTAGTCGTCTCTTGCGATGTAAGGTTGTCTCTTTGACAATTGCAATTTTTTCTTTATAATATTTTTTTAAATTTTTGCATTTGTTTTTTCTTTTTTTCACTTTTTTTATAACACGCACAACACTCTTTACACATACACACAATTTTATGCTGTGTTTTCTTAAAAACAACTTACTTATAAATCAAAATTTGTAAAAAATTGTTTGAATTCCGTCAAAAACTTTAAAAATTCGTATTTTCAAAAATTCAACCGAAATAGTTCTATAAATATTAAAATTGAAACAATACAAAAATCGGAAAAATCCATTGACATTTTTGAGGCTCGAACTCACAACCACACGATTATAAAGTAAGCGCCCTGTTCTCTGCGCTTCAGAACTATTATAAGCTACAGAATATATTTTATATAGCAATAAATCAAACTACTTTCTTATAAAGTAAATAAAAAAGTTTATTTTTACTACTTTTTTACAATTTTTTTCTTACCCTCAGAGGTGAACTTTTCAAACTTTGAATTTGTTTCATAAAAAAAAAATACATCCACATTGTTGAGGCTCGAACTCACTATCTATCACACCAAAACTTTTTTGGTATATCAGACTTTTCTTAAGATCCGACTGTAATTTGCCGAAGATAAGACGCAAAGCATAAAAAGGAGGCTCCAACGTACCGCATTTATAGTAGACGATGTGAACTTTGCTGTTTGTTAAAAAAATAATTTGTCTGCGAGGTGTTCTCGGTTCGGCTCGGTCTATTAAAAATTAGCTAGGCTAGGCCAGGAATCGAACCCGAACCACCCGCACACAAAAAGTTTTTAAAAACAACAAAGTTCAAATCGCCCACTTTTAATAGACATTTTGAAAAACAATAATGTGTAGTGGCAATAGCATAGCAGAAGTATTTTAGTCTCTTATGCATGGGCTGACGTGTTCTATACTTGACGAGACTAAGCTAGTTATCTTCTTTTTTTTTAAATGTAGCCATTGAAGAATATTCTTTCAATCTTTCGTCAGATTGCCTTGATGCATATTTCTTTATAAAGCAATAAATAATATTTTAATAAAGTGTAATATGGCTTTGTAGGCAAATAAAAATAAAATAAATTGTTATTTAAAAAAAAAATAACTGTTTTTTCTAATTCCTTTGGAAATTTTGTTATAAAAAAATACGTTTACTTTCATACTTTTTTTCGACTTGAGAAAAAAACTTAAAAATTGGCCCCTACGTTCGGCAAAAAACATTATTTTTTAAAAAATAGTTCCAGTGGAATAATCGAAAAACTTATTTTGTAAAAGTGCAATGATTTTTTGAGCTTTAAATTTTTGGTATTGGGGTGGTACGTTAGGGTGGTACAAACTGAGATCTGGTGGATAAGTACCAGAAGGTTTTATCTGAGGTCAATGATCTCTTAAGCAAAAAAATTTTCTTCTTAAGACAAAAAAATCGATGTATCATACTTTAAGATCGGATTGTTAATTCCGAAGATATGATGAAAAACTTAAATGAGCGACCCCTACATTCGGTCAAAAAAAAACTTTTTTCGGAATTGCCTTTCGCAAGTGCTTCGGATAAGCTGGTGAGCGGCGAACTTTATTTTTGAGGTACGGTATGATGTACACATAAACGAAAAAATCGAATTTAAATTTTGTGATTTTGGGCAAGAATGATTTTTGCATTAAATTTTAGCATTAATGAGATTTCAAACAGGAAAAAAGGATTAGGAAAAAACACTCATGTTTACCATTTGACAGCGAGTCCATATCAACGTTACTTTTGGAACGTTAACTTTTAAACGATGGAACTTATAATTTTAAGAGAATTTTAAACTAAAGGGGTATTCACGATTCTTGCCTGTGCAGTTGAGGACTTGGGGACTTGTGCACTTTATAAAAACAAAATGTACGTACGTCGAAAATCTGCTCAAGTGCTTTTCTACTATTGCCTTAAACTTGAGGACTTGGTGACTTGAGCAGTTGTGCACTTATGTGCATTGAAAAATGTTGACAGCTTTGAAATAGTGCTGGTGGTGTGTTCACGAAAATCTAACTGCACAAGTCCTCAAGTCCTCAACTGCACAGGCAAGTGCACTGAATCGTGCATACCCCTAATGTTTCCTACGATAAGTTATTTAACAGAAACTTTATTTTTTTAAATTTAATTTATTTTATTAAATTAAATTAAGTTAATTAAAATAAATCTAACTTAAACCAAAAAATTAAATCCAAATCTAAAAAATTAATTAAACAATAATTTTTATTGTGTTAAATTATTTAAATTTATTATTAAATTTGAATTATTAAATTTAGATTTTTTTTTTATTAACTGTGTTCTATTTTTGAACTAATTCTTTTAGTTTTTAGAGAAAACTTCTTGCACAAAAAATAACGTTCACTTTATTTATTTTGGTATAAAAGCTAAACTGTTATTTTTTTTTTAATAAATGAAAGAAATTCAAGCTCGATACGAGTTTTTTTCCAAATGTTTGTGGTATCACATTCCATACCAAAGTAAAGTCCGTTGGCTGGTCTTCTGCTTTGTGGTATTGTTGTTATGTTGTTGTAATCGTCGCTCCTCACGTTACTCACTCTTTCTTTTGAGGAATATCAAGTCACATTTTCAGAAAACAAACTTCCATAATCAGCAGTGAGTCAGTCATTAAAAAATAAAAGCAACAATCACAAAAATCCGTAGTTAACCAACAAATTTAGCAGTTGTTTATATGTTTTTTTTTTTAATTTAGTTACCAAAAATACTCCTAAGCCCAGCTGACGTTTACCGCTGCTTTCCCCTCCCAAAAATGTTTGTATTATTTTGTAAAACCTGTTTTCAATTTTGCACTAAGTTGAGTGAGACTTGGAAGAGAGCGAGTTATTAGAAGGAGAAAAAGAGCACGTTCATCGTTTGACGAGAGCAAAGCCGGCCGCTAGTGTTGTTTTTTCATTAGGGAAAAATTAATGTTTACGATATATAACAAAACCGTAGTATTTTCGATTTGAAGTAATAGTAATTGATATCGTTATATAGAGTAATAATGCATGTTTGAAATTCCGTTCAAACTTTATTTCATTAATTGTATTACTAAAAATAAAATATTTATTTAGTGAATATCGAGTACAGATATATCTTAATTTATACATACTCTCTTTTTATTTCAGTCGGTTAAAACTATAAACCACTTAAAACATTATCTAATTTTGATTTACGTTGTTTTTGGCTGAGTTCACCCGAGAAGAATATGATGAAGTTCATAACTTTTTTGTTCTTTATTATTCTTTTTGACTGAATGATTCAGTTCTTGAGCGTCATCAAAATTTTTATTCATTTTATTCGAAGTTAGTTTTCGCTCTTGCCGAGCGTTCATTTTGTAGCTGGTAAAAACAACAACAAATTTGAATTCGTTTAAATATTTGCTTCTCGTGTAAACTCAGCCTTTCTCGATTTAAAGCGGAAATATCCCTTTTTCACATAGCAAGTTTTCTTGCCAGCAATTTGAAAATACAAAGGAAAGAACAGCACAGCATCGGAAAGAACAGCACAGAAGAAAAACTTGCCGGTAAAACTTGGCTGTACCGTCGTCGACTGGCTGGAAAGAAAGTTTTGGTGTGAAAGAGGAGTCAAAGAGAATGTTGCTGTATTATGGTTTATTTTTTCGATTTGAATGCTTTTTTGCTGGTAAAGACAAGTTCTTATTTTACATTTGTGTTAAAAGTTTAGTCCCAATTTCTTCCGTTATTAATATAGTTGAACATATACACAAAAATGTTGTAATATTAAAAAAAACTGTTTTCAATGGAACAATAATCTTGTTAATTAACTTCCATCAAGAAATTTTATCAATGATGTGAATGTTGTTGTTGAAATAATTTAATTTATCAACAGTTGTGTGTTCGTCATAAAGGGAGCTATTAGGATATTTGAAGAGAATAATTGTTACAAAAAATATATTCGTTTGAAGTTTTCAACAGTTTTTATTATGGTGACAAAAAAATTTATTTAACTCAAAATTTTAGCATAATTGAAGAAGAACGGAAACTCAAATTTAAATTTTTTTTTTTCAATTATGTGTATTAAGACCTCCTAAGTTCAATATCTTAAAAATAATGCATGGATTTTTGAGATAGATTGCTCGTTGAATAGGTAAGAGCAAAACCATTTATGCCAATAAGAATTAGTTTTGTGCGAAAATATTCACAAGTCTGTCAGGCCAAAATTTTGTTCCAAATTTTTTTTTTCTTGCCTGAGTTTTTCTTTAAATGCCTAGAAATTTTTAATTAAACTGCAGTTTATTATCTTGCAAAAACTTTAAATCATTACTTTGACATGCTTTAAAATTTATACCACAACATCGTTTGGCGTTAATTTTCTATTAGGCTTAAAACCACATATGGAACCATAGACAGCAGCAGTTTCAACTGTACCTATTGCTTTTTCAAGGTACAAATATTTTTACAACACTTTTGAACTTTCAAATAAAAACCATTCTTTTCTATTCACAGTATTTGTTGTCAACCAGAACAAGATAGTTTTACATAATTCAACAAGAAGTCTTTCTGGACATGAAAAACAGTGTTGCAATTTGTATGACAATAATTTTTTAATAAACAGTACATTGTAAGTGTAATGAAAATAATTTTATATCAACAAGGTTTTCCAAAATAAATTTAAATATACTTATATTAAGCAAAGTTATGAATGGTTTTTCCCCGGAATTGGAAAAGGGATTTTTAATTTTTAAGAAACATCACATTTTACACTCATAAATATTGACGGTTGATGAAAAAATATGCATTAAAAATGTCCAAAATTGTCTTGAGCTTTATCTTAAAAATTTAAACTTCCGTTTCCGATTCCGGGGGAAAAGTTATTCATAATTGGGCTGATTGTTAAAAATACAAATTTTTTAGAATATGTATGTTAAAAATGTATATATATATATTAGGGCGGGTCAATTTGTATGGACGAATTTTTTGGAGGTCTGGCTCAGCGAAATTCGTAAAATACATGTAATTTCAAGACTTTTTCTCCACCACAGCATATACAAATTCTGAAAAAAAGCTGTGCGGACTTTCGTAAATAGATTTTGTTCTCAATTATAAAATATGAATGTATGAATGTATGTGTATGAATCTATTTACGAAAGTCCGCACAGCTTTTTTTCAGAATTTGTATATGCTGTAGTGGAGAAAAAGTCTTGAAATTACATGTATTTTACGAATTTCGCTGAGCCAGAATTTGACCCGCCCTAATATATATATATATCAATTTGTTCGTAATTTAACTACTGAAATTTTGTCAAGTTGTATTATGTCAAGTAATATACAATATACATATAAGGGATTTATGCATATAATAACAAAAATTTCAAAAATTATTGTATTAACATATGTATTGCATTTCGCTTTTGAGATATCAAAGAAGGAAGATTGAAAATACATCTCAACACTGATGGAGTTAGTCAATGAAAGTTGATTAAATACTTGGTTATTTAAAAGCCAAATTAGGAATTTTTAAATTGCGTATCCTTTATAATTGGGATGCGATAAAAATTCATCAGTAAAAGGAATTTGGATTGCCTATCTTGTAAATATGTTAACTAACATATATAGTAAATTAATGATAATATCAGGATATATAAGTTTTCTTGAGAAAAAAACAATTTCAAGCATAACTAATACCTATATGTGACTCACCAATCAACACCTGACTTTTGCTGAATAGTACTTTAAATTTTGCACTGTCACATATTATTTAGTAAATTAACTAGCTGATAAACAATCAGTAGATAAGATGTAATGCCAATAAATGCTCGATTAGCAGTCAATAATCCAACTCGTTTTAAAAACTAAGCTTGATTTAGCGCAAAAAGCAACACTGTCATGTGTCTCATTATAGAGGACTTTTCGCTTTCTTTCACACACTATCATGCCACACTCTTTTCACATTCGCATAAAAATACAATATTTCAGTTGATTTACGAGTTATCAGGGGGAAAATTTCGGTACAACTGAGCGATAACCATACCTCGTCGGAGCATAAAAATACCTTTAACGAGAGATACTAAACACGTATATTGCGCACAAAACGTACAAATAACTACGATTTTATGAATCGTACTCAGCAAACTCTCTGGTAGTGTAGCAATATGGCTAGCGATTGTGCATCCATTCCCATATATGGTAAAATGTCAGAAAATCGCTAGAGAACCGTTTTTGATAAGGGGTTGGCTTTATAAACGGCTGCAACGACCAGTTTTACTATCATTACAGTTTGCGTTCTTGTGCTGTGTGGTTTGAAAAGAAACGACAGCAGTCAAAGACTTAATTTATATTTATTTAATTAATTTTAGTAGAAACACAAATTTACCAAATGTAAGTATTTGCAACGAAAAATGCAATAAAAAATTTCCAATTAAACGAAAAAGTGCATAAATACGTATATTAGTGAAAATTTATTAAAATCAAACATTGTGCAAAATTTGGATTTTTAATCGTAAATGGACTATAAAGACCTCAAAATAAAAATGAAGAAATGGATTAAATGTGTTATGTCTGATGAAAAATGTGAAATCATAGGATTAAAGACCGAAAAATGTGCATATTCAAAACTAGAACTCACAAAAGATATATCAAAAATTAAGACTAATTTCAGTTTAATTATACAAGTTCTATAGTTATTTAACTTTATTCAATTCGAATGCGTGTTAAATGAGCAAAGTTACATAATAAGCTTCCAACTCATTAAAAACGATATCTACTCAAATCGTTTGATAAGATAAGAAAAGCCGCTCGACGTCAGCAAAGTCACAAGAAACGGTGTGTCAGTGTTCTCGAAATAACTGGATACATCATCGAAGCGAGAAAATTTACAAAAGAGTTATCGTATTAAATAAAAATACATAGTTTCTCTCGATTTTCTCAAATAAAGAAAATTCTCATAGCATTTTTGTATGAATTGGTTTGGTTCAACAAGGTTGCCTTAAATGCTTATAATGGCATTACGAGGGTGTGCCATTGATACAGTGCATGAGCTATATAAAAAATTTTCAAATCCAGTCTTCCCCTCCCCCCTTTAATTATGTGCAATATGAAAATTTTGAATTCTCATGTCAATCAACTTGTTTGTATGAAAGTGAATTTCATATCAACCTTTTTTTTCTCATTGATAAATCAAACCGTTTGTAATTTTTTCAGCTTGATACATACATATATTAAAAAAACAAGTCACACATATATCTTGTAGATGCATCTTTGAAGTACATAATTCGTTTCTTATTCTTCAGAAGGAGAAAGTTTGGCCATTCTACTAGATTTTGGGTGAAATTGGGAGAGGCATTGACACGTCATATCTATTGAACAGGCCTCAAAACGGTCACAGGTGACGCATACATATGTATATCTCAAACGTATCTAGATTCTAATTTTTTTTTTTCAAAAATCTTAACGAGACATTTGAACTTGACTCATTTGCTGTGTGTTGTCTTCAATTAATATAAAAACTAGTTTCGCTAATTTAGCACCCAGTCTTCCCCTAAAAACCAAATTTTGTATCTCACAAATGGTTCGACAAAAAATGCCGGTCTAGTAAAAAGCATGCTTTTATGGCATTGGGCTGGGTTCTCAAACATCTACACATCCGCATTCATGCACACAAACACCTCTATAGCCAAGAATACCAAAAAAGGGGGACAACCTTCAAGCAACACTCGTAGTTAGAAAAGTAGGGGGACACACTCGCAAGAGTCAGTTTTCAGTGTGGTTCACCAAACATGACCATATATGGGCACAAAAACAGAAACGTTCACCAGCTGCCATCGTCATTGCCCCTACGGCAAAAGTAAGTGAGAGAGCACAAACGAGAGGGGAAAAAGCGTTGGCCACGATACAATCGGAAAAAATTTGCAAGAACCTCGACTTAATCGCAATGCCTTAATCATTGAACTCGCTCTAGCATATGCTTTTGTTGAGTGAGAAAGAGAGCGAGTAGGCTATAATTTTGAGTGGCTCTGCGTCGCTTGTAGGGGAATACTTATCGCCTACTTGAGCGTTGTTTTCCCCTTATCGACTTTCTCTCTCCTCGAAAAGCTACTCGTTACTTTTTTAAATTGAAAAATTTTTAACTGGCATTTCTTGCTAAACGGCGTCTCGTTTCATTCGTTGAACGTCTGTCAAAGTGTTTAGTTGTTTGATAAAACGTGTCTCCTTTTCAATTAGCAAGCGCAGCAGCAATAACAACAGTTAAATTTGCTATTTTTCTCCCTTTTCACTTCGCCGTTTGTGTCCAAGTGCCAAATTAGCAAATCCAATAGTTTTTCTTTTTTGTATAAATACCTAAAAGAAAAGCTTTTCATATTCATCAAATTTTCCTGTCATTAATTGATTAAAGAAAACTCCAGGTGAGCTTTATAATATATTTGGTTGTGTGATTTTATAAAGTGTATATATTAAAAGCTAAAGTATTAGCACTTTTATTTTGGCAAATTTTAGTGTGTTTTATTTATGTAATGAAAAAATATATGGATACATAATTATGTATAATAAAGATATATAATTTACGTACTTATTTGAAATTTATTTTGCCGGCTTTTTGGTCCAGTTCGCCATCATCATGGACGAATGCCAAGGGCGTTGCCCTCTCGTTTTCCTTCGTCAATTTGTTGTAGAGTTTGTTTTTTTGTCTCCCTTTTGCCTAGTCTGAGCCGCTTCACAGTGGCTTATTTATTGTTTACACAGTGACAAATTTTGTTGTAGAGAAATTAAATTGAAAATCAATGCGAGATTTCCACACTTCAAAAATGCACTTTTTTGTTAGTTTTTGAGTTTATTCGAAGAAATGTTTAATAAATATTAAAATTATTCGATATATAAAAAAGGATTATGTTAGATTAAAACCGAGAATTTTTAAATTTTAGCACGATTTTAACAAAAAATGTAATCTGTTAAGTCTTTATCATTGCCCGGAGCTAATGATATGAATGAATACTAAACATAGATTTAACAAATTTAATTCCTTAATTTGACAATCTTTCAGTGCTTTTTTTAACATAATTCAAATTTGAGCTTAGTTTATTCATTTGAGCTTAGACCTTATCATTGCAAGTTTTTAACTGAATTTTAAATAAAAATTATTTCTAATCCATAGTTTCGATTACAAATTATTGTGAGTGAACTCGAAGTTAAAACTAGTACAAAAAATTTTACTTAAAATAAACGAATTTTTCTTAGGTGATGTTTAAAAGTTTACCTATGTTCTAGACTTTATTTAAACATTTCTTAAAAAGTAACTTTTCTTTCATTACCTGTGCTCATCAATGTTATATTCAAGATTATGGCATGTGGTATCTATGCCGAAATAGAAAAAAATTTATTTCGGTAAATTTTTGTTCTTACTTGAAATAAATAATTAAAAATACAGATATTTTGCTCTTAATTTCGAGTCAGATTTCCACTAAAATTTTAAGGAAAAATATCAAATAGGGTTTGATGTGGCATTCTGTTATTCGATCTGAAATTTTAAAATCGAAGCAAAATGTGATCTCAATTAAGCTTGTTTAATCAGCTGTTTTAATAATTTTTTTTTTTTTAAATACTGCAATTTTACTTAGATCATTTATATTTAAAAAAACGTTGTTGTTTTATCGGCCTTCTTCGTGTGTTGTTGATAAAAATTGGGCTGTGGCCGTTGTAAAAAAGACAAAAACTTTTATGTTTAGCTTTTTTGTTTTTATTTTTATTATATATCCGATATTTTGGCTCACCTTGAGGGCCTTCATCAGGGCATAAAAATTAGAAATTAAATTTAAAACATTTAACAAATTTTCAAACTATAAGTAATGATTTTTAACTATTTAACATTTTTAATCCGCAGAAATTTTTTTTTTTTTGAGCTCCTTCGTACAGACGTTTACAAATACAATGATGTTTACAATACTTACAATTACACATTGTGACAAATACTTGACAAAACATAAATTCGGTGAACAATGAAGGCATCAAACATTTGTACGAAGCAGCTAAACAAAAAATATAAATTTTGCGGATTAAAAATGTTAAATAGTTAAAATCATTACTTAGTTTGAAAATTTGTTAAATGTTTTAAATTTCATTTCCAGTTTTTTATGCCCTTATGAGACCCACAAAGTCTTTTTTTTACACGGCCACAGCCCAATTTTTATCATTGGCAAAAAACTATTAAAATTAACTAAAATTTTAAATGAGTTTGAATACGACTTGGTTTACTTCAGTTAAAAAAACATTGAAGAATTTTTTCCACTAAATATTTCTTTAATTGGGCGATCCATTTAACATAATTTTTCCTCTAACTCTTGTAAACAAGATAAAATATAATGAAAAAGATATAAGAAATCATAGCAGTATATGTACATGCAGTGTAAGATATCAGCATTAATTCTCTCGGGAGGTGATTCACCTTGATTAGGCGAGTAGAAAACTTTATGGATGAGGACACCCCACCTCCCCCTCTTCAGGGCAAGAAAGTGAAAACTTGAAAATATATCTCATTGGGTCTTTCTCTATATACTATTTATCTCTTAACCGATTCCAAAGTTAATCAGGGGTGTTGTGGAAACGGACAGTTGTCAGAATCGGTTTTGAAATCGACACACTTAGATTTCATTTTGGTATCATGGAAACCGATTTTCTATGGCAAGTTAATTTTAAACTTTTGAAAAGACTCAAACGCCGAGACACGTAAACTAATTTTGTTTTAAATTCACACTGAGAGCTAAATGCATTTAGAGCATTTACTATATATATTTGTCCCTGTTACTCCTACAACGAGTAAAGGGCCGTTCGTAAATGTAGATTTCGTAAATGTACATTTAGCTCTCAGTGTAAACATAGCATAAGTGGCATACTCAGTTTTTCCAAATCATATCAAATTATCGATATATTCAGCCCTATCATGAATAATTTTTCACGCGGAATAGAAAAAGGAAGTTTTCATATTAAAGATAAAGCTCAAGAACATTTTGGAAGTTTTTAATGCAAATTTGTTCATCAACGGCTTATCAACAAATTTGCATCAAAATCTTCCAAAATGTTACTAAGCTTTACCTTAAAAATTAAAACTCCCTTTTCCGATTTTGCGTGAAAAATTATTCATGATAGGGCTGATTCAGATTTTTTATATTTAACCTTTATTTGACCTTTATTTAAAAAATTTCCGTTTTTAACATTTACTTTATATTGTCTATGATTTTTCAAAAGTTAAGCAATTTCGCTTTTCCCTTCCATTTTGACCAAATTAGGATGTTGAGCGTATAAACTTTAAAAAAAATCGTAAAATTTGCTTACTCAAATTAGTGTTTTCATTTCCTAAGTAGATTAAATTCTGAAAGTTAAAGCAAAATCGAAGGTGGTCAAAAATTTTTGGTCTCCAAAAATAAAGAAAATACAGTCAAATCTGGATGTAATGAACCCCCGAAATAGTGAGCAGCTCGAAATAGTAAAGTTTGAGTAACTGACATTTCAAAAAATCGGAAGCAAAAAAGTGAGAAAAAAGTTTTAGGATTTAAACAAAAACATCCATTAAAAAAAAATAAATTTTGAAAATGCGAACAATCTGGATACAATGAACAGTCCTTCCAAATCCTAGATTCGACTGTATGGCTAAAAATGGGTCTAAAACTGACTTTATTTCAATCGCAAATATCGGGATTTTGATCTGATTGGGAAAAACTGAGTAAGCCAATAAATTCTACGACAGAAAGTTTAAGTATTTCGGAATTTTCGTGTTTTTTGACGTCCCTACAGTGTTATCGATTTAGAAACTGGTTTCATTTTCGAAATTGGTTTTTGTCGGTATCAGGTGCCACGGAAACCGATTTATCGATTTGGTTGTCGGTTATAACACTAGCAGCTGACTGTTGTCAAAACTGCTGATAAGTGTGCTAGCTTCTGCAAAGCCGCGTAAATTTAGGAAAAGTTTAAGAAGTGAACGATTTTAATTATTTTTTAATTTAAATATTTATTTTAATAATTATGCTTTAAATACAAATTCTTAATGTCTGATAGTTTAAATCATCCATTCCATTTAATATCCATTCATGGAGAACCACCCGGAACTTTCCAAGAGTTTCACCAAAAAAAAACAAGCCATTTGTTGAATCAAGCACCATAACAAATATGGGTAAATGCAAACTAAATAACTACACAAAATTCCACGAAATATAGATTTGCTATCACCGGCAAAACAGCTGTTTCAATTGTCGGTTTTGCTTATGTTCGAAATCGATTTTACCTTACTTCGAAAAGAACAAAACCGAGTCTGTTTCAGGACACCATTTGAAACCGATTCTGTTTCAATTCTGTGTCGGTTTCCACAACACCCCTGAATAGCATCTTGAAAAAGGGACAAAATTACCTTCAAACCAATGATACAAAAGCCCTTTTCTAATCTTACCACACTAAAAGTAAACTGTTTTACGTGTGGAAATTTAAAATTAAAAAGTTTTTATTTTTGCATTGATAAATCAAGTACTATGGCAAGTTCGAAAACCATGTCAATAGAAAACTTTATCATAATAAAAATAATTGCCTTACAAAAACTATCAAAGTTGAATTAAAAATTTTTTAAAATTTAGTTGCTCATATCTTTCTTAATTGTGACTTTATGCAAAATGTTTTATAAACAACCGAATAACAGTTTCATTTTCTTCTCAACAAGTTATGAAATTTAGAAATCGGCTAAGAGAAACATTAAATATGGAGTAAAATGTAATGACACATATTTTTAAGTTTTTCCTCTCTAGCTCCCAAAGGGGAGGAGGGAGTGACCCTCATCATTGCATGTTTTTACTTAACTAATCATGGGAAATCACTAAATAAGGGGCTTAATGCTATATCTAGAAAATCTTGAATTTAATTAATGCTGCTTTAAATATAAAAATGCAGTTGTCCCTATTTATTTGCATATCACTGAAAGTTTTTTTTTTTTTAATTTTAGAATATGTCGTGCCTATAGCTTAAAAACCAAATTTTCTTTAATACCTTAATTGATAGTACATTTGAAACATGGCCCACTAACAATAGCTATTTTAAAAAAAATTTCCTAAACATAATTTTCATAAATTATTTTCAAAATAAATAATCAAATAAACTGACGAAAAGTGTGTTCAAAATATTTTTGAAAATTTATTTTATCAAATTCCGATTAGAGTTAAATTCGATTGAAGAGGAATGTTAATAGTTATACATAATTCATGGAGTATTATCTTCCATTTTTAGTTATATTAAATGGGTAATAAGTTTATTTAAAACACACGATTCTTTCAAAATTATTGTTTATTCCTTCAACATAGTCCTCTTTCAGCTCGATACACTTATTCCAACGATTTTCTAACATTACGAAGGCCCTTTGAATAGTAAGATTTATCAAAATCTCAGTTTCCAATTCGACCTGTTCAATCGTCGCAAATAGCCTTCCCTGGAGCCACCTTTTTAAGTTTGGAAACATATAATAGTCGCTCGAGGCCATATCTGGAGTATATGAGAAATGAGGAAGCAGTTTGAAGCGTAACTCGTGCAATTTGGCTATGATTTCGATCGATGTGTAAGCTGGATGGATTTCGATCATTGTCTTGCAAAAAGATGATTGTTTTTCTTCGATAAATGTGGCTATTTGTTTGCGATTTCGTTATTCAAACGGTCCAATAATTTGCAGTAATAGTCGCTGTTGATTGTTTTTCCTCTTTTCAAATAGCCGATGAACAAAATGCCACTTAAATCCAGAAAAACAGACTCCATCACCTTTCCGGCCTTGATGGAGTCTGTTGAGTCTTCGCTTTCTTTGGTGCACTTCTACTGGGACCTGACCACTCTTTTGCTGATTCCTTAGATTCTGGTGTTTAGTGGTGGATCCATGTTTCATACCCATGGTCACTATTTTACGCAAAAAAATCAGTCGTGTTTGGTTAAACATGTCTAAACATTGTTGAGAAGTGCGAACACGTTCATGTTTTTTATTGATTGTTAACGAACGTGGCACCCATATTGCAGTCAGCTTTCTCATACCACAATATTCATGTAAATTGAAACCACCGACCCACTTGATATACCTACTGCTGTAGCCATCTCACGCACTTTTACTTTTGGATTGTCCAATACGAAATCGTGGATTTTTCCAATACATTCTGAAGTGGCCACTGTTTTTGGTGCTCCCCCAGCGTCTTCATATTTTGTACTGATTCGGCCTCTTTTGAACTCTGCAATCCAATATTTTACGATTGAATACGACGGAGCAGATTCATCATAATAGA
The DNA here is from genome assembly GCA_963920525.1 of Dichetophora obliterata. Classification (NCBI taxonomy): domain Eukaryota; kingdom Metazoa; phylum Arthropoda; class Insecta; order Diptera; family Sciomyzidae; genus Dichetophora; species Dichetophora obliterata. Next base: position 109,266,619 of record OY986439.1, on the reverse strand, counting down.
ATCATAATAGAGCTTTTCTTTCTTGTACACTTTTGTTACGCGAAAAGTAATGCTTAAGCAAGGCTCGAAATTCTTATTTATCCTATTTTATTACAATACCCAAAGTTGTTTAATTTAGAACACTGTAACGTCGTTATTCATTGACAGATTGATCTGACATTTGTGGTGTGTTCATGATAAGGTTGTCAGAAAAGTCATGAATATGAAGAGTGGTGACAGCGACACTTGGAGACCGCCAGCATCTTGGAAGCCCTAGTATTGCTGCAGAAATATTACATATGATGCAGATACTTCGTATCTTCAATATTATACTTCAATAGTAATAGAGTTTTCATCACTTCAATGATGTCAATAAATATTGATTATGTATATATATAATTGGTATAAATTTATAAATACTTTTACATATTTTGCATCATAATTTAACATTACTCAATGCATTGCCAACACCACTGAAGAGATTTTGGATATTTCTTATAAAATTTCGAACCTATTTGTAAAAGTTTCCGTGTTCAATTCCATTACTACATACAAAAATACACTTTTTTTCAAAACTTTACAGTCGATTTAAAAATATTTTTATGTGGCTTATCATGTTCTTGCAATAACCGTTCAATTGAAGTTATAACTACTTAGATAATAATCGATTTCACTAAATTCGATGATGTCAATAGATACTGATTATGTTAAATCCGACAATACACTTATTTTGATTGAGATTTTTTTATATCCTTTTCTATCATGAAGTTTTATTTAAATCTTTCATAGCATTTTGCATCAAAAAAACTGTCTTCGAATCTGTCGAAGTCAAGTAGTATGCTTTGTTTTATCTTTATATATAGATTCCAAAATTAAAAGTTTTCAAAAATTTAACACTTTTAAAGGGAAATTTTATTTTGTAAAATTTTGACGCAAGAAATCTTCCGTTTTATTTGTTTATATTTTTTGTGTTTTTTACGTCATTGTCTTGTAATTTGTAAAATCAAGATATCCAAAATTTTACATAATCTTCGGCAAATCCAAGTAAAAATTGGCAATTCTTGTTTGCCACTTGGCAAGGCTATACATTTCTTCAACCAAAAACGTAAATTTATGCTATAACTACCTTCCAAGTCTACCAGACCAACACACCAACTCGTTGATTATGAATAAATTTTAATCTTTTCCATTTCTCTTCTTGTTTTGCAGCAAAGAAAATGTGCGACGAAGAAGTTGCTGCCTTGGTTGTTGACAATGGTTCCGGTATGTGCAAAGCCGGTTTTGCTGGTGATGATGCGCCACGTGCCGTCTTCCCATCCATTGTCGGCCGTCCCCGCCATCAGGGTGTCATGGTCGGTATGGGCCAAAAAGACTCATATGTCGGCGATGAAGCACAAAGCAAACGTGGTATCCTCACCCTGAAATACCCAATTGAGCACGGTATTGTCACCAACTGGGATGATATGGAGAAGATCTGGCATCACACTTTCTACAATGAATTGCGTGTCGCCCCCGAGGAGCATCCCGTCCTATTGACAGAAGCCCCATTGAATCCAAAGGCCAACCGCGAGAAGATGACACAAATCATGTTCGAGACCTTTAACACACCTGCCATGTATGTGGCCATCCAAGCCGTGCTCTCACTGTACGCTTCCGGTCGTACCACCGGTATTGTGTTGGATTCTGGTGATGGTGTCTCCCACACTGTGCCCATCTATGAGGGTTATGCACTGCCCCACGCTATCTTGCGTCTGGATTTGGCTGGTCGCGATTTGACCGACTACTTGATGAAGATCTTGACTGAACGTGGTTACTCTTTCACCACCACCGCCGAACGTGAAATCGTGCGTGATATTAAGGAGAAACTCTGCTATGTTGCTCTGGACTTTGAACAGGAGATGGCCACCGCCGCCTCCAGCTCCAGCTTGGAGAAATCCTATGAATTACCCGATGGTCAGGTGATCACCATTGGCAATGAGCGTTTCCGTTGCCCCGAGGCACTCTTCCAGCCATCATTCTTGGGTATGGAAGCCTGCGGCATTCACGAAACCACCTACAACTCGATCATGAAGTGCGATGTCGATATCCGTAAGGATCTGTATGCCAACACCGTCTTGTCTGGAGGCACCACCATGTACCCAGGTATTGCCGACCGCATGCAGAAGGAAATCACAGCCCTTGCACCATCCACAATGAAAATCAAGATCATTGCACCACCAGAGCGCAAATACTCCGTATGGATCGGTGGCTCCATTTTGGCTTCCCTGTCCACCTTCCAACAGATGTGGATCTCCAAACAGGAATACGACGAATCCGGCCCATCCATTGTGCACAGGAAGTGCTTCTAAATTTGTCGAAGCTTTTTGCCTCCAACCGACTGAGCAGAAGAAGTGGAGGACGGAGGCGGAGTTTTGGCTGTTAGTAGTCGTAGTAGTTGTAGTCGTCGTCGATGACGATGCAGCCAAGAAGTAGAAGTGAGGAACTAGCTAGTAAGATGTATTCCAACAACAACATTAGGACGGAGTTAAAGGTGATAACAACAGCTGTTGCCTGGTTTATTATATTATTATAATAAAAATAAAAAACAAAAATTTCATAAATGTTACCCACACATTCACACACACACAAACACAAGAACAACATTATAATGATGAAAAGCAAGAAAAGAAACCTAAAAAGACATTCATAAACTGCAAATTATTATAAATTTTTTTTCTTTAATTTTTGAAAACAACTCGCAAATGTATTATTATTTCTTAATTATTATTATTATATAATTATATAAAAAAAAATGAAAAAAACTGAAAATAAGAAGATTATTTTGTTTTCCCCAAAGAAAGCAAAATTATTTAAAAACAAAATGAAATCGATTGGTTCTTATTTTGCAAACTTCAGGAGAAAAAGTTGAGAAGCACTACCTTGTTTGTGCCCTTCAGCTGAAGGATGCAAGTTCAAGGTATTGCTTCGGACTCGGTACTCGTTCAACAACAATAACAAATAAACATTCCAATCCAAGCTAAGCTTTTTTCGCGTACATTTTGTGATAGTTTCTCTCCACCCTAAACAAAAAGAAAACTACTTTCTTCACTCAAGCCAACTTACCCACATGTCATCCTACTTTGCATTGCTGCTTGCTTAGTTTTTGTGTGCAGTTCAGTTTTTTATTTTTCATGCTCTTAATTTAACTTTTTATGTTTTGTTTACTTTATCTTAAGAAATTTTTTATCGTCCTTTGTAACGATAAAATGTTAATTAAAATAAAAATAAAGACTTCACTATTTTCATAAGACGCTCTCTCAACTAAACTTACACAAGTATACACATACACAAATACATACACACATCTAAACAAACCCAAGTGAGCAGAGTGTGTAATGAGATTAAAATTAAACAAACAACAAAAACGCAATTGTAATAAATTTGTCAAAAAATCAATTAAAATAAAATCGCAACTTGTTTTATTTCATTCAACTTGTCAACTTTGGTGGAAGGCGGTTCAAGCTTCTTTTTTTTTCTCTCAAAGGTCAATGCCTCTCTTGCTCTTGGCTTACTCTTTCGAGCTTTGCTGTCTCGAATGTTTTTGGCCTCAAGCCATACTTTTGAAACGTGCTTTTCAAAATTGAAAGCAATAAGCCTTAACATAACTGCATTTATTGTTAATAACATTAATAATAATTTACGTTTTTGCGGTCTCATTCATAAATTTACTGTTAATCGGTTTAAGATTCCAATGACCGTTTAATACAGTAGTATTGGCAGTTTTTATAATATAACTGTTGCTTGTCAAAATACGACTCTTGTGAGCGTTAACGTATTTTTCCTTCATCAATAGATTTTCGTAAATTGGCTATTAAAATAGTTCTATCACATAAAGAATATAATTTGTATGAATTGGTGCTAAGAAATTCGCGTTGAGCGACTCATTCGAATTATTTTATGCAGTGTGGTAAATAAATAAAAGTTTCATATGGTAAAAACAGATAACTGAAATAACTGGACGCATTTTTCTAGGGATTGTGGCGGATGTGGTACACTGGTACGAGTGCGTAGCCCGTATGCTAAAGAACCGCGCTAGACCTATTATCAAACCTATGAAAATGCGAAGAAGTTTCGCAATATCAGAAGGCAAAAAGAATGAAAAAGCGCGCTCAAAAAGTTAGCCGCTCAGAATGTGAGTACGCTCAATTTTTGTATAAAAGTGAGCGCGCTCAAAAAGTGAGCTATTAACAGCCTTGCTTGAAATGTTCCCCGCATGGACATCAACTGACTTATTTCTTTTTTCAACATGCATCAGTTCTAATGAACTATTGAAAAAATTGATTTGTTTATTTCAAAACGTATGAATATAAAGAGGTACATTTATAGATGGGTTTTGAGCTCCATTCATTTTCTAAACATATTTCAGAACCTCCCTGCAAAGCTTAATTCTGAATTCTGGATGTAATAAAGAACTGTTAAAAAACGAGAATTTGAAGAAGTTAAAATAATTGCTTCAAATCGAGTTTCTTATTTAAATTTTAGTCATAAAAAAACTTTTGACTATAAGATATTCTAATGTAAAAGCCTTTTCTTAAAAACAATTTGCCATCAGAATTTTTAAAAAACATGTGCATGATTTAAAATTAGCATACTTTCTTAGAATATTCTAATTTTTTTTTTCGCTTTTGAATCTGAAGCTTTTCCCTCGCCTAGATCGCTGCAATTTTCTCAAATTTAAATGCTGCAAGATTGTTAGCAATTTTATTAAGTTTTCGAAAAATTAAAAAAATTATACAAATTGGATCATATTTATGACAGAAAAACGATTTTTTTTAAGCCGACTTTTGGGAAAGCATTTATTTTTTTAAATTCATTTTACTTTGTTTTCTTCTTGTGTTTAATTACTTAAAAACATAAATTCGCTTATCGTCAAAGTTTATATGCGTTACTGGCTTAAATCCCCCTTACCATCTGCTGCTCCGAAAAATGATCTTCCACTAATAGGTGCACGGACTTGAAAAAATTTCTAGTGGTAGATTGGACTCAAAAAGTGTGGTAGATTGAAAAAAAATGTGGCGCAGATTTGATATCTCATATAAAAACTATACTGCCGTCCTAAGAAGGAAAGTCAAAAACGCCAAAATTCGAAAATGTAGAAAAAGGCAGATTCGGAACCGTGAATGAGTTTCTGATTTGTGTGGTTAGCTAAGATTACCCATTTTCAACTCCAAATGACTGAAAGATTTAAGCAAAAAGGTCATTTCTAGTGTGTTTCTTAGAAAGATAAAAAACGTAAAAGCGAAATATCTCAAAACTACTCAAATGGAGATATGAGTTTTTTACTTAGGAGGGTAGTACATGTCTGTTAATAAAAAAAAGTATAGCAGTGAGGTGACTGCCAACCGGAGCGATTTTGGAAATTTTTAATGCCAATTTGTTCATCAACCGTCAATATTCATGAGTGTAAACAAGAAAAATGTGATATCTTTATCTGCTGTCTTAAAAATGAAAACTCCCTTTTTCAATTCCCCGGAAAAAATTATTCAGAATAGGGCTGGTAATATTTATATTCCCTGAAAGACGTTGTCCTGCCACGGCCTTACTGCTATGCACGAATTTTCATGCTAATTGGAAAAAAATTTTATATTTTCACCCCCTCAGCCTTTGATTATTTCTTTCAAAATATTTTTTATTCAGATAGCATTTTTATTTTATAACCACACCAAACTATATTATTGCATTTAAATTGAATATTGTTGATATAAAAATAAATTACAGGGAGCACTATTCAATGAAAAATATTCCTCATAAAGGATATTTAATTTTTTTTCTTTCAATGTATATAGTAGCTAAAAAAATAAATTTTCTTTTTTTTATATATGATATTTTGTTTGATGGGTCTTGAAGTAATGCCTACATTTGAGATCTTGCGACAAGGAAAACAGAAAACATAGCAAGCAAGTGCAGTTTATTTTCTGCCCCCGATTTGGTTCATCCGTACATCCGGTTCATCATTAATGCACATTATTTTCGTCTTTTATCATTTCATTATATTTTAAATTATGGGTTTTAGTATAAAAAACAAAGTAACACATAAACAAAAATATAAATGAAACTTATTGAAATAATTAATATATACTTCAAATACGTATACATAGAATTTGTACTTACATGAATTTCATTTACATTATTTTCACTGTTTTCGTCATTAATCATTGCATTATATTTTTAAAAAGATACTATATAGGCTTATGGTAGCTGAAATAAAAAACAAAAATTTTTGGCCATCATGTTTCAACCACAAGAAAACAATATAAAGTGCGTGTGGCCAATGCGGCCAATGTGTGTGACACACGTTCTCTATTTTGTTTTCTTTTGTTTAAGTAAACTACCTATTACTTATTATACCATGGTTAGACAATATGGCGACATTTATAAAACTAAAAATGTTTTTTATGTTGGTCCTGTAACTCAAATACACGCTCTTGGCTCTTCGCTACCAGGCGCTCAGCAAATGCAGCAAGCAACCATCAATAAGTTTATCTGCTGACGAATCGTTCTTTCATAAAATAATCATGAAGGAAAAATTTCATGTTATTATTTTGAATATTCTCTTCTCTCTCTCTCTCTTACTTAGTTGGCGCTACAACCGTGTGTCGGTCTTGGCCTCATCTAAGAATTTGCGCCAGCCATTTCTGTCTTTCGCTTGCTGGCGCCAGTTGGAAATTCCAAGCTTCGTCAGGTTGTCCTCTACTTGGTCTTTTCAAAGAAGATGCGGTCGTCCTCTTCTGCGCTGACCGCCGCTGGGTACCGAATCGAATGGTTTCTTCACTGGAGCCTCGTCTTTCATGCGCTGAACATGACCAAGCCAGCAAAGCCGCTCGATTTTAATGTTAGTCAAGCGCGATGTCAGCATACAGCTCATACAGTTCATCATTCCATAGAATTCGGTACTCGCTATTGGCGTAGACTAGTCCGTAGATCTTACGAAGAATCTTTCTCTCGAATGCTCCTAAAAGTTATTTCATCTGAACTGCCCAGCGTCCAGGTTTGTGATGCATAATGTAGGACGGGCATGATGAGCGATTTATAAGGCGTGATTTTTGTTCGTCGAGAGAGGGCTCTGCTTCTCAATTGCCTTCTGAGCCCAAAGTAACACCTGTTGGCAAGAGTTATTCTTCGTTTGATCTCAATGCTGATGTCGTTGGTTGAATTCATGATGGATCCCAGATAAACGAAGTCCTTCACAACCTCGAAGGAGGTATGTCAACTGTAACGTGAGTTCTAAGACGCTGGGACTGTTTGCTTGCTGACACCAAGTATTTCGTCTTAACTGCATTCATTGCCAGGCCCATTTGACTTGACTCTCTTTCTAATCTGGAAAATGCTGCACTGACTTCGCGAGTATTATGGCCAATGATATCGATGTCATCAGCATACGCAAGCAGCATAACACTCTTGTAGAATATTGTGCCACTACGTCTCAGATCAGCAGCTCGGATGATCTTTTCCATCATTAGGTTGAAAAAGTCTCACGATAAAGTATCACCTTGTCTGAAACTTCGTTTGGTAACAAATTATGGGGAGAGGTCCTTCCCAATTTTAACTGCGCTGCTGGTATTGCTCAGTGTCATCCTGCGAACTCGTATTAGCTTTGCAGGAATACCAAAGCGGCCATTTGATATTGAGGGTAAAACTTTGAGTCTTGTGCGAACAATTTTCTTCATGAAAAATGTTTCGAGTCTCGTAACGTTTTTGTAATATTTTTATTTTTTATTTTTTTTATTTTTTTGTGATGTTTGTATGGAATCCCTAGAAGGGTGGCAGATAGAGTGTAGGTGTGTTTAGAAGTTAGCAAGTTTCACTTCTGTACTGTATACGCGCTATTTTGTAAGTTTTTATTTCTTTTGTCGTTTTCTTTTAATTTTTGAAACGAGTTCAGAGTACGTTACATATATTTAGTAAAATATACTTATCTAATATATAAAAATCTTGTGTCACGGTGTTTGAGGCCGAACTTCTCCGAAACTGCTCGACCGATTTTCATGAAGTTTTGTTTGTATATTTGTTAGGTATGAGAATAGGTAGTAAAGTATGTTTCACCCTTTTACCCCCAGTGGTACCTCCCATACAACTCAATTTTGCGGTATCGAATAGCTTTGGAGCTATAAGCCGCACAGCCTCGGAATTCGGTATTCGACAACAGTTTACACAATCTTTAACTCTGAAAACATTTTATGGGCGTTAAACAAGGGGGAGTGGCACCTCCCATACAACCCAAATTTGCGATATCGAATAGCTTTCGAGTTATAGGCCGCACAGCCTCGGAATTCGGTAGTCGACCACAATTTACACGTGGCGTTTCACTGATTACATTTTAGTGGCGTTGAAAGAGGGGACGTGATACCTCCCATACAACCCAAATGTGTGCTATCGAACAGCTTTCGAGTTATAGGTCACACGCAATTTTTGGCCAACAGCCTGCAGACTTGCAGTCTCTAAATGTTCCTGCTACGGAATCTAGTGTAGTGGTTACCAAACCTGGCACCAGTGGAAGTAGCAGAAAGTGTCCGTCTTAAAAGACGCTTCCCACCAAAAGGACGGCCAGCGCTAAGGGTAAGGGATTGCATTGCGCGTATTCCCGAAAACCAGCGCACCGAGGATCATAAATCGTCCTGGAAGTGGGCGGTAGGCATGTTGGAGGAGTCCCAAGCTTCTCCGAAACCCAAACTGGTGTCTACAAGGTGTCAGCGATCTCTAGAAGAGGTCCCTATGCCAGGCGCTAAGAAAATTTGTGGTAGCACAGCTTTTCAGCGAAATCGCGGCCGGACAAATTACCATTTCGGTGATAGACAGAAGCGATCCAGATGGCAGCATCTCGCCTGAAAAATAGAGGAATGTAGTGCTCAAACTGGCCACTATCTTCATTCCGATTATGGAGTTTCCCGGCAGAGGCCCTTCTTGTCGCGACAGTGGATGGCATCAAGGCCACGTGAAACTGATCGCATGTGCTGACCAAAGGTCTCTAGATCTGTATAAGATCGCAATCTCAAGGATTGGTGAGGTATGGTCGGGCGCAAATCTCGCGGTCATTGATAGGGATTTGATCCCTAATGGACCAATAGCACGTTCCCTGGTCCCTGCCGAACACTCTGACCCTCAAATAATCCCTGAGACTATAAGATTGGGAAATCATGGCCTACCGACAGCAAACTGGAAGGTGACCCGGGTTGATGAACCGAAGGGGGGCTTTAGGTCGGTAACATTCGTGATCAACTAGGAGTCCCTGGCATTCTTGTCATCAAAAGGTTTCGTGGTGGACTATGGTTTCTCATCTATAGAACTGAGGGTCTACAAAAAAGATGAAGCGTTATTGGGGGAAGAGCAGGCTTCCAAACCAATTAAAAACACACCATATCCTCAAACCTGCCCCCCTGCACTAGAGGAGGGCGTAAGCTCATAGCACATTCTGACTGTTCTCCTTGGAGAATAACCTCCTTAAGTCGGACGAGGAGTCCGACACAACTGTGGTGGAGGTTGATTTAGCTACTAACAGCTCATATTCTGAAAGTAGTACAAATTAACCTCCACAACTCCAAGGCTGCATCAGCCAGCCTGATTCTCTGTCTCAGCAAGGATGGAGAAGACATCGTACTGATCCAGGAGCCGTGGGTAGTCTGCGGCCTGGTATGCGGACTCAGGACTCCAACACACACGCTAGTGTATACTAGATCAAAAAGTAAACCAAGAGCGTGTAATTTAATTAAGAAAAACCTGAGTGCATTTACTCTCTCTGATTTCAGTAATAAAGACACAGTGGCTATAAGCGTCGAGATGGGCCAGAATAGCTTGTGGCTCGTCTCAGCATACCTCGCGCACGACCACGAAGTCCTCCCAGAAGACATCTTTAAAAATTTAGTCTCCACGGCAGCATCAAAAACAAAGGGCCTAATTATCGGGTGCGATGCAAACGCTCATCATGTGATGTGGGGTAGCTCAGACACCAACAAACGGGGTGAGTCTCTATTTGATTTTATCCTTATAACTAATCTTAATATAAGTAATGTAGGTAATGAACCCACCTTCATTATAAGTAAGAGGCAAGAAGTTCTGGATATTACCCTTGCCTGTAAAAGACTGGAGAGTTTCTAAGGAACACTCCTTCTAAGACCATAGATATTATCTCATTGATGTTGATAAACTTGACACGAGATCATGCAAATTTCGCAATCTAAACAAGTCAACTGGGTTCTTTATATAAATACACTAAGAACAGATCTCTCAAATTAACAACCTAATCGTCCTTCCAATAAACAACCTTTAGATAACTTAGTTGATAGTCTCACTAACTCGCTAAATAAAGCTCTAGATACCGCTTGTCCGCTAAAAACATTGAGGGGGAAGCAAAAGCCTCCTTGGTGGAATAAGGGACTAGAAGATCTCCGGAAAAAGACCAGAAAGGCCACAAGATTCACAGATACGTGGTCAAATTATAAAACAGCTCTCAAAGAATATAAGAATAAATTACGAAAAGCACAAAGGCAGTCCTGGAGGACCTTCTGTGAGAAAATATCTCACAGACCTCTGAGGCGTCAAGGCTTAGGAAAATTCTAGCTAAGATTCCCTCCAATCCAAGCTTCATGAAAAAAGAAGATGGTACTTGGACCACCAGCAGTGAGGAATCTCTGAATGTTTTAGTAGAAACCCACTTTCCGGGATGTTTAGATATGTAACGCTCTAATACAGGAATTTCAGTTACCATCTGTGAACAGATCTCTAAAAATACTCTCACAAGCAAAGCTCGAATGGACAATCAGTAGCTTCAAACCATTTAAGTCACCAGAACCAGATGGTACAGCTCCCATAGAAATTCAAAAGTCGTATGGCATCATTAAGGAGCGGCTTTTGTTGATCTACCAAAGCTGTCTTGGCCTAAACCACATTCCCAAGCGATGGTGTAATGTGAAGGTTGTCTTTATACCTATGGCAGGTAAAAGCTCACACGTAAACCCAAAAGACCTTCGACCAATTAGTCTCTCATCTTTTCTTCTAAAAATCCTCGAGAGATTAATTGACATTCACTTGAGATCCATGATAGAAAAGAAGCCATTAGCTATAGCACAACATGCTTACACCAAAGGCAAATCCGTGGAAACAGCTCTCCACTCCATAATCTCCATCATTGAAAAATTCCTCCATCTGAAGGAATATACAATGATAGCTTTCATTGATATAGAAGGAGCCTTTAATAACGTCGAGTCTAGAGCTATCACCAATGCGCTGACGGAGCTTGGGGTGGATGCCGCACTGATAGCACTCATAAATCAAATGCTAGTTGGCAGGATTATAAGTGCAAATTTGGAGCGGCATCCACGTTAAGACTGTACCAAGAGGAACCCCTCAGGGAGGAGTTCTATCGCCTCTACTCTGGAATTTAGCAGTAAATGAACTGTTAGTTAAACTAGAACTAGAGGGGTGCAGGGTGATAGCTTATGTCAATGACGTGGCTATTGTTACCTCTGGAAAACATATATCTACTCTTCGAGACATTATGCAAAACTACCTAAAAACTCTAGTTAACTGGGCTATCAGCTGTGGGCTCAGCGTTAGTCCTTATAAAACTGAGTTAGTGATTTTCACCAGAAAATACAATTTGCCTCTTATTAGTCCTCCTAAACTGGGAAACACAAGACTTAGCTTCTCAGATCAAGCAAAATACCTGGGCCTTATACTGGATAGGAATTTAAACTGGAAGCCCAATCTGCTCGAGAGAGCCAAAAAAGCGAATATTTACCACCAAGTGTTACTCACAACCAAGTGTTACTCACTGGCTATTTACAGCAGTTGTAAGGCCAATCTTGCTATATGATGCTATTGTCTGGTGGCATGCACTCGAAAAACAGACTCACCTTAACCTTCTCCGTAAAGTTCAAAGATCAGCAGAACTGTGCATCACTGGAGCCCTAAGAACCACTTCGACAGACGCATTATAAACAATGCTCCATCTTACACCACTTGATATCCTAGCTAAACAGATGGCTGCTAATGCAGCCACCCGCCTAGAAGCCACCTCACAGTGGAAAGAAGGTTCACTAGGACATTCTTGCATTAGAAAATTTTTTCCTACCTTACCTAGGTCCATTGACTACATCACACAAAAACTATTCTTTGAAAGGAAGTACGATGTATACATTCCCTCTGGAGAAGAGTGGGAACTAGAAAACCGTTCACCTCACAATGTCATTGAGATCTTTTTTGATGGATCAAAACTAGTTGACAAAGTAGGTGGAGGAGTCTACTCAGAAGCATTAAGCATTAATTTATACATGAAGCGTTAACATGGCTTCAGGTGAATGAGATATCTTCCATGGATATTTGCATACTTTCTGACAGTCAAGCCGCTATCAAAGCCCTAGGAATTGTTGAAATAACATCTGAAACAGTTCCAAGCTGCCGCAGATCTCTAAGCGAGGTGGCAGAGCAGCTCAAAATCCTTCTATGCTGGATTCCTGGACATAAGGATTTTCTAGGTAACTGTAAAGCAGATGACCTCGCTCGTACAGGTACTACCACGCAGCTGTCTTTAGACAGGACAAACCTTGGTATTCCTCTCATCACACGTAAACTCCTAACGCATGAGTTATCCTCCATCAAAATCAACAATAGATGGTCAGCAGGTAACACGTGTAATCAAACACGGCAAATCTGACCTAAACTCAATCTTAAGCGTTCAAAAGAACTCATTTCTCTCAGTAGAGACCACATTAGCACTATGATAGGGATCCTGAATGGGCACTGCCTCATTGGCAGGCACGCTCAAAGATTAAACATACCCCACAACGAATTTTTCAGAAGCTGTAGAGATGAGGAGGAGGAGAAATCTACAGAACACTTTCTCTGCACTTGCCCAGCGCTGGCTCAAAAACATTTTCTTCGATTAAACATCTGGTTTTTCAAAGACCTCGAGGAACTCTCGGAAATATCGGTATACAGAATCCTAAGCTTTGTGAACAGCTCCAGCTGATTTAAATAGATAATGGGAATCAACTCTAAGGAACCACAATGGGCCTCATTGGCCGAAGTGTGTGTCAATTGAGGCAGCCACTTTGACCTAAACTAACCTATAGGTCGCACAGATTTGGAATTCAGTATTCAACTTCATTTTCACATACAGTTTTACTGATAACATTTTAAAGCGTCTGTAAAGGGGTGTCTGCACCTCCCATATAACCCAAATATACGATATCAAATAGCTTTGAAGTTATAAATTGCACAGGGTGGGAATTCAGTATTCGACCTAAATTTACACATGCAGTTTTACTGAATAAATTTTAAGGGCGTTGGAAAAGAAGCGTTGCACTTCCAATGCAACATAAATTTGCGATGTCGAATAACTTTGGAGTTATAGGTCGCACAGCGTCGGAATTCAGATTTAAAGCTTTGGAGTTATTGATTGTACAGTTTTGGAATTTAGTATTCGACCTCAATGTGCACATGCAGTTTCATTGATTACATTTGAAGGGCCTTGAAAAAGGGGACGTGACACCTCCCATACAACCCAAATTTTTGCTATCGAATAGTTTTGGAGTTATAGGTCGCACAGCGTTGGAATTTAGTATTCTGACTAAATTTACAAATGCAGTTTCATTGGTAACATTTTATGAGCGGAATTAAGTATTCGACCTCAATTTACACATTCAAGGGAGCAACGCGCCGGGTTTCAGCTACTGTTAATACTGTTATATAAATTTCATTTTATATTGTAAAATTTGGGATACACACATTTATAGAATAATTTTTGTTGTAGATTGTTAAAATTTCGCACTGTGCAGCGTGAGAAAGCTCAAAGTATGATTTTTCCAAAAAAGTTGTAAAGTTGAAACATAAATACTTTTTGTTTACATTTTTAGCGCCAGATCGTGCAGAATTTCAAAGAAAAGTAAAAAATGCCACGCAGATGTGTTATTTTGTTTTATAAACATGAAGAAAAAGGAAAATATAATTAAAAAAGTGTATTAGGTTAAAGTTGAACGCCTACGCTACTAAATGAAATTTTTTAATTTCTCATTTTTCTAATTTTTCTAAATTTTTAAATTTAATTACTTTACTTACAGACCCTTTTTCGTTTTTTCATGATAAGTTTGTATGATAAGTTTACGACACTTAAATTTTTTGAATATTTTTTAACTTCAAAGTTTTCCGTCTAATATTAATACAAATTTATGCTATAAATTTCAATAACTACGCTCAAAGGGTTCTGGTGGTGAGTATTAATGGGTTAAGCACGAGTAAAATGCAAATTAATTTAATAGTAATAAGTTATAAGACCTTCAAAAAACTATCTAGTACATAGAACTACTACATATAATTACCATATGTCAATGACTTCATGGAGTTTTTTTTTCCCTTACTTATTGCATTACCTGCGGCAACTGCTTTTGTTGCCATAAATAAATTCGAAAGCAAACCTTTTAATTAAAATCGGAAAAGTGTTATTTTACACGAGTGACGCTACACACTTTAGAGTATGAAATAAAATGCAGTGAAATGCAAATAGGTAAAAATTAATTTAAACATTTATTCGTAAGTGAAAGAAACAGTTTTAAAACGGCAATAGAACTTGTGTCCAGAAGTTAAGCATATTACGAATTAGTTGGATTTGAGCAGCGAAGGCGGACAGTTTGTTTTTCTACAACAAAAATTATAAACAAAATTACATAATAATCAACTTGAAAAAGTGAGTTTAAAATGTGCGATAAAAAAATAGAATTGAAATTCCATGACCATCTCACGCTATTAAAAAACGGATCAACGGACTTTTATGGTTTAAGTCAGAGTTGTAAATCCCATAGCTCTTTTAGCTCACTTACAACAACTTCAATATTTCCGTGTGTGTTGTAATTCGAAGAATTGACTTTTTGTCAATGTGCATGGCATTGTTGTTGTTTGCTCGCGTAGAAAGCTTTCATAGTTATTGCTGCTATGTTTATTTTCTCGTAGCGCACACTTAAAGTGGTGGCGAGTTTTTTGATGTTGAACTTTGGCCTCGTCAGATGTTTAAAAACTATTTTTGCAATTTTTTTTAAAGGAACATTTTAGCTCAAAGTGCACATGTTGTTGTTTTTGTTTTTAGTTTTTTTCGTCGCCATCGAAGTTCTTATTAATTTTTTTATTTTTGAGAATTGTTAATTTAGCTCTCTGCCACGACACCTCTGGTTTAAGTGATACTCGTAAATTTAAAAAATTCTAAGAACTTTTCGCACTTATGAAGAAGTAAGATTTGAATGAGAATTAAACTAAAACGATGAGTAAATTTTTGAAAGATATGTGATTATAAAACCTACGAAAAACAAATAACAACTTTAATTTTTAATGCATATTTCAAGGATATCGTCGTCATTAAACATATCCTTACAGTACACTGAGCTAAAAAAACAACGTAAAATCAAAGGTAACCACTTCAATTTAAATATTTTTCGTAATGATTTGGCACCAAACACGAAAATATTCAATTCAAAGTGGAAACACACATATATTCAGTTTTATGTTGTTTCCACTTGCAACTAAAGTGTTATACACCTTAAAATGATAAGTATTCGACTATAACTTAACGTAGATTCAGATTTAATTCAAAGAGGAAGCATATTCAAGTGGAATACTAACGTATTTATTTTAAATGCGTTATAACTTTGAAGTAAGGTATGTTCTACTTTGATTGCACGTCCTTGCATTAATGAATCAAAGAGATTTTCACTTTAAATAAAATACTTAACATTTTTGATATTGAATGGTTACAGGGTCCGTGAAACAAAATCAAATAAATAAAACAAAATTAGTTTTTATAGAAATATTCTTTTATTAAAATATTAGATTAAATGTGGTACATTTTTTAAAAATTATATGATAATTCAATACATTACATTTATATAAGAGAATTATGATTTTAAAAATGTAGTTATAAAAATGTATTTCTCACATACGTTTTACCATTATTCATTTGGTTTTTACCTTTCCAACTCAAAATCTTTAAGTAGACTAGCGAATTTAACATCGTCTTCTTCCAAATTTGTAACTACATCCACGCTGTTTACAAGTATTGTGTCCAAGTTAAGAACTTGCCCGAATTCATTAATATATTGAATATTTTCCAATTTTATTAATCTTCACTTATTTTCACTTACTATTACTATTTGCACACACAAAAATATGCATCCAATTTCAAATTGAAGTGTCTTCCACTTTAAAATATATATTTTCTACTTCGTTTTCACTACTGGCAACTTCAATATAAACCATGTTATTTTTCAACTTAATTTCAAAGTGGATGCACTTTAAACAATATAATAACTATAGTGGATCACCATTATTTTGAAGTTTTTCCACTTCTTATTGGAGATCAAATATTTTCATATTTGATTTGAAGGATTTCAATGTGAATTTAAAGATGATTTCTTAAAAATGGAGCTACGTAAAATTAACATGATATTATTTAATTTTACGTTGCGATTTTTCCCTGAGTGTACAATCCGTTTCAAGGGTGGAACACAAAAATAGCACTCGATCTACGAGCTACCAGGCTACCCCAAATTCAAAAATGGCCAAGTCCACTTTTTACTGTATTCAGAAAAGTACGAAAAACTAATAGATAACGGAATTTATAATTTAAAATGATTTATATAATTGAAAAATAGAACACATTTATACCTACTTATTATAGGTTTGTTAATTTTGCAGAACAAACTGTAGTCAAATTCTTTGGTAAATAGCGGAGTTTAGTAAGTTAACGAGGTGGACTTGTATATTTTTTAATTTTAAAATTGAGTAATTTATCATGATCCTATGAAGTTTGTAGGATAGTAAAATAAAAAAAAAAATAAAACTTTAATCAAAATGGTAGAGCACGACCAAACAGAAACAGAAACAATTAATTGTTTCTAACCTTGACCTAAAACTCAATAAACGATTTTAAACTATCAAACAACTAGAATTTGTATTTAAAAATCAAGTATGATTTAAACTATCAAACATTTAGAATTTGTATTTAAATCATATAAAATCAACATAATAAATAACAAGGTATTTTAGAAAAAACTTAAAAAAATAAAACTTTAAACATAGAGAGTTTATACATTTTTGACATCTGCAGAACATTGCAGACATGGATTTAGTGAATAAAAAAAGCTATATAGATATAGCTTAAAAAGCTTAAAGCTATATAGATATAGATATAAAAAAAGCTTTATATATATAGCTTTTTTTATTCACTAAATCCATACTTTTTACTAGAAAAATTCAGTAAAAGCATTTGCTGATTTTTTATTCACATGACCCAATGGCCCATTATCATAGTCAAAATAAAAGTCGACTCTAAATTTAGTGTAAACATTTTTGACAGTTTTTTAATATATTATGTTGTCAAAAAGCGTGCACTAAATTTAGAGTCGACTTTTATTTTGACTATGATAATGGGCCAATTTCTTATTAACGTTTGTGAAGAAATTAAAAATTGGATTGACTTAACGGATGTCAGTCAAGGAAGCCTTTAAGCTATTTGGTTTTAAAAAAACAACGTTTTTATTATTGATTCCTTTATGCACTTTTTTCTTCACGTAATTTCTCAATCCTAGTGGAACGATCTTAATCAAGAATATATTTGTTTTAGAGCGCAGCACTGAATTTATATATATCTTACTTTTAACCTCGAGACTCATCAGTTTCTTTTTTTTTTGTTGCGCTATTTATTAAAACTCTTGCAAAACAAACACGTGAAAAGAAAACTATTAAATAGCGCATGGCAGCTGGTGTGATTTCTTTAAAAACTTTACACTTTACTTAAATATACTTATTATTATAATTTCGAAAGAAAAATACCCTTGTAAAGTGCTGCAGCACAAAAAAGGTATTTTAAAACTTTTTTCATAAAAATCTACATAGTACTTTTGGAGTAGAACGGTAACAGTTATTATGCACTTTAAATTTAAATAATAGTACAGATAGATTTATATTTTTCGTATAGATAGATATTTTTTGCTTTTTTTTTATAGTATTGTAAAATGAATTAATAAACTTGCTATTACTTTCAAATGCTATATACAGGGTCCGCCATCTAACGTTTTTTTTTTCAACTAGTGCTTATTTCGTGAATGGTAACACTTAGCTAATGTCTGATTTAATAGATAAGTTTTATTCTTCCGCTGAACAAATATGGTTGTGTATACGCTTGAACAACGCTGGGAAATATTGCGACATTACTTTGAAAATCATGGTAATGTTGCAGAATGTGTGTGAAAATTGCGTACAGATTTTGGAAGAAGAGAAGCACCGTCAGCTCCGTATGTTCGTTATCTTGTGAAAAAAATTGAAAGAAACTGGCATCCTCATCGATAAACCAAAGCGTGAAAAGCCAAAAGCACCCGCGTACACCTGAGAATATTGCTGCTGTGGCAGAAAGTGTGCGTGAAGCGCCATCAACATCAATTCACCGTCGTTCTCAACAATTGAACATTTCGGAGACATCATTGAGACACGAAATTTGCATAAAGACCTTGGTATGACGCCATACAAAGGCCAATTGGTTCAGGAGTTGTAGCCAACTGACCATCCAATGCGTTTTCGCTTCGCTAAGTGGGCCTGCGATCGACTTACAGAAGATGCCGATTTTGCCAAAAAAATCATCTTTTCAGATGAAGCTCATTTTGAACTTGGCGGGTATGTAAACAAGCAAAATTGTCGCATTTGGAGCACAGAAAACCCGCACGCATACATTGAAAAGCCGCTGCACCCAAAACGAGTCACTTTTTGGTGCGGATTTTGGTCCAGAGGCATAATTGGGCCATTTTTCTTCGAAAATGAGCAAGGAGTGGCCGTTACAGTCAATGGCGATCGTTATCGGGCCATGTTGAACAAATTTTTGTTCACAAAAATTGAAGAGGAGGATATTGGCAACATTTGGTTTCAACAGGACGGCGCTACGTGTCACACAGCCGAAGCTACACTCGATGTTTTGCGCCCTGTTTTTGAAGATCGCATTATCAGCCGATGTCGTTTGGCCACCTCGGAGCTGCGATTTGACACCGTTGGACTATTATTTGTGGAATGCACTCAAAGATAAGTGTTACGCCGACAAGCCAGAGACAATTGACGCTTTAAAGGACAATATTCATGAAGCCATTGGTGAAATACAGCTGCACACAATCGATAATGTGCTTAAAAATTGGACCGATCGTGTAGGCTACTGCATGGCCAGCCGAGGCAGCCATTTGAATGAAATTATTTTCCATTATTAACCGGAAGGATTGTAGTGGTGTGTTTACGAAAACCTAACTGCACAAGTCCTCAACTGCACTGGCAAGTGCACTGAATCGTGAATGCCCCTATTGTTTGAAACAATAAGAACGCACTGCTCAATTGACATTACTCCACGTCTCGACAGGCAATAATCCATTGCATACCATCTGTCAAACAACAAATATTGCCAATGGAGACCACTCAATTGCCATAGTTGGCAATATATGGCATGAAAAATTGCATGGCATGTATTGCCAAGATGGAGTTGGCAATGAGCTGTATTTTCTCTTATTTCACAGGCCATTTTTCATTTTTCTTTAAAATTTTATCTTAAAAATTAAGTGGCACGCAAAAGAAATTTAAAATATAATTAATTTATATAATAAATGATAAAATTATATGTTGATTTCATAACATAAGAAAACATACACTGGCAATATTGCCATTGCTTGCAATGGAATTTGACGATGATAAGCAGGGCTAGGATTTCGATGACATGTCATCTTTTTTCTGCTGCATCTAAAACACTTCCTGCTTATTTAGAACGTCCATTTACGTTTCCTAAATTCCAAATATGAAAAGTTTTTAGGACATTTTTTCGTCATTTTTTATCGTTTTTAGTTTTCAGTTCATTTTTACTAAATTTAGGTCATTTTTTGGTCATTTTTAGAGATTTTTAAGTTATTTTATTGTCATTTTTGGACGTTTTTAATTTTTAGAGCAGTTTTCGGTTTTTTAGGTCATTTTAGTGCAATTTTTAATTAATTTTTTTGTTTTTTTTTCGTACTATACATGTTTTAGTTTAAAATGCAAATTATCAAACATATTCCTTTAACACTAGAGTCCCTTCAGTTAAAAACATTACCGCTCGACAAAGGAGTAGCTTTGTTTATAGACTTCGATAAAAAAAGCTCTGCGCGTGGTAAAACTGACGAAAGGGTATGTAGAAAAAAACAAGTGTTAGATAAAAACTCAGGATATGCAAACATAAAATAAATTTTAATTTAGTAATGTTTTATTTTTAAGGCTAAATGTTTTGCTTATTTTTTATGCAATTGTTTGTGTTTTTTAGGTAATTTTTGTCGGTTTTTAGGTAATTTTCTGAAGTTTTTAGGTAATTTTTGTCATTTTTTAGGTCATTTGTTGCAATTTTTTAGTTCATCAAAATCCGAGCCCTGATGATAAGCAATGGATTATTGCCTGTCGAAACGCAGCACTATGGCTTATTTTCGGAAAAAGTCTGTTTTTTAACTTCAAAATTGTTAATTTCTTAGAAGTATTCCTCAGAGAAATGATCAAGTATTAATACTGTTCTCAGATTTAAAAAAAAATATACAGATTATTTTTAACATAAAAAGTCATGCAATTTCTGCATTTTAAAATTATCAAATTTAAGTGTTAAATTGAATCTATATATATATAAAAATCAATTGCCACATGTATGACGTTTCATCACTTGAGAACTGTTGGACCGATTTAGTTGATTTTCTTTTTGTTGTGTTCCTTATTGTAAGGACAAGGCTTGTATAAAAAGAAAAATTGGAAAAATTGTGAGCAAAATTTGGAAAATTGTAAAAACCCGAGGAAGCTTTTTGTATGAAAAAGTTGTATTTTGTATGGGAAATATCACACACCTCCAGAAATCTTTACAAATTGTTTCGATATTTGGCTGAGAGGTAGGTTTTTACTCTAAATTTGCGATAACGAATAGGTTTGGACTTGTTGGAGTAATATTTGGACAGACTTATAGGCCGCACAGCCTAGGAATTCCATATTCGACCACGATTTGCACATGCCGTTTTACTGATAAAATTTTATCAGTTAAACAAGGGGGCGTGGCACTTCCCATGCAGCCCAAATTTTCGATAGCGAATACCTTTGGGTTTATAGGCCGCACAGCTTCGAAATTCGAAATTCGACCACAATTTACACGTGCCGTTTTGCTAATAACATGTTATGGGCGTTGTAAAATGGGCGTGGCACCTCCCATAAACTCCAAATTGGCGATATCGAATTGATTTAGACGTATAGTTCGCACAGCCCCGGAATTCAGTATTCGAAATCAACTTAAACATGCCGTTTCACTAATAACATTTTATGAGCGTTTGACAAGGGGCGTGGCACCTCCCATATAACCAACATATGTGATATACCTTTGGGCTTATAAGCCGCACAGCCTCGGAATTCGGTATTCGACAACAATTTATAGATGCCGATTTGCTAATACCATTTTATGGGCGTTGTAAAATGGAGCGTGGCACATGCTATAGAGCCCAAATTTGGGATATCGAATTGATTTAGAGCAATATGTCGCACAGCCTCGGAATTCAGTATTCGACTACGATTTGCATATTTTCAGCCCAAATATGCGATTTTTTTTGTTGTGTTCATTATTGTAAGGACAAGGTTTGTATAAAAAGAAAAATTGGAAAAGTTGAGTGCAAAATTTGGAAAATTGAAAAAAACCCGAAGAAGCTTTTTGTATGAAAATTGTGTATATTTTATAGGAAATATCACACACGTCCGAAAATTTTTTACCAATTGCTTCGATATTGGGCAGAGAGGTAGACTTGCACTGGGGCCAGGTTTAAAAACTCATTTTTTTCGCTTCCATTCAAACCGCTTACTAACCCGGTGTCTCGACAGGCAATAATCCATTGCTTACCATCTGTCAAATTCCATTGCAAGCAATGGCAATATTTCAAGGGTGGGTTTTGTCATGTTACGAAATCAACATATAATTTTATCATTTATTATATAAATTTATTATTTTATAAATTTATTCTGCACGCTACTGGATTTTTATAGATATACACATTTAAAATTTTGGAGAAAAATTAAAAATGGCTGTCAAACAAGAAAAAATACAGCTCATTGCTTGGCAATACATGGAAAGCAATATTGCTCGCCATGAATTGCCAACCATGGCAATTGAGTGGTCTCGATTAGCAATAATTGCCAATTGACAGATGGAAAGCAATGAATTATTGCCTGTCGATGTGGAAACAGTTTCAGTATACGAAAAAGAGAATAAATGAGTTTATAACTCAGCATTGATTTCAAATACTGTCACGATTCTTTCACTGAACTATATTTATGCTCGGTCAAAGTTCCTTGAAAGAACTTTGACCGAGCTTCTTACAGTCAATTGTGTAGTGTGTTTTGTTGACCAAAAACAGGATTACTACTGTTTAACGTCGAGTCCGAACGTCTTTTTTATATATGTTCTCAAGAAGTGTTGCATGGTATATTTGCTCTCTGAGACTTACCACTGCCAGCAGAAAGGTGACGTCCGCACAGAAAAATTTCAATTGAACAATTTTCGTCCGAGATAGAGATCGAAACCACGCCTTGCCAGCTCTTATTCAAATACAATTACAAATTACATATTCATAAAATATAAAACCAAAAATTCCAATAAAACCTGCTCATATTTTGCCATGAATGAACCTACCTTTAGAAATATAATGTTTTATGAACTGCGATCACATTTTTTCATAACAACATGTTTGAAAATTTCATTAAAAAATGTTTAACAGACCTGCCGTCAATTATTTCCATAGCAACTACAAATCAAGAGTTTGATATTGATGTTTTGTGAAAAAGAATAGCTGTATTTGTGATTTATGTGAAAAAAGTGATATTTGGTGCATTCAAAATATTAAAATTCATTAATTTGATGAGTTGCAAAAACCAAAAAATTATAATTCAGTTTGACAGAATTGCTTTAAAAGTTGTGTTAGCTACAAATTGACTAACAAAAAATATCGTACAGTTGCTCTTCGAAATTAATATTGATTTTCTTTATTTAATTTTGCTACTTTACAATAAAAAATATATTACCTTATTCACTAAATATTTAACTTTTAAGAGATCAAACAATGAATATGTCAGATACATTAATTAAATACATTGAATGCGAAAATGAATGGTTAGTGTTTTTTTTTTATCAGCAGTCATCGTCTACACCGCTCCATTTCTCTTTCTGCCATAAATTCCATCAAAGAATAGTCCGTCATTACACTCAGGCTCAGAAAAACCATTTTCGCACGGCGCAACGCCAAACACTGTCAAACCCTTAAGTATTTGCTCGATATCATCGTGGAATCTATCCTCAACGGCGAATAAGTTGTGTCCACTGTCGTCTTACTTAAGGTAACAGCTGCATCCGAAATTGGGCCAAAAAAATTCCTAGGACAGAACTGCGACACACAACTTTCAATCCCAAATTTAATATTCTACTTTCGATTTATATTTACGATCGATTTCTGCGATAATTTAGGTAGCAAAACAAAATTTGCCGGGTCAGCTAGTTCAGCATAAATCTAACATTTAAACTTTTTTCATTGGTTTTTTTTTTAATTACAATAAATGCATATTTGTTTTTGATTCAGAAAAAAAAACATTTATAATAATACGAATCGTTTTTAAAATATTCAGTTATCATTGGTATGCTTAAAAGTAAAAACAATTTTAATTTGCGTAGAGCATTTCTTTATTAGCGCACTTTGCCGCTGCAGGTTCATTGGTGTAGATAGAACAAAACGCATTTCGACAAAAAAGTAAACCGCCTTAGAGACAATGGCCGCATTCTAGCCGAAAAAGTGCTCAAGTAGCGAAGTAGCATAAAATATTTTCGCTATATAAATTGTGACATCTCAAGGAACATGTTCTGTGAGAGCATACCATTCAGCCCGAAAGTTGTGGAACAATTCTTGAGCACTTTTTCGGCTAGAATGCGGCCAATGTTATGGCGATAATTTTAATTCATGAATCGTCATTGTTCGATGTGTAGTTTGGATTTTATGGCGCATTTTATGTCGAAAAAAAAATTTAACAAAAGAGACATATGAAAATAAAATATTATTTTAAAATTTTTCCAAGGATGCAGTCTTGTAGGTAGAGGTTTAACAAACATTTTGGTGTATAAATCGTAATTTTATGATGAAAAAATAAAAAAACGAAAAATATTTCACCAAAAGTGAAAGTAGTACATGAAATTGAAGTTAAAATTATTTAAAAATAATTTCATTTTTAAGAACGCAGTCATGTGGGTATAGAAATTACAAACATTTTGGTGTATAAGTGGTCCTTGTAAGCTACATGGTTTGGGAGTTATGACGAAAAACCAGATGTTTTTACAGATTGTAATTGACAGAATTTAAAAAAAAAAATCTGTATGATAATTTTAAATTTTCACAAAAAAAAATTAAAACTTGTTGTTTCCAAAATCTGGTGCGAAAAATTTTCAATATCTCAACTGTTTCAAAAGTTACAGAGTTTTTTCGAAAAAAACTACCTTTTTGACTACTGTGCGAATGTGTTCTCATTCGGAGAATCAGAAAAAAATAGGCTGCCTTATTTTGACATTTCGTTTGAAATTTTTTATAAGAAAGTCTTACAATTGTCAAAATATTGAAAAATGTCATGGGATGAGAACACCTTATAATCCTCACACCATATAAGAAACCAAGGTCCCGCTTTTCACTTGGCTATAATTGCCTTTGACACAAGCAGTTTTTCGGTTATTCTCCCGCATGAAAGTCCACTTTCAACCCGAGTAGTCAGCAAACTGCTTGTAGCGAAAGCAATTATTGCTGGTCAACACTGGCCTCACTTAACCGACTCACCGAATGTCAAATCAAAGTGAGTCGAAAAATTTTTAAAATTTTTAATACTCTTGCTTTACTTTATTCACCTTCCCACTTCCTCATCTCTTTGGTAGACGTAAACATAGTAGAACTAGACAAGGTAGTGTTAGGGTGGAGAGCCGGTGACCGAAACTGTCAAAAGGAAGTTGACAGCTCATACAAAATCTCCAATTGATAAGAAAGCAAATATAGGCAAGAACAGCAAAACGGTTGAATTTGTCAGTTATGGTCACAGAGAAAGAGAGCACATTCAGCCCTAACACTACCTTGCCTAGTTCTACTATGGACGTAAAAATGAGTCGGTTGAGTAAGGCCCTTGTAGACAATGTACTGGTCTACACTGGCCTCACTCACTTTGACATCTACAGAAGAGATGAGGAAGTAGGAAAGTGAATGAAGTAAGGCAAGAGTATTAAAAATTTTGCGACTTACTTTGATTTGACATTCGGTGAGTCGGTTGAGTTAGGCCAGTGTAGACAGGCTCCATGACCCTGTTCTCACTCGCCTTAAAAAAGGCAGAGTAATGGCGTTATTTTGACACTATGCATCTGTCAGGTGTTCTTACTAACGACTTTTTTAAGACTGCCTTATTTTGAATTCCGAGAACAGTCAATAAAATGTGCTGTTAAATTTCGGAAAATTCATTACTTTGTAAGCCTTAAATTAAACAGCAACGCAAAAAATTAGAAATGAGTAAAAGTGAAAACCCAACTAATGCAAAACAAAATTTATTTGCGCTAAAACATAAGAGAACCAAGAGAAAAATGACAAACAATGAAACTTTAAAGTAACAGACGAAAAAAGGAATCGCAAAATTTTTAAAATTTTTGAAAATGCTGCCTTACGTAACTTGTCACCTTCCCACTTCCCACCTTACCTGTAAACGTCAAAATTAATCCGATGCTCCGCCTAACGTAAGGCGCGTGAGAACAGGCTCCATGGCGTAAGAAAACAAGGTGATCGCGATTTTTGATTTTTGTTGTAAAAATCCAACACTTGAATTGTCAAACCATACAAAATCAACTGTCTGTCTCTTTCACTCATTCAAAAGTTTGACAGCTTTAGCAAACGACAACGACGTCGCGTTCGTCTGATTTCTTACACCATGGAGACCAGCAAATAGAATTCCCGAGTGAAAAACGGCTCAAGGTGAACGCGACGTCGACGCCGTTTGCTAAAGAGACAGAAAAGTTAATTTTGTTTTTTTTTGACAATTCAAGTGTTTTGTTTTATCAACAAAAACCCAAAATCGCGTTCACTTTGTTTTCTTACGCCATTGTTTTGGCATACTAAAATTAAAAAAGGCACGGTGCGTCGTTTGTTTTTTATGTATTTTATAGAGGGAATATATAAATAAAATTCAAAATTAATACTCACCCGAGCACCTAACCTGAGTTAATAACATTTCGATGCAACTTTCGATACAATGTTGAAGGTTTAGAAGATATTTCAAAATGTAAACATGTGTATGTATATTTATTTGTGTTTTTAGCAGATAACATAGGTAAAAAATTAATGAATTTTTCTAAAATTGTAGACTTCGATCGACGGATTTGCGTAGAGGAGACAAAATAGTATTATGCGTGTAACGGGCGTTGTAAAAATTTACGTTTGAGTAATTTTTAATAAAGGTTTTTAATATAGCTATAAAAAGTAATAAAACTACTTAATGCATGACTTTGACAGGGTATAGATTCTGAAACCTATAATAAAATTTGGTGATATATATTTTTGTAGAATATATTAACCCTCTATCGCCCTTTGTTATGGGCCATTTTGACCCTTCTCGAGAAAAAGTTAAAAAGTACCCTAAATCGAGATTATACAGGGTTATGATATTCTATGAAAATGTTTCATGAAAAGTTTACTAAGACAAAGTTTGTCTAAGGCTTATATTTACAAATTATATGTACAAAATTTATCACCTTCAATGAACCTTCAGAAATATTCATTTTAGACGGCCTCAGTGAAAGCGCATTGGACTGTCACTCAGAGGTCTCCGGAGAGAGTCCCGGCCACATTTATTAACGGCGAAAATTTGTAACTGGTAAGTTACTTGATTTGACTCAACAGCCACGTTCACATTTCAAATTATCGTCAAATCAGATTTTATTCATGTTTCAATTCATTTTAAATTATTTTTTAAATTATTATAAATTATTTGCCAAAGTTATTTATTATTATTTTCTTCGGCACATTTTTTTGCCGCTATGTGTTCAGGTTGAAAACTTTTTTGAACTGACAAAATCGTTTTACAGAATTTGACGAGTGTTCACATTGATCAAATCGCTGGCAAAATCAGCAAAAAAATGAAAAAATGTGAATTTTCATCAAACGATTTTATAAGTGTTCAGACACGTCAAATCGCCATCAAACCCGTATATATTTCTGTTTGTCAAATCATTTGATAGCGATTTCATTAATATGATCGAAGTAAATATGGCTAATATAATTATATTAAAATATCCAACGAAAGTAAAACGAAAATGATATAAAAAAATTCTTTTTTAACCTCTTCGGGTAAAATGTTCACATATGTGGACAAAAGTTTTTGTATTGAAATATTTTCTGATTTGTCGTTAATTCTTTCAAATATTAGCGCAATGGGTAGAGAAAATACTCTCCTTCATAAGCTTTCCTTTAATTT
This sequence comes from Dichetophora obliterata, assembly GCA_963920525.1. NCBI lineage: Eukaryota > Metazoa > Arthropoda > Insecta > Diptera > Sciomyzidae > Dichetophora > Dichetophora obliterata. The sequence continues at coordinate 109,239,076 of OY986439.1, read as the reverse complement.
CTCAAATATGTCGCGTAAGAAGGCTCCTCTGTATGGTAAGTAAAAAAGTGTCGATAAATAATAAATTTATTGAATAAAAGTACAATATATCCATTAGGGCGGGTCGATTTAAAAATCGCCCATTGCTGAGTGAAAATAGTTTTCTAGGGATCAAAATAAGAAACTTTGCCCGCGGAACTATACCTCTAAAACGAATTCTAATGCCCCAACTTTTGACTTTTATCCCGTAGGGTCTAATTTTGATAAATCCCTCTTTGACCCATTTAGAGTGCCCCAATCGAGTCCAAGTGTAAGACCGACCCCCACTAACTTTGGAGGGCTGATCCACCCATGCGAGTGGCACACCCCCTGGAACCCCTTGGGGGTTCCCCATACAAATGGTGATTTTTTGAAATGTTTATATGAGGAACCCCCAGGTGGGCTCTAGGGGGTGTGCCACTGGCATGGGTGGATCGGCAGTACTTTCCACTGAGTACAACCAAAATGCACTTTTCTAAAATATTTATGTAATATTTTTTCTAAATTTAGATGATTTATAATTAGGCTGTGTGCGCGTTGATCTAAATACGACCTAAACTAAATTGAGTCGATAAGGCAGTGCTTCCTAAATAATTTAGGAAACTCTCGAGCTACCTAAATGCTTCCTAAGGCTGTGTGCGAATTGATCTTAGTGCGACCTAAACTAAATAGCGTCAATAAGGCAGTGCTTCTTAATTTAGGAAGCATTTAGGTAGCTCGAGAATTTCCTAAATTATTTAGGAAGCACTGCCTTATCGAACCAATTTAATTTAGGTTGCATTTAGATCAATTCGCACACAGCCTAAATTATGAAGCACTGTCTTATCGACACTATTTAGTTTAGGCCGCATTTAGATCAATTCGCACACAGCCTTAATATATTTTCTCTTCCTTGCCTCAACCATTTTTTCATTATCTTAAGCCAATGCCTTCCATTTTTACTAAAAAAAGAGTCTACGAAACATTTACTAAACATTTACGAAAAAGAAAAACTATATATGTGAAACAGTGCAGGCGATTTTATAGTCATGGTAAATAAATTTATGTATAAATTGCTTAAATTAATAAAATTTAAATGTTTCTCTTATTTAATATCATAAAATAATACGTTTTTAATAAGTTTTAATTTTTTGGTCACGGTAAACTTTTCTGTGGACTTGCCCATATGTATTTTGTGTTTTAATATAAAAATTTTATTTCCGTTTTTATTTAAAAAGATATCCTTCTTAAAATTTAAAAATAAATCTCATTAAATCAATAAGATTTCCTTATTATATTTCAAAAATAAATCTTATTAAGGCTGTGTGCGAATTGATCTAAATGTGACCTAAACTAAATTGGGTCGATAAGGAAGTGCTTCCTAAATAATTTAGAAAATTCTCGAGCAAACTAAATTCTTCCTAAATTACGAAGCACTGCATTATCGACACTTTTTAGTTTAGGTCGCATTTAGATCAATTCGCACACAGCCTAAATCATTAAATTGTGACCCTTTTCATGTTTTAAAAGTTATGACTTTATGAGCTTTTGGTCATTATTAAATCTATAAGATTTCTTCTTAAAAATCAATAAGTTTTGATAAGGTTTTCTTTATGTTTTTTAAAGTTTTCTAATAAAAAACAATAAGATTCTTCTTAAAATTATGTGGATGGCCTTATAAAAAATGCTAAAAATTTTAATAAGATTTTTTCTATGATTTTTATAAGGCAATCTTCTTAGATGAAAACCATAGAGATCTTATTGATTTTCTTCTATTTTATTAGGTTGTTTTGGCTCTGTGTAGGATTAAGTTTAACTTTTTTGCTCTCTTATTTCCTTCTGTAGTATCACAACGGACCGCAAATCTAGTTTAAAGGCGGAACCAAAATAGACGAAACGAGACGATTGCAACTTGCCGAATGTCTGCTATCGTTTGGTCTGTTTTGACATTTAACCAAAAATTAAACGATTTCCTCAACTCGTCTGAAACAGCTGATCAATTGCGAACAGAGTGCCTTTTATTTATCCATTTATGTGCAATTATAATTTTGTTAATTATTAAGTAAACATTTGTAAACTAAGAGGAAAAAAAATGTCGCACACTTTGAGCTGCTGTTGTTGACGAGTTGAGACGCTAAAAATTCGGTTCTTACGGAACAAAACGTTTTGTCAAACCGTTTCGTTCAGTTTCGATGAGTTGACGTGTGTCTATTTTGGACACCAACACTGAATTGCATTTATGCGAACATTTTTGTCTTCACTCGTTACGTAGCGACTCGTCTATTTTGGTTAGGCCTTAAGTGGGCCGTTCTAGAAACCAGTCGCCACCTTAATGTAATCTTGGATGAAATTTTCAAAGCTTAATCTTAGGGAGTATTTAAACCAGTAGACATACGCCGTAGAGAAATCTTGTCTAAAGAGACAGTGAAATTTTTAAAGGAAAATTTTCATGAAAAATTCTAACCCTAGGCCTAACCAAAATAGACAAAACGAGACGATTGCAACTTGTCGAATGTCTGCAATCGTTTCGTCTGTTTTGACATTTAACCCAAAATCGTCTTCACTCGTTACGTAGCGACTCGTCTATTTTGGTTAGGCCTCCTGTACGACTTCGTTTTAGGTGCTTTTTTAAACTTTATTCAAAAACTGGTTAAAAAAAGACCCATAAAAATCACACTAGAGGATTAATATATTGTACAAAAATTGTTCTCTTAAAATTTCACTATAGGTCTAAGAACACAACATTTTCTAAAGGCATATATTAAGAAGTTTTCTAAATTTTTGTATTAGTAAATAGCTAAATTTGGACTGAACCTAAAACCTCTTTTAAATTAATCTAACGTAAGCTTTAAAAACGCCTCTACCGAAATCTGTTGATCGAAGCCTGAAATTATTTTGGTTGTTGAGCTGTGTAATTAATACGAAATGAGCGTATAATTTTTCATTTGAATTCAATTTACATAGACCAATATTCCGTTCGACCTGGCTTTCGACACAACAGGAAGAGGTTTTAAATTAATATATTTATGTATGCCCACTAAAATGTGGCCGCTAGTATTTTTAATTAAAACAATATTAAACTTTTCTATATGACCTTTTTATTTGTTATGTTGGTTTTCTATGATTTAAATACAAATTCTAAATGTTTGATAGTTTAAATCATTCTTGATTTTAAATACAAATTCCAGTTGTTTGATAGTTTATTGAGCCACTGCTGTTTTGTGCAAAGCTGGTTTGTGCAAAGGCTTCTCGTTACAAATTTGATAGTTCATTTATAAGGCTGATAAACTTAAACAGTTTATACCATTTATAAGGGCATTGCCCATTTGCATGAATACCCATGAATTATTGATTTGTTATATATTAAAAGAAAGCTGATTTTTTTTCTATGTATGGTGGAATAAGTGCCTGTGTAAAAGTGGATGCAAATGAAGGTTGCCAGCTGTTATAGATAGATAAGCATGAAAGAGAGTTATATTCCAAAAAAAGTAGTTTTTCGAAAGAATACTTGTGCTTTCTACTCAAAATTAGAGTATTTTGAAAGTTCAAAGAGTGAAATGTTCAAATTTTATTTTCGTGGTCTTGAAAGAGTGGCTCTGACTATTTTTCTGGACAGGTTAAAAAGGGAGTTTTTTTAAATTTTGCTGTTTTTTTGTTTTTAACCTTCAATTTCTCCTTAACCTTAAATCTTTAAAAACGATGGGCCTTAGTAATAAACATTTTAAAGTCGACTCTAAATTTAAATTCCCTTAAAATTTTTATTACTAAGGCACGATATCTTTAAAAGTGCGAAATTATGTTTTCCATCCATGCGCTTCACTAGACAATGATATGAATTATTTGGTTATTTTTTTATTTTTTACTCCCTTAGGTTTCAGCAACACACTCACAAAATGTTAATAACTAAATTTTATGAAAACCAGGAGATTTTTCTTACCGGTGGTTCAGGTAACCGTAACCCCTTATAATTGGTTGCTTAGCATATAGTTTGAATTTCCAACTTAATTGTTATCTATCTATCTATAATCTTTCATCTTAAAAAGGATTCATTGGCAAAGCTTTGATTGAGAAATTACTGCGATCTTGTCCAGGTATCTCCAAAATATATGTGCTCATGCGTGGCAAGAAAAATAAAAGTGCGGACGAACGTTTATTAAACATTTTATGTTCTTCGCTGTTCGATCGCTTGCGTGATGAACGACCAGAAGCATTGCACAAGGTTTTCGCTATTGAAGGCGATTGCAGTAAAACAGGACTGGGCATTAGGCCGGAGGACTTAGATAAAATAAAAAAAGTCAGCATTGTGTATCACTCAGCAGCGAGTGTAAGGTAACAGATCGACAAATGGTAGTATTTATTTTATTTTAAATTTGTATGCATTTTATTGCAGATTTGATGATCATTTCCGCGATGCCATTTTACTTAACACCAGAGGAACTCTAGAAATGGTCAAAATAGCAGAGAATCTAAGGAATTTGAAGGTTTTTATGCACGTCTCGACAACATACTGCTATCCAGATAAGTATGATATTGAGGAGAAGGTATTGTTTCTGCATAACTAAGAAATTTAAATATGTTTCAATTTGTTTCTTTCTTTTTCTAGGTCTATCCAGCTTTTGCAGATTGGCGCACCACAATAAAGATGGCGGAAACTTACGATACCCCTCTACTTAATACTATCTTCCAAAAGTAAGTCTGGCTTAAAACTAACTTTAAATTCATTAAGTTCGTAAAGGTCTTTTGAGTTCTTTAATTAAATTCACGTTTCTTTCAAATATGCTAAAACAAAACATTTACCAATCTTGGTATCATGTGTCATACCCCTTTAACCTTATGATTTCCTTAATGCGATTGAAAATCGACCGAGCAACGCCCACCTTACATACAAAATGACGTACATTACAAACCTTACATACAAGGTTTGTGACTTACATACAAAATCACAATAGCAAAACCTTCATAAATTCCAAAAAAAATACTGTTATAACTTTATATTTTGCACAGTAGCTTTGATAGTAGAAATGTATTCGTTTAGCCCTATTCTGGTGATTGACAACTGTAAATTAATTGACAAGCTATACTTTTATGTGCTATTTTTTGGTCTATGGAGTTGGAAACTACCTAAATGTTTTGAAAAATGATTTGTTGTGAATATTTTTCTGATGGTGACAGTTTTGTCCATGTAAGAATTATCCAGGTAGTGTTGAAAAATGCTTATTTTCTCTTCAAAAGGAAATCATAGCCTGTCAAAAACAGCTGTTAGTGAAAGAAAGCGAAAAAAGCAAGCATCGAAAATAAAATCATGAAAATAAAATCATAAAAATAAAAAAAAATAAGAATTTTTGTGCGTTTAAATAAAAGATAAAAATTTAAAATCATGAAAGTTGTAAAAAAATCGTATGTGATTTGTGCGAAAAGCTTTTCCGTTCGTTCAGTTCAGTTCGTTTGTTCAGTTCGTGATGTTAAATTCTATTCAGTGTCTTAAAAGGGAGCTCGTCGCCAGAGGTGGATTGATGCCTGTGGCGTGATGCTGATTATTTACAATGGCCGATTGAAAGCGCTCTCAATTTGAGTAAATTTTTTGACAGCTTATGTTTTCCAAAAAAACTGTCAACACTACCTGAGTAATTCTGCTATGGTTTTGTCAAGTTATAAGCATTTAATTACATTTTAGAATAAGAAATATTGGCAGTTGTCAATAAGTTTACAAATGTCAGTCCCAAGAAAAAGGCTATTATTAGTTTAAAATTAGAAATAGTTGGTTAAAAACCACGCAATATAAAAGTGACGTAATCAAAATAATACAACATTCAAAACTTTGAATATACTAAAATACGGCTGTGGAGTATTTTAACTTCGGTCCAGTCGAAACTAATTTCTTACTAGTTTTGTATGTTTTTGCAAATTTTTGGCGTTTTTTAAGACTTTTCGCTTACTAATAAATAAATTTGGGAGTATTTCCATTGTAACCAACCACTCTGAGCGTCTTTCAAGCAATTTCAACACTGACATGTATACTGTAATATGCGCAAAGATTCTTATTAAAATCTACCTACAGAAAATCTTTAGTAGATAATAGTTATTAGGGGAAATCATGATCCAGTGCACTTGCCTGTGCAGTAGAAGACTTGAAATCTTGTGTAGTTGGCACCACGAAATAACCCCCAAATAAAAAGGCCCTTGAGAAATAAGCCCAACGAAAATGAAATAAACCCCAAATGAATAAAATGAAATAATGCCCAAATGCAATGAAATAACACCCAACGAAAAAAATTAGACAAGCCCAAAGAAATAAGTTTAAACTAAAAATGAAATTATCCCCAAAAATAACCTTAAATTAACCCCAATGATTAGTCACTACTGTAATTGGTGACGCGGCATAGCCCCAAGAGACATTGGCCGCATTCAGCGCAGACAACTGTTGTGAACTGTAATGGTAGCGCTACCTCAGTTCACGATGTTTTTCTCTGAATGTGTTGCTACTCTACACGTCAGAAGTTAGATTCAATTTAATTTTTATATAAATTTAAGTCAATTGCAAAGGTTTCTCACTTAAATTTGCTGCGTTCTTTCTGCGTTTATTAATTTAACAGCGTCAGTAACAGCATCTGACAGTTAAGCAAACAGTTGCGTTCATGTATCATAGAATTTGTTCGCTCGATTAAAAGGCGTTCGCTACTTTATCAGTTTTAGTTAGCGCTACCAAATTTGTACCATTCAGCGAATTTTTACACAACAGTTGCCAACTGTTGTCTGCGCTGAATGCGGCCATTATCATTAATTTAAAATTTAAAATAAGACTAAGAAAGTTGCCGGTCGTAATCCCAACTGCTCTGTAAAGAAAGCAGAACATCTATGGTAAATATGCTTGAAATAACAACATTCCTTGCAAAGGAATAAGTTTTTAATCTTTTACAAAAAAAAAAAAAATAATGCAAAAAATGCGAAAAATTTATATAAAAGTTTTAAAACAAAAGGAATACGAAAAAAATTTAAATTGGTAGATAAACTAAAAAAAAAATCCATTTAACCCCCTTCTACCGTATAATTGGTTTCATTTGAGCCTTTTACAGAAAAAAATCATTTGAAAAAGGCGCAGCTACACGAAAAAAATAATGTCAAAAATGTTCAAAAATTACAAAATGTGAAAAATGTAAATTTTATTTTATTGTAAACAACTCTTGGATAACTTAAATTAAACAAAATAAAATAACCCCCAAATAAAATTAAATAACGCCCAAACTTAGAAAATGAAATAACCCCAAACCGAATGAAATAAACCGAAAAAAATTATAATTTTTGGTAATTTTGTGGTGCAGTGCAATACCCCTAGTGGTGTATTCACGAAAACCTTCAATGTATATTCAGTATATTCAGTGCACTTGCCAGTGCAGTTGAAGACTTGTGCAATTTACAAAAACAAAATACACGTACGTCAAAAATCTGCACAAGTGCTTTTCTACTGTAGCCTCAACTAAAGCATTTGAGGACTTGAGCAGTTGAGTACTTGTACGCATTCAAAATTTTGACATCTTTGAAATAGTGATGGTGGTGTGTTCACATAAACCTAACTGCACAAATCCTCGTGAATACCCCTTTTTTATTTTTGTAAAGTGCACAAGTCCTCAACTGCACAGACAAGTGCACTGAATCGTGAATACGAAATTACGAAATACGAAAATAACGAAATTACCTATACATTCAAGGTTGCATGCAATCCGCTTAAATTTGATTTTACAAAGGGAACTTTTTATCGACATTTTCTATAGTCTGTGCGAAATGCAAAATTAGACTAGGCCAATAAAAAGTAGTTTTTAAGAATATCGAATTTTATCAAAACTCAAAACTTAAAACTACTGGCGTTTTATGTTTTCCCACAAATTCTAAATTCTTTCTGAACTTTTTTTTGACCTGTTAAAAAAGCATCGTGTTCCTGTTTGAAAATATTGACCTCAGAAGGAGAAAAAAAGCAGAATTCATGCACTCTTAAGATCGATGATGCAATAATTCTGCCATCAAATGCAACCAACTTCATACACCAGAAAACTGTTTCGGGTGATTAGGGGGTTTCAGACGAACGTACTTGTACGCTGACATGTACGATGACAAACTAACGGGAATATTTTGTTGAGCTTTCAAACAATCGTACATGTGCGACGACTTCATTTCATTGCTGCCTCTCAAATAGAACACATCGGCGTAATGGCTAAACAATTTTTGATGACCTTATGATTTAGCAGTCATTTTTCATATTTAGAGAATTGTTTATCAATTTTAATTAATTATAAACAATTATAAAATGTTTCAAACATGTTTCATATTAGTTTTCTCTAATATTTTTTCCGCTTCGTTGCTGTTCACCCGCTGACGCTTTTAATGAAATGAAAAAATGCAGCGAGTCGGACCGACATGCGTTCATAACATCGTACATGTCGGTCCGACCGGCAGAAAAATCAAAAATTTTTGATTTTCGTCCGACATGTCGGTCCGACGGTCTCATTTGCTTTCGAATGATCGTACATGTCGTCGAGCATGCCCAAGTCATCGCACATGTACGATGGTCTGAAAGCCCCTATTGCAAAAACGATCATAAGCTAGGTTCACAGGATCCTACATGTTGTCACGCCTGGCGTGATGGGTGAATAACTGTAAATTTTGCTTAGCGGCCAAACGATCACACATGCTGTCAAACCTCATTTGGCCAAAAAATTTCGTGTAAACAACATGTCGTAGATTTGGCAGCAGCTGCACTACCAACATTTTTGTACTACTGAATGCACTAATACCAGTAGCCAAAAACACTTTTTATGCTTTATTTTTTGCATTTCTATTTTTGTACACTTAACTTTTTATGTTATCTTCTCTCCGCCATTATTTTTTAAATGGCGATGCTTGGCGTGCTCGTCCAACACGTGTTCACATTGGTAGGATGGCTGCTCATCAAACCTTGAATTTGAAAAATTTCAAATTCAAGCCAACATGTTGTCAGTCGGCTGTATCGAGCGTTCGAACGGTCAAATACGAGGCTTGTCCTACCAGGCGTGACAACATGTAGGACCATGTGAACCCTCCTATTCGTAATCCACACTCAAGGTGATCAAACTTGTATTCAAGCGATCAAACTTTCTCCAACACACATATTCCCTGTTGTGTTTTAGGCTGTGTGCGAATTGATCGTAATCAGTGATGTTCCTCGACGCGTCGTATTTAATTGTCGACATTTTGGTGTCGATAATGTAGAATGTGTCGACAATGTAGACTATGTCGAGAATTGTGTAAACAATGTCAACAAAATGCAACACTGCGAAAATGCAAGTTCTATTTAGATTATGCTGATTCTTAAGTTCTTTTGAAAAGTCGTTTAATTAACACAAACTAACAAATTTTACAACTAAGCAAACAAAAACCATGCCCAGAAGGCTTAAAAATAAGGAATACTCCGAACTTGGACTCAATTTAATTAAATATCATAATAAAAATGCAGCCTCTTATATTAATTACCTACACGTCGTTAAAAGCAATTGTCTACACGACATTGTCGATACCGTCGACAATAGTTTTGTTGACATCAAGTTGTCTACGCCGCACATCACTGATCGTAATACGACCTAAACTAAATTGTATCGATAAGGCAGTGCTTCCTAAATTATGGATGTGCGCGAATTGATCTAAATGCGACCTAAATTAAATACTGTCGATAAGGCAGTGCTTCCTAATTTAGGTAGCTCGATAATTTCCTAATTTATTTAGGACGTACTGCCTTATCGACCCAATTTAGTTTAGGTCACATTTAGATCAATTCGCACACAGCCTATGTAGTTAATTAGGGGTGTACACATTGATCAAATCGCTCATCAAATGGTTTGACAAACGATTTTACCAACAGAAATATATATTGATTTGATGGCGATTGTCAAATCATTTGATGAAAATGAACATATTTTGATTTTTCTATGGATTTGACCAGTGTGAACAATTGTCAAATTGTGTAAAACAATTTTGTCAGCTGAAAAAAGTTTTCAACCTAGGCACATCACGGCAAAAGACGGAACGAAAGAAAATAATGAGAAAATAAATAACTGTGGTAAATAATTTATAATAGGTGTATTCGCGATTCAGTGCAGTATAGTACTTGTGCAGATGTGCAGTTAGGTTTTCGTGAACACACCACCATCATTTTTGATAGAGCTGTAAAATTTTTCAATGCATACAAGTGCACAACTGCTCAAGTCATAAAGTTTAAGGCAAAAATAGAAAAGCACTTGTGCAAATTTTTGACGTACGTGTATTTTGTTTTTGTATAGTGCACAAGTCCTCAAATGCACTGGCAAGTACACCAAATCGTGAATACCCCTAATAATGTATAAAATAATTTCTTCTTCTTCCACTATGATTTGAATAACAAGTGCTACTAAAAATTTTTCGTCATCGTGATGTGCTAACTTCGGTGTTCAAGGCAAAATGAAATTTTACGAAAAATTTTATGAGTATGAACACTTTTGTGTTCAAACAATTTGACAAACGATTTGATAAGCGATTTGAACTGTGAATGGGGCTATTGATCGTCTTCATACCAATCATTTCGTGTTTATTCATTCGGCTCAACAGTGATTATATTGATCAAGAATAAAGGTCTCTGCCCACTTGCGGCACGTAACGAAACGACTCGAAACTACAAAATAGAGCTACCATGTGTTCTTATATATACATGATCATGCATGAGCGACGACGAAACGGCAACGACTGTTGAAACCGACGAAAAAGCCGGTGGTAATCGTTGCAAGGAATTCTGACCGGCTTGTCGTTCGCTTTGTTTACAAAAATTACAATGGATTCCAACAGTTTATTGTGCGAAGTAAAAAATTATTTTACTTTGATATGTGAAAAACTTCAGTTCTCTTAAGTATTTTTATTTTTCATTTTTATTTCAAAATAGAAATAATTGATTGAAGTTTAAAATAAAATCTTTTGAAAAAATATTTCAGAAATCTTTTATTTCTATGGATAGGTCTTGTCGAAGCTACTTACCCTACCTCCCCTACCTTATTATTCGCCATGGGCAAGACACTCGCAGTTGTAACGCTCGCTACTGAAATACATTTGTTTTATTTGCTGCTTACATTTTGCTCTCTTCTGTCGCTTCCTTAATGGACAAACAATTAAACTAGAATATATTCAAACACAAATATTGAATTCCTATATTACGGCGCTTTTGTGTCGTACGGTTATACTAGTTTATATAATTACTTACAATAGTGGTCAGGCTAAATGGTCTGTGTTTTTTATGCAAATAAAAATAAGTTTAATTTTTCTCCTCCGGCGTTTCGCTGGATATTTTTCAGCTTTTTCCGGGAATTTTTTTGATCTTAAAACGAATATAAAAAATTAAATTTTGGTAAGAATATAACAACAGAACAACTTACAAATTTAAATTTTACATTAAAAACTGATGTATCTGTTGATTTTTAATACAAAATAAAATTTAACAATCAAACATTAAAGAAATAGACTTTCACTATTCCATTCACTATTCCTTTCACTGTAAATTTTTATAATATTTTGAAATTTTTTGTTTGAATTGCCTTTTATGCAAAATAAACATTTCATTGCTTTAAAAATTTTTAAAACACTGTTTTCGATTTCCAAAAAATTATTATGTCCGATTGCTTCAATAAAATTTAGTTTAAAATGGATTTCAGATTTTTTTACGTATATTTTATTGTCAAATTCAAAATCTTTTAAATTTAAAAGTTATTTAAAATATTTGCAATACAGTTGCAATCCCGGGGCTAATCCCGGGATTTACGGGATTGAAAATTTCAATCGCGGAATCCCGGGATCGCCAAAGCAACCCGCAATTTCAAGCCCTATATGGCAGAGAGGGAGCGAGAGACAGAGAGAGATCAAATAGAAACTATAGTAAAATAGGTCACTTTTGACCTGTAACTACACTAAAAAAGTATAATAATACTTTTAGAAATTTGCTCTATCACAAAAGTTTGATCGCCTGACATTTTTTTTTTTTTTGAAGCGGTGAACTCTTTGGTACGAATTTTTAAAACAACTAAACTTAACTAATTCTTTGATTCCACGTTTATGAAATACATAAATATATAACTTGCAACATATAACGATAATATATGAATTAATCAAGAAAATTTTGATTTTTGCATTTTGGTATGCATTAAAAAGTGACATCTCAGGAAAAGATTTTACATGTTTTTTACATTTTATTAAAATTTTAGTTCTTTTATGGTACACGATACGATTGACTTGAAAAACTTGACTCGATTAGTAAGCTTATGCAAGGTAAATTCCTTAGTTTAAACTTTGAATCGATTTTGTCAATGAATTCAAAACGAAGATTAAGCACAGTTTTAAATCCCAGCTCCTTACTGAACCTATTAAGTGCATGTAAAAATGTACACTTTAAAAGGTTTGAATAAAAAAAATTAAGTTTTAATTTAAATACTTCTTTTTACTGATATAAACGTTATTAAATGGGAATTTTTTATTTTAAAAATAATTTGTTTTTAGTTTTATAATGGATTTAAAGCTTGATTTAAGCAGATATTTTCGTAAATATTTACAGTTATAAAATGTTTTGTTAATTTTCCTTAATTTATTTGTAACTTTTACTCTGTAAACAGCGATATACAATAAGATAAATAATGCTTAAAAATTTCCATTTACCCAATAAGTTTAATAATCACGCTACTAGCTCTACATTTTATGTCTATAAGATATGTACCAGTACAGCACAGCTACACCACAAACTCAATTCTGCCATTAATCGACCCAAGAGGTCATTGCTTTTGGTCACTATGAAAAATGTGTTTCGAATCGATATAAATGTATACATACATATATTTTTTTATCCTGATACCTACAGATATAGCAATAATCAACCCAATACATACACTTTTACGAAAGGCTTATCCGAGCAGATTATCAACGAGCACATGGCTAAATTACCAATGATCATCTTTAGACCCTCAATAGGTAAATTGTCGTTATCTTGTAACACAATCACAATACAAATCTATATTCGTATTTAAGTTGTATCAACGGTAATGGAACCCGTTGCCGGATGGATGGACAACTTTAATGGTCCAAATGGTTTGATGGTCGCCTGCGGTATTGGCATTATGCGTACCAGCTACGGAGATCCTGACATTTTATCCGATTTCGTGCCAGTAGATATCGTAGTGCGTTGCATGATCGTAGCAAGTTACTCCAAAGCAATGGAAAACCAAGGGTCAGTATATTTTAACAGTTAAATTGTCATTATAATGTATTTTTATACATAACAGAAGCAATAGCTTGATAGCTTCTACAAAGATGGATGTTATTAACTGTGCCACTGGTCTGATTTGTCCAGTCAGCTTAGGAACCGTCATTGAATCCGGTAGGCGTATTATTAAAGATAATCCTTTTGAGAAGACACTCTGGGTACCAGGAGGAAGCATCACAAGGTGTCGCATTTGGAATTTAATTCGAGTAAGTTTTTTGAAGTAACGTACTTCAAAGAATAATAGTTTGTAGAATTTGCTGTAGGTCTTTAAACTTATGTCTCTTAATCTGTTATATTTGAATACAGTTCATTTGCTTTCACATTTTTGTGGCTATTCTTGTTGATACTATGCTGCGTTTGTCAAATTCGAAGCCTTTGTAAGTATGCTAACTTGGGCATTTAAAATTAAGATTATTTTGTTTACTTAATTTTTTTCTATTTTTTTAGCTTACTTTGGCTGCAGCGACGTATTTTTGCTGCGAATTTGGCTTTGCATTATTTTACTACTAAATCTTGGAAATTTCATAGTGATAATTTGTATGTACTTCAAAGTTTGGTATCGTCTAAAGAACTGTGAGTTTGACGAACAAAAACTGATTGCTACAAAATCAAATTATATAAATCAATTTTCTTCCCAATTAGCGAGGTTTTCGGTTTCCTTCAATATGCCAACACAGATTACAATGCCTTTATTCGCGATAGTATTCGCGGTGCCAAACTATTTCTTCTAAATGAACCTGCTGAAGCATCACAGAGCGCACGAAATAGATTCAAAATGTTCGAAATTTTGGACTTCTTTTCCCAATTCATTATTTATTTATTAACCGCTCGGTTTCTCATACGCTTTGCTTATGCAAGAATATTTTAATATTGACTTTTAAATGAGATTGAGAGATTTTGATGAGAAAAAATAAATGTTGTAAAAGTTATATGAAAATAGCATGCAGTTGTTTGAGTTTGAAGGTTTTGCAAACAAAACATAGGTAAGAGTTCTAACTCAGATACTGGATTAGGGGAAAAATGCGACTTCAAATCAAATTACAGCTAAAATAAATTAGTAAAAAAATATATTTTATAATCGTAATTTATTCAGTTTTAAACTTTTAAATAACTCTGATATTTTTCAATAATTATTAAAATTTTTGCAATCGGCCTCCGGTATAAAATCTTAAAATCTTTTCTTATCATTTAAAGCAGAATAAGGAAAAGCCAGCTCGTGAACAAACGCGAGCAAATAAACAGCTCATTTCTGTACACGCTCAGTCCGTGCACGTGAGTCAAATTTTCAAAGCAATAAACTAGCTCATGTACTTCGTTCATCCAAAAATGGTTCCACTGGATGGATAACCTATTAAACTAGTTGGGAAAGTGGAGCTTTTTGGGAGTTGTGAAATTCTTAATAAAAATCTATGATTTTCTGATTAATATCGCATTCCACAGGGGATGATCTATGAAACCAGTTGTGTGATATTTCGGAGCACGGCCAAATAAGTTTAATTAATGTCAAATTAATTAAATAATCTAATAATTTATCGATTTCGGTTAAATTCATGTGCAATTGAACATTTAGTAGTGAAAATAGCCACCTTTCAGTTAGAACACTAGCTTCTGGCGAAGCAAAAAAGCTCGTTTCATTTCTATGGTGCATTTCGACAAACTTTCGAACACCAGTGAATATTTAAATAAATAAAGAAGCAACTATAACAGATGGCAACCTTGGTAGAGTTGATCGGTGATCTATAAATAGCCTACTGCTTTAAAATGTCATATGATTAGTAGCCATATAATTCAAATGAATGAATTCCTAAATGTGTGAAGTCATTTACAAATTTAAACAGTGGATGGATCACAGCTTAATCACTCAAAGACTACTGAAGAGGAAAATGTAGCGATTTCCGAAACAGACTGTCTACTCAGCTAAGTGATTGTTGCGTTGTTGTTGTTGTTGTTGCTGCCTTCTTAAAAACTCACTTGATCTTAAGCTTGCAATTTAATTCAACGATAAAACTTTTACTTGGAGAAAAATCTGTGAATGGTAAATCCAAAAATGGTTCCACTGGATGGATAACCTATTAAACTAGTTGGGAAAGTGGAGCTTTTTGGGAGTTGTGAAATCCTTAATAAAAATCTATGCTTTTCTGATTAATATCGCATTCCACAGGGGATGATCTATGAAACCAGTTGTGTGATATTTCGGAACTTTTTTGGGTTTTGTGGACTCCTTGGATACAAAACGACAATTTTTTGATAAATATTAAATTATATTATAGTTATATTAGTAGTTTATTTTAATGAGCTTATATTAATTTTATTTAATTTATACCAGTTCATACATAGTTTATATTAATTTAAAATATGAAAAAATGCACTATTTTAGTAAAATAGTAAAAATATTTTTTTTTTGAGAAATCACGAAATAAATGCAGTAGTAAAAAGTTCACTGCTACATATTTCATTTTCGTTCACGGATTAAGGCTGTGTGCGAATCAGAGAACTGCACAAGCCTACTTGAAACTCTATTTCAAGTACTTGCTTAAATACAAGTTCAAGCTAGCTTGAGATTGATAATTTTGAATCAAGTAAAGCTTGTAATTAAATATAAATAAGCCCACGACAGCTTGTGACTTGCAAGTATGCTAGCTTACAAGCGAACGGCACGAATTTTCAAGTAAAGGAAAGCTTGATGCATTCGGCAAAAAGCTTGAAAAGCTTTAAATTGAAGGCAAGTGTCCAATTAAAGCAAGTATCCAAAAAATTCAATGAGCTTGTTTATAAACAACAGTGACGAAGATCTTTATTTGAAAGGCTCTAATTGAGCACCTTTTTGAACATAATTAAAAAATTTTTATGAGTGTTTCAATATACCTTTAAAGTTTAAATATCGTTGTTCATTATTTTAACTTTTAAAAAAATAAATCCTAAAAATATTTAAAATATTCAAGCACTAAGTCTTAATATTATTATTTTTTATTTTATATATGTATATGCTTTGTTTCTCACTATTACATTTTAACAAAACTATTTGTTAGGCTTCAAATTAGATAAATAGAATTGTTATTAAAGCTTAAAAAATTGGGTTTCAGTACTGTAGTATGTGGATACTTTTTTCTGAAGTGGATACATTTGTGACCTTTTCATGGATACTTTTTTTAGAATAGTCGCGGCAACACTGATCTGAGGTGAACTCACGTACACAATAAATGAGTTTCACCAAAGTACATAAAAATGGAAAAAACATATGTTTTGACGTCACAAAATTAAAGTTTCCTATCTCTTTATCTCTGGCCGAGAGCACATCTAGGCTCAACACTGCCATCTTTATATGCCCAGTTAGCAAGTACATAAACCTTAAATAGTACTAAAACAACTAACTCAAAATGGCGTACGTGATCGATAAAAAGGTTTGCATTTGTTTGACAGCAGCGTATATTAAAAAAATTTTTCATCAGCGATTAAGTATAAAAATCTGTTGTTCATTGAGAAAACTTGAATTCAACTTTTAAAGTATAAATACTTTAAAACATATTTAGCCACAAAAAGTGCAGCATATAATAGTGTATGTTTTGATTATATTTATATGCTAAAAATTAAGCAAAACAACGAAAAAAGTAAGAAAAATTGTGTGCATTGACAGCAGCAGCTAGCTTGACGGCAGCGTCTTCAAATTTTTTGTGAATAGTTATAGTTAATTGATAGTTGTGCTTTTAATGCTGTTCTCAATCATTGGACACTAGTGCTTTGATATGGCGACTACGCAGCAGTATTCGCTGCGATGGAACAACTACTTCCGACATCTGACCTATGCGTTGGACAACCATCGCACGAACGACGACTTTGTCGATGTTAGTCTCTGCTGCGATGGACGCAAAATTAAGGCACACAAAGTGGTCCTTTCCTCATGTAGCAGCTACTTCAAGGAAATCTTCAAAGAGAATCCACACCCGCATCCAGTGATCATCTTTAAATTCATCAAATTCGAAGATCTCAATTCAATTATTGAGTTTATGTATCAGGCAAGTGTGTGTATAGAATGGAAGAGTGTTATCGGGGGAATGAAGCTTAGTGGGGTAGTTATACAAGTGTGTGTGTTTGTGTGTAAGTCGTGTGCATTGCTGCTGGCATGAGGGTGGGTCGCTTCAGTGTTGAGCAACGAATATATTTAACATTGCTTTTGCTTGTGCTTTTTTTGTTTGCTGTCAACTATTTAGGGCGAAGTTAACGTTCAGCAGGAAGCCCTTCAATCATTTCTTCAAACAGCCGAGCTACTTGCTGTGCAAGGTCTTACCGCCGAGGAGAAGGAGAAACCTAAGGCCCCACAATTGCCCATCATTGATGAGCAAAAATTAATTAAAACCATACCAAGTACGATACGCGCCATTAACGAGACAACAACAACGCAGTCATCACAAACCATTGAAATACCAACCGCATCAATTGTGCAACAGCAACAACAGCAGCAGCAACAACAATTACAACCGCTTCAACAACAGCATCATTTGCAAACACAACAAATTCAACACATTCAAGTACAGCATCAGCCACAGCAAGTGACACCGGTCCTTTTGCATCAATCAACGCATCATCATACCCAACAGCAGCAGCACCAACAGCAGCAGCAGCAACAACAGCTAAGCAGCAATGTTTCTAATGTTCCTTCAGCTAGCAATGCAGTGCTGTCAACAAACTCCAAGAAACGCAAGATAACATTCTCCGACGACGATGACAACATTTATACGACGGAAACTGTTGATTATGCAGTTAAAGATGAAACGAATATTGTAAAAAGTAATTATTTGTGTGTTTACATGCATCATTTTGCTTATTTTATAAATTATAAATTTTACTCAGCTGCGGAAATGACCTTTCTACGCGGCACTGTCAAAATGGACATTCCCGAGTATATTGTCAGCGAAGTCGATGACAGCCAGCAGCTTTCTGATGGAGCGACACAACAAACCTCTCAAGATGATACCAATGCTGGCGGTCAGAGTGTAACGCAATATACATCGGAGTACGAAATACTTACAGAGTCTGAGATCGAGGAAAAATATCAACAAACTGAGGTTGAAAATTCCGAAATTACCATCGAGATGGGTTGGTCTAATAAAATTAATAATGTCTGAAGCGGAATTTTTTATTTTTAATGCAATCTATTTTACTTGTAATTTTTAGGACGCCTGCTGAACACAACTGCGGCAACTACAACGCAATCATCGATTGATGACAATAGCGTTAAAACGGACAACAAAAGCAGTGGTGGTGGTGTTAGTTCAGGTTAGTTTAAAACTTAGTGTTTTTAACATCTTTCCATGTGCACTTAATCTTAAGATAATCTTTTCGAATTTCCATGCAAGTTTTGGTGGTTCAAATATCGTGTTTCTTGTTTAATCGAGAGCATTTTAGTTCAATCGAAGCACTTGTTAGTATATTTACTTGTCCACACGTAAAAATCTTGATCTTATTTTAAGAACATTTCAATTTAAAGAAAGTGGACATCTCTACTGATGAATTTAAATTTAGCTAGAATAATATTGATGGTATGACCACAGTTAGATGACCTAATGGAATTAAGTTCTGTATCCAAAGTTTAAAAAATATATCTGGTCCGAGCAATTTTCAGAGTTACCTTATAATTGATTTTACAATTAAAAAGGCTATGTAGGGTATTTTAAAAAATAAACAACGTGATGCGCAATATTAAATAACGATTTTGCTTATAAAATATTAGTAAAAATATTCTGTCCAATTCATATTTTAAATATATCACGCATTCCGTGTTGCGTACGGGGACATTTTTCAGTACTTTAACGTATAATTTGGTGCATTTTAATGGCACAACGAATTTAAATTTTTTTTTTACATCCAGTTTTGTTAAGTATATGTGTATCTTTAAATATAAATTTGGTTTAAACGATTTATTAAAACATATTAAATATAAAGTTTCGACAAGGTTGCGTACGCAGGACACCAAAAATATCGCAATTTAGTTCATTTAAAAAAAAAAAGAAATAAGCTGAAAATAAGAAATAAGTATGAAAAGTGTATATGGTATATAATTCAATACAATATTTTAAATTAATTCAAAGTTAAAAGCAAAAATTATAGAAATTAAAATTTCAGTTGCGTATTTGGACATGTACGAAAAGGAAAAAAATAATTTTTTCACACTGTTTGATTAGAAAAATTTTTTATTATGTGCTGAAGTATGGTAGATAAAATTTTAGTTTGCATAACGTTGATTTTTTCACTTTGAGGTTTACTGTTTAAGGGAAAACGTGACATGAAAAAGTTTTTCTTTTTCTAGGGTGTCCCAACAAGAGCGCAATTTTTAAATTTTAAATAAAACAGATATTTAAAAAAAAAATCGTGAAACTTTATTATATCGTAAAGTAGACAGAATGAGGTTATGTATGGAACAATATATCGTGCAGATGGCCGCCGCGGCTTTGCTGGCATACACGCGATCTTTTAATGAAATTTTCAATGACCGTTTTGCATAAATGCTGCGGTATTTCATTAATGCAGCGTCCAATTTCCTCTTTTAAGGCTTGAGTCGTCGTCGGCTTATTTGCGTAAACCATCGACTTAAAAAAACCCCAAAGAAAAAAATCTAATGGTGTTAAATCGCACGATCTAGGCGGCCAATTCTGATCTCCAAAACGCGAAATAACACGACCGGGAAATGACTGATGCAGCAATTGAATTATTTCTCTGGCTGTATGACATGTGGCGCCGTCTTGTTGGAACCACATGCCCTCCACATTCATTTCTTTAATTCTAGGCAAGAAAAAACTGGTTATCATTTCACGATACCGAACATCATTGACTGTTTGCGCTTGACCTGCCTCATTTTCATAAAAAAAAGGTCCAATGATTCCTCCAGCCCAAAAACCACACCACACAGTGACACGTTGAGGATGCATTTGCTTCTCGTGAATCACTCGAGGATTTTCCTCACCCCAAATGCGACAATTCTGCCTATTTACGAAGCCATCAAGATGGAAATGGGCCTCGTCACTGAAGATGATTTTAGCGGCAAAATCAGCATTTTCATGTTGTCTCTCCAATACCCAATTAACGAACTCCCTTCGTTAAGCTGGCTCCAGTTCCTGAGTCAATTGAACTTTGTATGCATGAAGATGCAAATCTTTCGTCAAAATTCGCTGCATAGTGGATTTGGAGACACCAATTTGCTGAGCTCGGTGTCGAATTGAGGTGGATGGAGTTTGAGCGACATCATCACGTAAAGCTGCGACATTTTCGGTCGATCGACCTGGTCGAAGGCGCGTTGTTGTCTTTACATCACTAACAGACCCAGTTTCGGTAAATTATCCATTAATCTCTTTACAGTTGACTCTTTTGGAGCATTATTGTGACCCCAAATTGATCGCAATTTGCGAACTGTAGCCGCAAAACTTTCACCATTTTGGTAAAACAATTTCACTATGAGAATGCGTTGTTCATTTTTACTAACCTCGTACCTTCTACTAGCAAACAATAACAATTGTTCAAATGTCAAACAATGACACTTCGAATGGCGCCAAATTTAAAAATTGCGTTCTTGTTGAGACACCCTTTATAATAAGTATAGAGAAGTAATATGAATGGAATTGGGTCAGGCCATTGCAATTGAATACTTTCTAGTAACGCATATATTTTAGTATAAAAGATATGCAAAACTTTAAGATATATCGGGTGTAGTAAAAAGAAATTAATTATTTTCGATAAGAGCGAAAACGTAAGGAAGGCGGATGAAATGTGAATAGTGTTTATGATTTATTATTTTTTATTTTATTTGTTTGTTTATTCATAGTACAATAAGAATTCGGTTCTTTT
Source organism: Dichetophora obliterata (assembly GCA_963920525.1). NCBI lineage: Eukaryota > Metazoa > Arthropoda > Insecta > Diptera > Sciomyzidae > Dichetophora > Dichetophora obliterata. Next base: position 109,217,949 of record OY986439.1, on the reverse strand, counting down.
AATGAACAGTTTTACAATAGGTACAAAAATGTATGCTTAGATATAATTGGAAGATATATCTATCTGTGATAGTGCTGTTAACCTAATGTCTAGTTATTTGTGCAATAGAATGCGAAGAGTTAAGGTTGGTCAGGATACAAATTAGTAGTAAGTGGTGTTCCACAAGGCTCTATACTAGGTCCTCTGTAATTTTAAATTTTTATAAACGACATCTTTATTGTTTGCCGGAATGCATCTGTTCATGCTTATGCAGATGATATCCAGCTTTATCTTTCGCGATGAACTGGGCTTCTTGATGATCTGTGTTGTAGGTTAAATGAGGATCTCAGTAGAATCAATGAGTGGGCCAAAAGTAATGGCCTTCAACTAAACGCTGCCAAATCGTATGTTCTTCTTATATGTAAAAGTAAAACTTGTGTCGTTGATGTCCCTGATCTGTTTATTGGCAATAGCAAACTGACTGGTGTCGAAAGTAGTAAACCTAGGTTTCTACATTAATTCTTCTTTGTCCTGTGTAGACCATGTTAATAGTATAGTCCAAAAAAGTTTATTAAGTCCTACGAAACTTAAGAATGTCTGCTAGTGTCACTCCTACTGAAATTAAACGTAGATTAGTCATACAGCTAATTTTACCAATTATTTCTTGTTCAGACATAGTTTATAGTAAACTTGGCGCATCTTCCCAGTTAAAAATTGAAATTGCATTTAATTACGCCACGCGCTATGTGTATGGTCTCCGAAAATACGATCGTTTGTCTCGTTTCCGAAATGCAATACTTGGATGCGACATAACTGCTTACCTAAATGCTAGAAACTGTATTTACCTGCACAAACTAATCCATGGGGAAAACTCCTTGCTATCTGCATGAAAAACTTCAGTTTTGTATGACAAGTAGAAGCCATGTTCTGATAGTTCCGAGGCACAACTCATTAAACTCTTCCCACCTGTTTTTCATTAACGGCATTAGGTTGTGGAATGCTTTTCCAAGATAGCTTAGGGAGGTCACTGGGAGAGGTCCTTTTAGGCAATCTATCTTTTCATTTTTCTCTACTCAATAGCTTTTCACTTCCTTACTTCTCTATGTTATCGATTCTTTATCTATTCTTTGTATCAGAAACTTTTTTCAATCTTAACTTAACTTTAATTCTTTTTATTTTTTATATTCTTTAAAATAAAAAAAGAACATAAAGCCAATATTGTTTAAATATTAAGGTAATTATTTTTGATTCTGTTTTAAACAGTTGTTATTATTCTTCATTTTTAGTTTTTAACTCTAATTTCAAATTTTTAATATCAAATTATTCATTTTCATTTTAATTTCAATTTTTATATTCATTTTAATTAAATTTAATGTAAATTAATTATATTTATGCATTTATGTTGTACTATAAAAGAGCATAGCTCTTATTGTACTTATGATTACTTAAATAAATAAATAAAAAATAATAAAAAAAAAAAATAAAAAAAGATAACTTTTTAATTACAAAGTACATATTTTTAATTTATAAAAATAATAAAATAAACTGGCCATTTCAGCCCTTGGAAGGACTTTGACCTAGCTTCTATTGACCATTTGTGTTGTGCGTGTTATTAAAATGTTTGATCACAAATGACCGAGAACTGGACCTACGTGTTTTATGCCGACTCCGAACGGCTTATGTTCTCAAGAAGCTTTACATGGCAATTTTTACTCTCTGAGGTTTGCCATTGTCTGCAGAGAGGTGATGACCGAACAGAAAAATTAATTGAAAAAACTTTCTGTCTGAGCTGGAATTGAACCCGGTCTACCACGGTTCTTAAGCTTAGGGGCCACGCACTATACCCACTAGGCTACGGTCGCCACTTAAACTTAATAAATAACTATTATTCAATTTAGAGTTTCCTTAATTACTAAGAAGAGATAGAGTGACTTAAAACAGAGTGCAGCGGAAAAAGTTTAAAGAAGTAGAATAGCATAAAACTGACTAACAAATATTTAATGAGTAGATAAATATTCAAAGACGGCATGCCTAAACTTTGTCTCCTCCCTTATAGATCTTACGTGGCTCGGTAGGAAATTACACAGTCGAGTGGCATTAATTAATATTCTTGTAGGATTAAGATAGTTAAAGCTTGGTGGAATTAGCATGCCACTTCTTGTTGTTTGACCGAATTTTATTTTTTCAAACAAGTAATTAGGTTATATATCTTTTAGAAGGAAACTATTAAATAAAACTATTACGTAAATCGCTTAAAATTTTATGAACGAACTGAAAAAAATATTTTTTTTATTTAAGTTACTCCGAAAACTAGGCATCCCTAGCTCAAGAAGAATCCTCACTGAAGAGGAAATTATTTGGCCAAATCGTAGATATATACCGCCATCACAAATTACGAATCTTTTTGATTCTATTTAAAATTGTACTTTAATTGTGTCGATCGCATCAGCGAAAAATATATATTTTGAAATAGCTTGAAAAAATAAATTATGATTTTTTCATTTTGAAAACAATTTCCAAAATGGAAAAATAAAAAAATTAAAGTAGATACATATTCAAAGTAGATTTTTAATTATATAAAAATCTTTTAAACGGCGGGTGTTCAGTCACCAGGACTTTCAAGATGTAAAACGAATAGGAAGTCGAATAGTGCGTTTTTTTTTGAGGATTTTTAAGTAACAGGATTATTTATTTATTTATATTACAAAAGCCTTATTGGTCAATTACTATATTACAAGTATGTATGTACATTCGAGATATAACTTAAAACTAATGTATAGGTATACCTATATATCTAAAACAACATATGGCGTCAGGGAAACGAAATATATTTACGATATAACAGATCACATAAGATTGTCCCAAGTAAGCAATGATAGAAATGGAGAAAAAACAGGGACCAAAAATAACGATTATTTTTTAAATTTTAGATCAAAAGATCATGTATAAAAAGTTGTTATATAATTTTTTTTATATAAAGCAATGTGACGCTAGGGAGCTAGAGATTCAATTTTTTACATAATTTTTATTTTCATGATTTTTAAGATTAAAATCACCTTAAACCAATTATTTTTTGATCGATATTTTTTCGGTCAGAAATAAAAGTTATTTTTTGGTCGTTATTTTTTTCAATCAGAAATAAAAGTTACTTCGTGGTCGTTATTTTTTTCAATCAGAAATAAAAGTTATTTCGTGGTCGCTATTTTTTCAATCAGAAATAAAGGTTATTTCGTGGTCGTTATTTTTTTCAATCAGAAATAAAAGTTATTTCTTGGTCATTATTTTTTTTTTTTTATCAGAAATATCAGTTATTTGTGGTCGATATTTTTTTCAATCAGAAATAAAGGTTATTTCGTGTTCGTTATTTTTTCGATCAGAAATAAAAGTTATTTTTTTACCGTTATTTTTTTCAATCAGAAATAAAGGTTATTTCGTGGTCGTTATTTTTTCGATCAGAAATAAAAGTAGTTTTTGACCGTTATTTTTTTCGATCAGAAATAAAAGTTCTTTTTTGATCGACTATTTTCGATTAGACTAATGGCTTTTCTCTTTTTTCCTCACTCAACTCAACTCAACTCTTCTTATAACATAATCTCTATTGGCGAAATTATAATGTGGAGTTGCAACGAAACAAAGCAATTGAATCTGATTGTCTTGTTAGGAAACAAACGAACTACAAACAAGGAAAAAGTCAAACTGCTGTCAAAACAAACCAAGCACCGTAGTTTTTTTTCAAGGGAAAACGTGAGAAACCCCGCGATACATGATTTTTTCTTTTAAAACTTATTATATCTGGAATACTGTTACATATTCATAATTGTTTTGTTGAAAAATCCTTTTTAGTTTTTTGTATACAAACTATAATATGCGTTGTTACAGATTTTTTTTCTTCAAAAAAGTACAAATTTTTAAAAGTTTTTTATATTATGAACTAGAAAAAAGTGTAAACTGTAATTCAGGATCGAAAAAACGGAAAACTAAAAAAATCAAATTAAATTTTGTATTAGGGAAAATTCAAAATTTCGTTAAAATTTTTCAACTTTTGTCACCATTTTCCAACTTTAAGTGTCATTCATAATTTTTGTTGCCACTTTTTTTAATATTAAAATTAAGATTAGCTCTCAGGACTCTCAACTTATAAAATGTAAACATATTTTCTCTAATGGAAATTATTTCAGTCAAAAAATAATTTTTTTCTTCTGTTCGAAAAAATCGATAAAAAATAGCTTTTATTTCTGATCGAAAAAATCGATAAAAAATAGTTTTTATTTCTGATCGAAAAAATCGATAAAAAATAGCTTTTATTTCTGATCGAAAAAAAACCGTTCAAAAAATAACTTTTACTTCTGATCGAAAAAATTAACGACCACGAAATAACTTTTATTTCTGAATGAAAAAAATAACGACCACGAAATAACTTTTATTTCTGATTGAAAAAATAACGACCACGAAATAGCTGTTAATTCTGATCGAAAAAATAATGACCAAGAAATAACCTTTATATCTGATTGAAAAAAATAACGACCACGAAATAACTTTTATTTCTGATTGAAAAAAAATAACGACCACGAAATAACTTTTATTTCTGATTGAAAAAATAACGACCACGAAATAGCTGTTAATTCTGATCGAAAAAAATAATGACCAAGAAATAACCTTTATATCTGATTGAAAAAAATAACGACCACGAAATAACTTTTATTTCTGATTGAAAAAAAATAACGACCACGAAATAACTTTTATTTCTGATTGAAAAAATAATGACCAAGAATTAATTTTTATTTTTGATTGAAAAAAATAACGACCACGAAATAACTGTTATATCTGATCGAAAAAATAATGACCAAGAAATAACTTTTATTTCTGATTGAAAAAAGAACGACCGCGAAATAACTTTTATTTCTGATGAAAAAAATAACGACCACGAAATAACTTTTTTCTGATCGAAAAAATAACGACCACGAAATAACTTTTATTTCTGATTGAAAAAAATAATGATCAAGAAATAACTTTTATTTTTGATTGAAAAAAATAGCGACCATAAAATAACTTATTTCTGATTGTAAAAAATATCGACCACAAATAACTGTTATTTCTGATCGAAAAAATAATGAGCAAGAAAAAACTGTTATGAAATGGTTGCTTGATAGCGATAATCGTTATTGGCGGTCCCTGGAAAAAATACATAAACATTACTAAACAAAAACAAAGATAATCTTTCTGAAAAATTCTATATATAATTTTAACTGTCATTCTAAAAAGGTTGCTTCTAAAGGCTTTCAAAGTTCTAGAAAAAGAGCGTAAAGCCTATTCCAACAACGTGCTGTACTCACAAAAAAAGAACGCTAAAAAAAAATAGGATGTAATTCTTGGTAAAATAATTTGTTTATTTCTGGTAGAACGGGTAAACATGTTTTTTTGAAACAAGTAGTGTGAAACACACGTTTTAACAAGCTTATAAAAGGACAATATTAGCCTTATATTTAAAAAAAATCGAAAAGAACAATTTAAAAACTTAGACATACGCAGATATACCGCTGTGGTCGAGATAATAGCAGTACTCTTATATTCAGACATGTTTGTATAGATAATACTTGTCTACAAATTTCGGAACCGGCAAACCCATTATCGTTCCTATAACTCAAAATTTGTGTTTTTTGAGTTAAATATACAGAAATATGCATTGTTATCATATCTTTAATTTGAGTGAATTCCGGACCAATTTGCTGTTAATTGACGGTTTTACAGATACTTGTGTCGTTTTGAATTTTAGCAATTTCTTCACTTTTTTAGCAATAACGATTCATTTCTATTTATACCAAAATTTATCCATAATTTTTCATCAACAACGACTTATTATATCATAAACCATTTTTTAAATACAAATCCAAGCAAGTAACCTTAAATTTTTTGTAGTAATAAAGTACCAACTCAAAACGTAACATCTCTCTAGCTCGAAAGTATGTTATATATAGTAGCAAAATCGTCACAACTAAAAATGAAACATTTTAAAATTAGCTTTTGTTGCAATAATGTCACAACTCAAACAGACACTTGCAAAAATATTGCATAAAAATGCGCTATTGACGCAAAATTAAACATTTATGATATTTTTGGTAGAAAATATAATGGTCTAAAAATATTCTTAACAATTTTCAGTCTACCTTTACAATTAATGGTCGCGATGGCATTTCAAAATTTCATAAGGCTCATCTGAAAAATACTTAATTTTGAGTTGCGACAGTCTTGCACGAAATGAGCGATATGTACTTTCAACGCTGTTTCGGAATCGCTGTAAAATTTTCCAGATACAGGGTGTTTTACGTTCTTAGCACGTGTTTAGTATTATTGATCTAGAATCTAAACTACTCCCAATAAAATAAAAAAATAATATTTTGTATTTTAGAAAAAATATCAACTTTTCAATCAATATATCAACTGCTATTGTGTCATGTGCGGTAGCAGAGCAAAAATGTTAAGATTATTCAACTAAATATAAGGAAATTTTGTGTCTTTTGTTTTAGCTTACTTACTTACTTAGGTGGCCATAGCAACCCGTCGTCGGGTTTCGGCCGATCTCATCAGCTCTCGCCAGGCGCCTCTGCTTCGCGCGCGCCTTCTCCAATTGGTTTCGCCAAGCGCGGTTAGGGCTTCCTCGACCTGGTCAATCCATCGGAGGCATGGTCTCCCTCTTCGTCGTCGGCCTTCGGCCTTCGCCTCGAACACCTTTTTCGCTGGAGCATCGTCATTCATACGATGGACATGACCTAGCCAGCGTAATCGCTGGATTGCGATACGCTGAACTACTTCAATGTCGTCGTATAGCTCATACAGCTCGTGGTTCATTCGTATGCGATAGTCGTCGCCAACTCGAATAGGACCGAAGATTTTGCGAAGAACTTTTCTCTCAAACACCCCAAGAGCGGCTGCGTCTGCTTGCGAGACAACCCATGCCTCAGCGCCATAAAGAAGCACAGGTATAATGAGCGTCTTGTAGAGTGTCAGTTTTGTCGATCGAGAGAGGGCTCTGCAACGTAATTGCTTACTAAGCCCGTAGTAGCACCTATTAGCAATTGTTATTCTTCGCTTTATCTCCAGGCTGACATCATTATTGCTGTTAATGGCGGTGCCAAGGTAGGTAAATTCCTTGACCACTTCAAAGTTATAGTTGCCTGTTGAAACGTGAGAGCCTAGCCGCCCCGCTCCCCTGCCAGCAGGCAGCATATACTTCGTTTTACCCTCGTTTACCGTCAAACCCACCTTGGCTGATTCTTTTTCGATAGCGGTGAAAGCAGCAGTGACATCTCTCTTGGTTCTACCGATGATATCAATATCATCAGCATACGCAAGGAGCTGAACACCTTTGTAAAAAATGGTGCCATTGCGATGCACACCGGCCTTTCGTAGGATCCCCTCCATGATGATGTTGAAGAGATCGCAAGATAGCGGGTCGCCTTGTCTTAGCGGAGCTTTTAAATTCAAAATGTCTGTTTGTCTTGTAAAAATACACTTAATCAACAGTTTTTTCTAAATTCTAACTTTGGATGATAACAGCTCCGCTAAAATAAAAGCTACAAAATTTTTTGATATTTCATTGGATAATCTATGCTGCAGCACATGACACGAAAGTGGTTGATATATTGATGGAAAATTTGATATTTTTTCTAAAATAGAAAATATTATTTTTATTTTATGGTTAGTAGTTTAGATTCTAGATAAATTATACTAAACACGTGCCAATAACGTAAAACACCCTGTATCTTGAAAATTTTACAATATAGGAGGAAACTGAGTACAGATTTGGAACCAGTGTTAAAAATACATATAGGAATGATAATGGGCTAACCGGATCCGAAATTTGTAGACTATTATTATTTATCCAAACATGTCTAAATATAAGAGCACTGCTTTTATTTTGACCGCAACTGTATGTTCGCTAGGGGGCATCGAAAAATTTAGATTGTATTCTAAGAGGTCTCAAAAGTTGCATAGCGTGGTCAAGATCTCCCATAAAAATTTTATGAAAAAATAAGGATGTCTTCCTCTACCGCAAGGACAAAGTTGTTTTTTAAGAAAAACATTAAGAAATCACGTTCTCAAAATGCTTTAATTTTTGTAAGAAAAACACACCTCTTAAAGTAAAAGTGAATAAAGACTGATCTTGATTTTCATGCTAGATGCCGCACTCTTCCTTATGACGGCAGTATACTTATCGGCCTTAAATTATCCATTGAGTTAGATAAGTTATTCTTTGGAATAGGTACAACTCTAGCAATTTTCCACACCAAAGGGAACTTCGATGTTGTGAGAATAGTATTAATAAAATATAAGTATTATTCATAGTCCTCGAAATTATATTGTTCAGCAGAGTTTGTTGTTTGATTGTCTACAAAAAGTTCATTTATTGAATCAACGTCAAATTCATCAGTTGATGTAGTTGAATGTAAGCAACCACTGTTTCTTAAAGTGTTCCACATATGTTTGGAGTTTTGACCCCTAAATAATCGGGACCCAAGAATTCTTTTTTCTTTTCGCATAATTGACTTTGCACGATTTCGATACTTAAAAAAATTTCCCGTTGCTTTGTGACCTATCTTGTAAGTAGGACTTAAAAACAATATCAGGCATAGAATACAACCTCACGAGAATTTGTCTCAGTTCCATACCTAAACTTCATTTTATATCTTGTAATAGGAACGAGAGAAAAAGCGTTAGATAAAGCGAAATTTAAAAAAGTAAGCTCTTCATCGACATCACTGGTAGCATATAATTCATTAAAATCCTTTTCAAGCATACAAGAATTTAATATTTCGGGATTAGATGGTGTTTGTAGAAATAATTCATTATTTGTACTTATTTCTTCACTATCAGTTTTTGTGATGTAAGCTGGTTTAATTCTATCAATACAAACGTTTATTGATTTCGTGTTGACGGTAATTTTGTAAAATTTTGGTTTGCGTTCTTCAATTTTAAATGGGCTTTCATATGGTGGTGTTAAAGATGGTTTGACCTTATCATTTTGGAGAAAGACATGTGTTGCCACCTTAAGAGAAGGGTAAATAAATGTTGATTTCTTTTGAGTGATGTGCTGTATTAGTTTGTTTTACTTTACGCATGATATCTATAAACTGTTGAACAAATTCTGATGTTTCAAACAAGTCACCGGGGAGTCTGAGAGTTGTTCCGAAAACAAGTTTTGCAGGTGAAGCATTTATGTCCGTCTTAAATGTAGAACGAAGTAGAATAGTTGACAGTTAGTAAGACCAATTGGATGTGTTTGTACAGATAATTGAGGCCTTGAGAGTTCGGTACAATCGTTCAATAATTCCATTAACTTGTGGATGATATGCAGTTCTTCTGAGATGGTCATGTCCGAGAGCTTTAGACAACTCTTTACAAAGATGCGATTTAAATTGTCTTCCTTAATCGGTTGTGATGCGTAGTGGCACGCCAAAGTGTTTGATCCAGCCATTAATTAAATCATATGCTACTGTTTCAGCATTTTATATCAGGAATGGGAATTGCTTCTGGCCATCATGTAAATCGATCGATAATGGTGAGGCAATATTTAAATCCATTTGATAACGGAGAAATACCAATTAAGTCAATGTTGATATGATCGAATCTCTGAGATGGTAAAGTATACTTCCCTAATGGTGAACAAATATATCTACTCTCTTTAAACGTTGTCATGATAGGCAATATTGAACGAATTTACTAATGTCCTTGTCCATGTTGTTCAACACAAACCGTTGTTTTACGAGACGTGCTGGTGCCTTTTTTTCAACGTGTGATATGTTTTGATATTTAGCAATGACATTATCACGGCAAGCTTTTGGAACAAATGTCTGTGAAATGATGGCTGTGTTACATTGAGGTAGTTTGGTCGCCTTGAGTTGAAGAGATGTGCTTGATATGAGCAATTTTTTTAGCTCTTCACAAGTTTTTTGTTGATTTACTATTTCATTGTAATCAACAATACCGTTTGCTTTGAAATGAAGAGCGCTGATGCGTGAAAGTGTGTCAGCTGTGATGTTAGTGTCACCAAGGAAAAGCCGACATCTTTATACCAAATCACCAATATATTGGTCGGGGTCACCAATATAGTTCTTTTAGTAGGAAACTATTAAATAAACAATTCGCTAATTAATTTTATGATCTATTAAATTATAACATGAATTTAATTGCGAGCTTTAGATCAAGTAAGTTTTTAAGAAGGCAACAACAACAACTCTGTATAGAGTCAATCACTTAGCTGACTAGACAGTCTGTTTCATAAAACAATTAATTCATAAAACAATTCGCTTTAAATTTTATGAACGAACTGAAAAAAAAATAATTAATTTTTTCATTTTGAAAACAATTTCCAAAATTGAAAAATAATTTAAAGTAGATTATTAATTATACAAACATCTTTAAAACGATAGGTTCAGTCACCACAAGGTGTCTTACACATCATTATTTTATGCAGAAAAATACAATTTTTAGCTCTTATATAACTAATAATAGCACATTCAAGAATATTTTTTGAACTGCGAAATATTGTAAAATTTGCGTAGCCTATAAACATATCGTGTGACTTGCTTAAATGCTAAATTTAATTTTAATTGAGACCTCGAATCTAATTTACTATAGACACATTCTGCGTAAGTTATTAAAGGAGGCAAAAGTTGAACAACAAGTTTACGCTTCATTTCAACAGGTGTAAATTCCACTGAAAATTTGAGGTAACGTAAGATGTAGTAAATCTTTCTAACAACACTATTGATGTAGTCAATACAGGTTAACGTAGAATTGATGTGAAACCCAAGACTAATTCAATTTTATTTTCGTCTTTACCGTTCCGGTAATATTGATGCCAAAGATTTCATTATTCACCTGTTGTTATTTTATTTAATTTCATTTAACTTGCGGCATGCAAAAGAATATAATTCTTATATGCTAACATATTTACTCAATAAATTGAAATTGAATTGAAAATGAAAGCTAAAACATCCTCTTGGAAACAATTCTGTGAAGGAATTGAAGACATGTCGGAGGCATCCAGGCTGCGCAAGATTCTTGCTAGCACACCTTGCACACCCGGCTATCTCAAAAGGTCGGATGACACATTAGACACGCACTTCCCTGGTAGCGGTGGTAAAAGTAGGATTGGCAGCATTTATCTTATATATTAATAGGCAAACATCAAATGTTGTCGTACACTTTTCCGATATTAATTTTGGAATAAGGGTAATGAAACTTCGAAAGATACTGCGCCCTTTATGTGCAGAATCATTTTATATTTTAAATTTATGACCTCTGACCCGAAATATTAAAGATGAAAGTTTGTATTATTTTTAGTAAGGAATCTCAGGGCTAGGTGAATGAGGTATCAAATGAAAGATCTGGCTGCACAGTATGATTACATTTTAGATTGGTGACCTTCGACCTGAAATATGAGCATAAAAAGAGCATTTATTAAATAAAAGCTAAACTGTAACAGATGGAAGAATATAATGTAAGAGAAAATTCTAGACCTTGATACAATAAGCATTTTTTTATGTTAAAAGTGTGAATATATGTTGTGATGGTGAAATTTCTTACAAATAGCAAATTATGAGAAATTTCCGGTGTTTTGACATGAAATTTATTGTGATAGCTCGAAAACTATAGATGTTTTCAGTATAACGTTTTTTTGTATGAAACGACGTTGGTTCAGAAGTATAACGGTATACGACAGCTTTTTGGTAATATTTTTTTCAGATAATACGTTAAAAAAATTCCCGTTATGACATCAAAACTATTGAGATGTCTCAAAAAATTTAGATTTTCTCAGTACAACGTATTTCCTTGAAGCAGGGTCATCGCCTCAGAATGAGAAAAAAACGATTTTCGAAATTTCAAGTTTTGATTTTGCAAGCAAATATCTTGGCCATTTTTTAATCGATTTTCATCAAATTTTCTTTGGCTGAAAGAGCAACTAATTGACTTTGGAGAAATAAGAAAAGATTTACCGTTATCTCACCAATTCAATGTTTTATATGGTTTTAAAAATACCTCTAAAATATTCAATTTTTGCTCAAAAAGTAGGCCAAAAGTTTTTGTTGTAATTTTTTTCTTTCATATAAAATTTTCTTTTTTTACACTCTTTCATATCATTTATTAGCAACAATTGATTCATTTGTGATGACACATAATGCAAAAAAGTTTCTATCATCGAAAATCATGAGCCCTATCCCCTATGATTTTTTTTTTTTTTGGATGAAAATTAAATTTTTCAAAATCATCCCCTATGATTTTTTTTTAATGAAAATTAAATTTTTCAAAATGTTTTTATACTTTCTACAAAGTTCTACAGCTTAAAAAATAATTTCTGTGAAAAAAATTTTCAAATATATTAAACCACTCCAAAGTTATGTGAAACGGAATAAATTAAATAATCTATTTTAAATAAATTAGAGTAGGGAGAAGAAGTTCATCGAATAGTTACGTGATCTTTGACCTGAAATATAAGCATTGAAAGAATATTTCTGAAGTAAAAACTAAACTATAAGAAATGGAAGAACATGGCGTAGGAGGAAATTTTAGATATTAATACAATGTAGGAAAAACATTTTTCGCTATCTTACGGATATCCTACAATAAGCATTTTTATAGTACATTTTTTTATTTTACGAATAGTAAATTCTGAAAAATGTTGATATTAAAGTTATGACGATATCTCGAACTCTTGCTTTCTCTCGAAACGTAAGATTTTCTTAGTACAACACATTTTCTTAAGGCAAGGTCAATGCCTCAGAATGAGAAAAACGATTGAAATTTCAAAAAGTTGGTCAAATTTTGACCACAGGCGATACTAGTATTTCAAAAAAGTTTAACATTTATTTAAGAATGAAAACTCAAAATATTTAAAATATCAAAAAATATTTTACTTTGTTATAAACATAAAAATATGCACGCGATTAAGTTAAAGAAAACACAACATAAATTTATCTTTTAAAAAATGTAAAAATTAAAGAAAACGTCTTATTCAAATAAACTAGTTAGCTGTAAGTAAGAAGTGTGATGTGAATAAAATATTCCTTTTATAGTAAAAAAACTAGTATATAATAAAACTATTGTACAGTAATAAAATTATTGCTACTTTCAAAATTCCATGAAAGTTGAACAGCCGAGTAAACAGATTCTTTGAAGATTACAACCAAAACACACTAAAAAATTTACTTTCAAAGTGTATAGAGAGATAAAAAACCATCGTTTACATTGCAGTTGCATTTGTAGTTCCTGAAAATTTCTATATTTTCTTGTGAATAAAATCCCAGAATTTAGGGTTTGTAATCCCGGGATTTCGGGACTAGAAATTGGTTTAGGATCTCGGGACTGAAAGCCCTAGTGATCACTTTCGTCTTGTACTCATGCTGATTGGACGCGTATATTGAAATGGCACTAGGTCACTGTCCTTCTTTTGCTGCTGCTTCAGCTTTTGGCAATATTTTGCAGCGCTTGCCTGATATTTATAGTGGCAAATAGCCCATGCATCCCGTCCTTTGTCGGTATCGTAAAATTGGAAAGCGTAAGAGAACACATATTTAGCAGTTGGTGTAAAAAACCAGTGTGCGACTCACTTTCTGTCACATATCGTCATATAGAATCAAAAAAGCCGTAAGTTACCAAAAATTCAAAAGTGACTTTTTGATTGATTATGATGCACCGTGTCAAAATGCATGTTCCTGCAAAATTTTACACTCCAACAACTAAAAACGGCATTTTTATTAAAAAAATTGTGAAATCAGTGCAAACGCTTGAGAAAATTAGAAAGTTTTTTGTTTCTCCTGTAAATTTTTTTAAATGTAGCTTACGGCTTTTTTGATTTCATATGACGATATACTATAACACATTAGGAGGCGGTAGCATAACCTACTGGGCCTAAGTAGGCCCATGTAAAGAAAACGGGAGTTGCGGCCTGTTCTTTCTTATTTTTGCATAGGCAGGTATGATGTTGGCAGGTATGATGATCATTTGTAGTTTCCCCATAATTTTACCCACCATTTTCCCCATACAAAAAACAACAAAAAAAAATTAAAACCTATACACAACTTGCGCACTGAAAACACTGAGATCACAAACAATAATAATAAAAACAAAAAATATATTGCACAGTAATCGTTGTTTACATGGTAAGCACGCAACACAACACCTGCTATTATGCATGACATGCAAAAACAAGTCCAAAAATGATCTATTGCATGCAAGATAACTCTGGTGGGGGTCTGAGCTTACTTAGGCCCAGTAGGTAATTTTCGATGTTAAGATAAAAAAAATTTTCGACGTAAAAAAGGACTTTAAATAAATATGTTGAAATGTACATAAGTGTTTTTTTGTACATATGTTGACAAGTGTTCCCATATAAAGAATACATGCTTGCTACAAATGTAGACTTCCGACCGTCTACGTTAGTTTACATTCCCGAGCACATAACGGTTAATGTATACTTTTCATTGTTTTCTCTTCGGACGTTTGTGCTTATAACTACAGGCGAATCTGGATATATGTATATACTTACTTACTTACTTACTTAGTTGGCGCTACAACCGTATGTCGGTCTTGGCCTCATCTAAGAATTTGCGCCAGCCATTTCTGTCTTTCGATTGCTGGCGCCAGTTGGAAATTCCAAGCTTCGTCAGGTTGTCCTCTACTTGGTCTTTCCAACGAAGATGCGGTCGTCCTCTTCTGCGTTGACCACCGCTGGGTACCGAATCGAATGTTTTCTTCACTGGAGCATCGTCTTTCATGCGCTGAACGTGACCAAGCCAGCGAAGCCGCTCGATTTTAATGCGCTTGACTATGTCGATGTCAGCGTACAGCTCATACAGTTCATCATTCCACCGTATTCGGTACTCGCCATTGACGCAGATTGGTCCGTAGATCTTACGAAGAATCTTTCTCTCGAATGCTCCTAAAGTCTTTTCATCTGAACTGCTCAGCGTCCAGGTTTGTGATGCATAAAGTAGGACGGGCATGATGAGCGATTTATAGAGCGTGATTTTCGTTCGTCGAGAGAGGGCTCTGCTTCTCAATTGCCTACTGAGCCCAAAGTAACACCTGTTGGCAAGAGTTATTCTTCGTTTGATCTCAATGCTGATGTCGTTGGTTGAATTAATGCTGGATCCCAGATAAACGAAGTTCTTCACAACCTCGAAGGAGGTATTGTCAACGGTAACGTGGGTTCCAAGACGCTGGGACTGTTTGTTTGTTGACACTAAGTATTTCGTCTTATCTGCATTCACTGACAGACCCATTCGACTTGACTCTCTTTCTAATCTGGAAAATGCTGCACTGACTTCGCGTTCGGATATATGTATATAGTGAACAAAATTTTTACATTTTTTTTTACATTTTCGATTGTATGCATTTTCGAAATTGAATTTTTTATTAAATTGATTTTTGTTCTTAATTTAAAAAAAAAAAATTTTTTTTTGCTGACGTATACTGACGACTCATATGTAACTGACTGACGACTCATATGTAACTGAATGTCGACTCATATGTAACGCCTGTTACTATTTTGTTCACTATTTGTTCACTATCGGTTGTTCATTATTTAGAGTAGGGATGCACAATGAGTGCCCGGCGTCAACGTTGCGAGTGACTGCAAGCACTTAGCAACTGATCATTTAAAACGAGAGGTTAAGACTTTTATGACTTTTTTCCAAAGAGTCTCTGAAATATGAGTCTTAACAAATGTTTATTATATAAAAGTTATTATTGACAGTCGAAAGTATAAGTTATCAAATAAGAGTTATTTAAAACTTTTATTTTTAACCTTCAGTTAATAACTCTTATTAAAGTAATATAGTAAAGTAATATAATAACTCTTAAAAGTAATTTTTAACTTTTTTAATTAAATAAAAAAGTTAACAGTCGGACTTAACTTAAATTAAATTTTTAAAAGGTATTTTCAGGCTCTGTTTAAAACACAAACAAAATAGTAGCAGAGTGTGTGAGTATTCAAAGCACTGGACAGTAGTTAAAAGTACTCAAGTAAGTTGCAATAATTTAACAGGTGTATTTTTTGGGCAAATTAATATAAAATGGTGCGTTAAAACAAAAATAAACTACAAACCAATTTGAAATATTAGTTATGTTGAATGTTAACAAAATATTAAAAAAAACTTTTTTATCCACTAAAGAACTCATGACTGCACATACAAGAGTTTAAACTGGATGTTGACGGCAACTTAAACATTCTAGCAAATTAAGGGAGGGTTCTCCTGGATTTTTTTGGATTTGGCCGAAAAACAAGCAAAATTTGAGAATGGTTTGTGGGAAAATGAAAAGACATACGAACTTATGCTTTTGAACTTTGATTCGTGGTTTATTGACGAGTAAAAAAAAAAAAGATATTTGAAAAATTCAAAATGGCGGCTTGAAAATGGCGGATCTCGTCGACCTCTGCGCGCAAAACATCGACCTCCCGCGGACAGTGTGGGGCCTCAGGTAGTGAACTGAAATGAGAAATGTATAAAATTTATTAAAATTGATAACATTTCATATGCCTGGAACCTAACTTCAATTAAGTTTCGTAAAAAAAACCAATTTTATGAACTTTTAAAAAAAAAATTGAAATTTTTTGCTTTTTTTTTTACTTAGATCTCGTTTAAAAAATATAAATAAACAATTTTTTATGCCAATGTTAGGTTCCAGGCGTACAAAAAAGTATATACTTTCAAACATTCTTTGAATGAAGGAAATCGGATCAATAGAACAAGCCCTGTGCTGTCCGTTAGATTAGAAAACATGGTTCCGAGAAAAACGCGTTTAAAGTTTTTAGAAAGTTGGTACGCGCGCGTGACATGGGTACGTTTGACACGCTCTAGCTCGAGAAATACGCGTCGTATTGAAATATCCCTTGGCACAAACATTCTACATATATGTAACTTTCATTTTATGTAAAAAAAAATGGATTTTTTCAAAAAAATCCAGGAGAACCTTCCCTTAAGAATGCAACGAGTAATAGCTATAAGAATAATATATTATTGATTTAGTAATTTCATCAAACAGAGTATTCATAACTCTTAAAGAATACTGTTAAGAATTATATATGTATATGGTATAAAATAAAATAATTTAATTCAATTAACTTAAACCACCAATGTTCAATAAATTGAATATAAGTATTGCTTGAATGCATCCCTACTAATAGGATAGTTAAAATCAATAAAGTTACAAACTGAATTCGCATGATTCAAGCACCTGGTGATAGGTTCATTAATGCCATAATTTACTCTATGATATGAAACGTAAAATAAATTCCGAATTCTTAATTGCCGAATAGGTGAATAAAAACCAATCCAAGACAACAAAACGGGACAGTTTTTATGGTTATTTAGGATATCTCTAAAAAACATTATCCCAAGAAGCAAGCATCTGGTGTAGTAAGAAGGCATATCTATATCCCAATGTAAAAGTTGTATAGCAGATCTAGTGAACCGCCTTTGAATTTTTTCAATTCGTTTTGAATGCACTGAATAGAATGGACTCCAGACCACGCAGCAATAGTCCAAAATAGATCGCACAAACGTGAAGTAGATCCCTAAGAGTAAAGGGATCACACAAATCTTTAGAGTTTCTTATAATAAAGCCAAGCATTAAACTTGACTTTGCTGCAATGAAGTCTATATACTTTAGTATCAAAAACCACGCATAGATCCTTCTTTACGTAGATTCTTTTCAGTTTCACATTTCCTAAAACACAAATAAAGAGAATGGGAAAGTTATGCCTACAGTATGATGAATATTCACACTTTGCAGCATTAAGCGGAAGCGAGTTAAGGTTACACTATAGGGATAAATTGTGCAAATCATCTTGCAGCTTAACATAATCGGAAATATTGTTAACTGGATAGTATAGTTTTAGCTCATCCGCATACATTAAACATTATAAATGTTGGAAGGATAATAGGATATCATTAACAAATAATAAAAATTATAGGGGACCAAATGACTCCCTTGTGGGACTCCAGAAAAAACATTTATTATATTAGATGAGGAATTGTTTATTCGAACTATTTGAGTTCTGTTTGATAGGTATAACTCGATCCATTTCAGAAAATTAGAGTGAAAACCAATTTTTCTTAGCTTATTTATCAGCATTCTTTGACTAATTCTACCAAAAGCCTTAGAAAAGTCAAAAACCTTTTACAAAATGATTTAAAATAGATTTGCTGAAAATGGTAAGATTGGTTTGAGTAGTCTTACCACTTATAAAACCATGTTGCAGCGGAGAAATTTTTCTTTTACTGCAAATTCGAGTTTTTAATACACGATTTTTTCAAAAAGCTTAGGAATTACTGAGATTTTATGATGATTTAACAGCAATCAATACGCCCCACCCCTTGATAATTCCTAAGTACGAGCACAGCGATCCTTTTGGAAAACATTATACAGCCTAGAGTCGAACATTTCATTATCGTTATGGCTATCGGAAAGCCACGTTTCGGAGAAAACTATAACATCATACTGCTTTGATGAGGAAAATAAGATCAAAGAAGAGAATTTAGTCCTAAGTCCTCCAGCATTCTGATAAAATAGCTGTAAGTCATCCGCCAATAAAGAACTTCTGCTGCTCAATGCTGGATCTTCACTGACGGGTGATTGCCGTTTTTTTTTTTTGGATGAAGAAATCTTCTTCTATTGGGGGTTGGAATTAGTTTTAAAGGTTTTCTAAGAGATGGCGTAGCTATCAATAGATCGCATCGGGCACACCTGTGACTATATTCATTTCAAAGCACATTGTCTAAGCTTCATTTTTCAGTATGTGTCATTCCACTGAAGTGTAAACAACATATATTTTTTTCTCTGGGAACATGTCGACTTTCGTTCCAACAAAACGCAATTTGCGGGAAGGTTTACTTTTGTGCTTCCATTTGAAGAAAAAAGCGGTTGAAGCACAACGCACGCTTACTAAGGCTTACGGGGACTATGCTCCATCGATTTCTACTTGTGAGTACTAGTTCCGTCGGTTTAAAAGTGGTGATTTTGATACGGAAGACAAAGAGCGTCCGGGCCAGCCGAAAAAGTTTGAAGATGAGGAATTGGAGGCTTTGCTCGATGAAGACCCGTGTCAAACCCTTCAAGAATTGTCAGAATCATTGGGAGTCGACTTATCAACGGTCGGTAAACGCTTGAAGGCTATGGGAATGATTCAAAAGCAAGGAAATTGGGTGCCGTACCAGTTGAAGCCGAGAGACGTTGAACGGCGATTTTGCATGTGCGAACAACTGCTTCAACGGCATAAAAGGAAGAGTTTTTTGCATCGTATTGTCACTGGCGATGAAAAGTGGATCCATTACGATAATCCTAAGCGAAAAAAATCGTGGGGACCACCCGGCCATGCATCAACATCGAGGGCCAAGCCGAATATTCATGGCGCCAAGCTTATGCTGTGTATTTGGTGGGATCAGAAGGGTGTCGTGTACTATGAGCTGCTAAAACCTAACGAAACCATCACTGGGGAACGCTACCAACAACAATTGATGCAATTGAGCCGAGCATTAAAGGTTAAACGGCCGGAATATGCCAAAAGACACGACAAAGTGGTTTTTCAACATGACAACGCACGGCCACATGTTGCAAGAACCGTCAAGGAAACGTTGGAGGCGCTGAATTGGGATGTGCTACCCCACCCGCCTTATAGCCCAGACATAGCCCCTTCCGACTACCACCTATTCAGATCGATGACGCATGGCTTGGCTGAGCAGCGCTTCACTTCTTACGAGGATACCAAAAAATGGGTCGATTCGTGGATTGCCTCAAAAGACGAATCGTTCTTCCGGCGCGGAATCCATATGCTGCCAGAAAGATGGGAAAATGTTGTAGCTAACGATGGACAATACTTTGAATAATATACATTGTACCGTTGTTTCTAAATAAATGCTCAAAAACCGAAAAAAAACCTTTAAAATTAATTCCAACCCCCAATATTATAAAATGTATAATATTATCATTTAAAAAGTGTAAGATGTTATATAAATTTGTTCCACTGTGCGCAAAAAGTAAACATAATACATCAACCCAATAGGAAATCAAAATAGTGATGACGCACTACGTGCCTCTTAATGTTTAACGTCACTTTATGTTTGTAATTTGTTTGTAATTTGTTTGTAATTATTGTTTGACTAAATGAATCAATGATCACTGCACAGTCTGTACATCCAAAAAAACAAGAATTTTGCGTGCTTGCTTGCTTGGTGACACAACAACCAAATTCTTGTTGACAGTGACATCAAATAAAATTTCTCAACGAATTCCATAGAATTTCTTTCCTTCAATTCGACACAGCACACACAGTACAAACGCCATGTTACTCGTGCAGTCCCCAAAAATACTCTCCGCAGTCCTCATCACTCATTTTGGCCGAGTTGTGCATCTTTAAATTATAGTATTCCGTTTAAAAATATTCACTATTTCGAGTGTTCACTATTTCGGGGGTTCGTTATATCCAGATTTGACTGCACAACAATTTTTATTCAGTTGACTTAAAACTTTCGGAGAATATTATGCATTCAAAAAATATATAAAAAATTGATTTTTGGTCGCCGTAAAACTTGAATGGGCCCTTAATACAAAATAATTTGGCTTAACTTTGTGTAATGTCTAAGCAGATGCCACATTAACTCAAATAATATGATTGTATACTTGGTTTATTTCCTTTAGCACGCACTTTTTGTTTATTTCTTTTAATGTGTTTCTCTTATGCATGCTTCTTGGTGTTTGGAATTAAAAAAACTATTTCAGTTTTAGTATAAAAATTTACTTCGGAATTTAACAGCTTTACATTAGTAACTAAAAGTGAGGCTGAATATTATTTCATTTCTCAGCCTAGGTCAAAATACTTATTTACGGTACTAAGCTGAATAGCACAGTTGAGCCGATGTCAAAAACTTAGGCGTTTTGTTAAAAATTTAAAAACTGCTTTCAAGACTAAAAAATTATTTATTTCCCCCTCTTTTCCCTTAGCTTAACTTTAAAATGATGGAATAAAAATGCAATTTTATGTTCTTTTACAGTGTTTTAATTCTTAAATTAAAATCTTAACAAACAATTCTTTGCACTATAGACTAAAATAGCCTCTTGATATATTTTTGCCAGCGTATCGTAGTTCTTTTGTAAAGATGATTTCGATTCCCAAACTAAGTTGATGGAAATTTTTCTGCCTTTGCACTAAAAACAAAATCAAGTTAAAATATCCGCATTAGCTGAATATGTCTCCAAATGATGACTTTCGAAGTTTGCTATAAAAAGAAACGATTTTTTATTTCCTATAATTTTCGTTTATGCAACTTTTTTTCTTTTTAATTCGTTTTAAATTAAAAAAAAATAAACTGCTAAATTGCTAAATGATGAAAACTTTGTCCTTTCTTATATATTTTTAGATTTGCCCAATAATAAATGGACAGAATGTCAGTTTTGCAAAATGGTTATTACCACGGTTAATCTTTGGAGACATATTCGTACCCAGCACACACCGCAACCGCCGCGTAAATGTGAGCTCTGCAACAAAAACTTCAAAAACAAATACAGTCTGCGTGAGCACATAAGAATATCGCACGAGCAGAAAATCTCGGTAAAATCGGAAAACTGATTGACAATTTTTCATTTGCGACGCGCAGCCGCCAAGGATGCATTACAATGTCGGCAAAGTGATTGAAAAAATGAACATACAAAAGAAAAAAAAGCAAAAAATAAACTTAACCCAAATGTAAATGGGGGCGAAATCACTTAGGAAGTGGCTAGAAAAGCAATTCCATAAAGCAGAAGTTTTTTTGAATTTTTGACAAAAAAGTTGGCACATCCACCACCACCACCCACACAAATTAAATCTTAAACGCAGAAGCCAATCAAACGTCCAGATCTTAGTCATATATAAAGAAGTAACGCATTAATCGTTGAACACAATTATTTAAGTAGCGCGAGTTTAAGTAGCTATAATTTGCATTTAGGTTTTTGTATTCAAGTAGTTTACCTTACTCATATATATATATATATTTACTTAAATGTCTCATGTATATTACCCTATCTTTTATACTATAAATTTATTTTCTTTAAAACCTTCAGCAACAATAATGTAGATACATAAACTAACACTAGCATTTTTCGTAAATGCTTCGCAGATAAAATAATTAATATATCTTTTAGTGTGTACAAAGCTTTTAAAGAACTATTTTAAGTTGTTTAATAATTGTCTACTTATATTCAAACTCTATAGGTTTGAAGTAACTCTAAAAAAAATTTAACATTATCTATATCTAGAAATATAAAGTTACGATATAAGTATGTATTCAGAGTAAACAATTTCTTTATATAATTGTAATTTAAATAAATTAAATATGTTTCATTCATTGCAAATCATAAAAAGATTAATACATGAATACATGATTAAAATAAAAACATGCCTAAATTACACATAAGACTTTAATTTAATATTTATTCAGATCAATGAACTAGTCTTTAACTTTATGTGCTTTTGTGTGGCGAATTGAAGAAATTATTTCTAAGAATATGCTTTCAAAGAAGTAGTGGTGTTTTTGAATTGCGCTATATGCTCATGTTGTGATATAATCTGCTGCAATCAAGTAAACATATCTCGCATATTTGTGAATTTTGTAAGCCTTAAACATTTTTCAAGACGCCACACAATACATTGATCCCATACAAAAGTTGGACAAACGAATGGACATCAAGTTGTATAAATTGTCAAAAAGCTAAAATTAATGTTTATACAGAATGTCCGATTCAAAGAATCTAAATTCCAACGGGCAAGTTTGAGCACATCCATATGAATCTGGTGGGACAACTATCTATGGATATTGCTATTTACTACTGACCATCATTAGTAGACATACTCGTTGGCCAGAAGCATTTCATCGCAAACTTTAAACATCAATTATAGTATTATATTATAACATCAGGTGATGCCACTCACTGGTCAGAACGATTACCATTCATCCTTTTAAGAACTCAAGAACCAAGATCTAAAATGTTCTCCTGCCGAACTTGTATACGAACAAACCTTAAGAGTACCTGGAGAGTTAATTGTCTCTAACAGTAACAATGATTCAATTGATGATACTATCATCTACTTCGTGATCATTTTGCAATAGTAAGAACCAAATTTAAAAGCAAATGCACAATTTTAAGCTTAAATCAATATAATTAGTTCAATTCAATCAAGTTTATAGGTTATATAAGTTTAAAAGTTACAAGTTAAGAAGAGATGTGCACGCAGCGAACGATCAGATTAAACTCTCCTCATCCTTTTTTTGAAGCAAATCTCTCCTTCGTTTGTCTCAGCACTCAGGTTTGCAAAACTGGTTGCTTACATTCGCCCTTCCAGACCAGTTAACCTGCTTTATATTCCAACGATCGATTTTTAAAATTTTTAAGGAAGATTTTTCTTGAATCGCGCATTCATCGCTTGGGCGATTGAAAAGTGATCCATCGTCCAACGATCGCCGAAATGAGCGAAGGAAGATTTTTCTTGAATCGCGCATTCATCGCTTGGGTGATCGAAAAGCAATTCACCTTCCAGCGATCGCCGAAATGAGCGAAGGAAGATTTTGAAGATTTTTCTTATATTGCGCATTCATCGCTTGGGAGATCAAAAAGCGATCCATCTTCTAAAGAAACCTTGGGCGAATCGCAAGTGCTTCGCCAAATCAACTTCTCTTCCAATCGTCTTCCAAATGTTTGTAGGGTTCTTTCCTCTCTTTTCGGCAGCGTTGCTGAGACAACACAAAATAAAGGGGGCTCTAAATATAAGTGCACAGTTTAATTTTAAAATAGAACGCAGATTTAATGAGCCACTATTGATATGTTTGTTTCATTGTAAAGTAGACATGTTTCGATTAATTATTCGATTAATTATCTTAATATTTTATTCAATATTCTTCAATATTTTTTACGGTTTTACGGAAAAAGTTAGATCTGGTTATTTGAACTTTGGCGCTTAACACTAAGCGTACCGGACCACTTTTTGTTTTATACGGTTTTATTTTTCCTAAATCCTATGGATACTACTATGCATTTCTTATTATAAATGATAGTTGTAGAATATTAATGATACGCCTTTGAGATACAAAAAGTCATAAGTTGAGCTGACGAAACCGAAATCAATATACCTTAATTTTTAAAAGCTTGAATCCGGTCAAATGACCGTGTTCGGTACGTTTAGTGTTAAAATGCTTTTCCGTTTTACCATAAGATGTGATAAGACAAAAGCTTTAATCTTGTATATAAATACGTGAACCTCAAAGTTGTCGTACCCGACCTGAAATATGAGCGTTGAACGTATATTTCATTTTAATAAGGGATTCTGAATGAGGAGGCTTGCACAATATAATTTGATTTTAGATTGGTGACTGACCTGAAACATAATCGTAAAAAAAGCTTTTTTTAAATGAAGGCTAAACTATAAGAGATCAAAGAACATGATGTAAGATTGAATTTTAGACGCTGATAAGATGTGAAAAATATTATGCAGGCATTTTTTGCCATCTCTTACGGATACCCTACAATAAGAATTTATTTTATGCAACAAGTGTGAATATATATTGTGATAGTGAAAGTTCTTACAAATAGTAAATTATGAAAAATTCCCGTTATTTTAATATCAAAATTTTTTCGAAATCTTTAAAACTATAGATTTTCTCAGTACAACGTATTTTTGTACGAATAGTGGTTGATTAAGAAAAATAACGGTATACAGCAATTCCATTTTAAACGTACCGTAAAAACAAAAATGGTGACGGGACATAACCCCATGAGACATAATCCCAAATTTCAATTTTGAGATTGCGTCCCCTTATTTTGCGGACATAATACCAAAAATTGGATTTGGGACATCAAATAGATGTTTAGACCACTTGGGAGATTGCCCTTGTACGGAATGTATCAAAAAAGGCAAATGATGAAATTTATTTTGGGACTACGTCCTCTTCTTTTTTTTGGCTGATAACCTCTTTCATACTGGCCATAATCCTAAATTCTATTTTTGGGATTATGTCCCTTGGTGCTATGTCCCGTCACCATAAAAATTACGGAATGACCATATCCGATTTAGGTGAAATCTTACATGATAATCACTGACTGAAATTAAAAACTTAATTTGGAGGAAAAAAGATTGACTTGATTTTTGGCGGAGTTACAGAGTGCACAATACTGACAAAAATTTAAATAAAGGGCGGTTTTAGGCAAAATCCATTTTAATTAAGGAACGTTTCAAGAATAGCTAATAGGTTTAGAAGTTATAGGCCTCCAAAGTTGGAAAAAATGTCCTACAAATCTTGCTATTTTTTAACTTTTTCAAAAAAACTAAACTTTATGGGTATCATAAGAAAGGTAATTAAAGGACGTATTCAACAAAGTATCAAACATGAAAATCCATGCGTAATTTTTAAAGATTAAAACATTTTTAGTGCAGTGCTTTCGTAAATGGGAAACCACTAGTTTTTCAGACAAATTGTAAATATAAGAATAGTTATATCTTTAAAAGTTATGCGATTTTATAAGTAGTTATAAGAAGTTATAAGATTTTCATGTTTGGTACCTCGTTAAATAGGTACTCACATTGCCTTTATTTTTATACCCATAATGGTATACTTACAAAAACAGCAAGATTTTTAGGCCATTTTTGCAACTTTGGAAGCCTATAACTTCTAAACCAATTGCAAGCGGACTGAAATTTTTCATCATTTGGAATTCTTGAATTATGCCGAAATTAAGGCATATTTTAGAAGATTTTTTCTAAAAATGTGTATTATATAGACAAAAAATTTAATTTGCATGTTAATTTTATATTAGTTGAAATAATTTTTTTTTTGTATGGGTATTGTATATTATAATTGTATATTATAAATAATTAAAAAAAATATTAAAATCGGTCGATAGTTTGTTTGCAGGAAAGTTTTCCGTTTTTAAAAAGCATATTTCGAGAAAAACACGTTTAATGTTTCTATGGTTAGTTAAGGGGGGTAAAGTTTGTTCGATCAAAAAAAAAAAGCCTTTTCAAGAATTTTTTTATAACACATTTGTATTATAGATTTATTTTTCAAATT
Source organism: Dichetophora obliterata (assembly GCA_963920525.1). Taxonomy (NCBI): domain Eukaryota; kingdom Metazoa; phylum Arthropoda; class Insecta; order Diptera; family Sciomyzidae; genus Dichetophora; species Dichetophora obliterata. Next base: position 109,191,874 of record OY986439.1, on the reverse strand, counting down.
AGTATATTATAATCAGGGCTCGGATTTTGATGGCCTAAAAAACTGCAAAAAAATACCTAGAAAATCACAAAAAATACCTAAAAACTGCAGAAAATTACCTAAAAACTGACAGAAATTACCTAAAAAACGCAAACAATTGCAAAAAAAAAATAAACAAAAAATTTAGCCTTCAAATAAAACATTACTAAATTAAAATTTATTTTATATTAGCATATCCTGAGTTTTTATCTAACACTTGTTTCATGTTTCCACATATCCTTCGTCAGTTTTACCACGCGAAGAGCTTTTTTTTATCGATGTCTGTAAACAAAGCTAGTCCTTTGTCGAGAGATAATATTTTTGATTGAAGGGACGCTAGTGTCAAAGGAATATGTTTAAAAATGTGCATTGTGACATTTTTAGTACGAACAAAATAAAAAAAAATTATTTAAAAATTACACTAAAATGACTTTAAAAAACCGAAGAATGCTGTAAAAATTAAAAACGTCTAAAAATGACAATAAAATAACTTAAAAATCTCTAAAAATTACCAAAAAATGCCTCTCATTTAGTAAAAATGTCCTGAAAACAAAAAACGATGAAAAATGACAAAAAAATGTCCTAAAAGCTTTTCATATTTGTAATTTAGGAAACATAAATGGACATTTTAAATAAACAGGAAATGTCTTAGAAGCAGCAGAAAAAAGATGACAAGTCATCGAAAACCTAGCCCTGATTATAATACATATGAAGAATATCCAAAAATATTTGTTACAAAAATATAAAGAAATAACGGATTTATTGCAGTTCTCCGCTGGTGCCTCGAAAAATTTTTTGTTTGCGGTGACCGCGATTCCTCAGCACTAGATTATCTGAAATCAAAAATAAATTGATTTGATTTGAAGGTTTTTTATTTTATCAATTTTTAATTTTTTTGAATCATTTTAAAGTGGAAATGTTAATGTTTTGAGAATAAAATCGATCTGTTTGTTATTGTAAGATTGATACTAATTTTTTGTTATGTATTGCTTGATTAACCTGAAAATGCGCTTAAAACGCAGTTTCCTACAAAAAAACGAAAAAAAAAACTAAAATCAGCTACGAGAAACCAGGGTCAGTCTGTTTTGTCGTATTGATCGTACGATAACCTGTACTGATCGCCCGCATTTACTCTGCACGACTTAGAGCCCAAACAGAACCAAAGCGGATGTCGGATGGCGGGCCTCTCTCGGCGAAATCCGCTGAGAACACGTCCAGAATCGGGGCGGTGGCGGTTGTCGGATCACGATTGCATTTTATTTGGGAATGAAAGACCCCTTTTACATTGATCAAGACTTGAAGTCAAGTTTTTTTGACGTTCTCTTTTGAACTTGACGAAAGCTTTCACATTGTTCAAGACTTGAATTCAAGTTCTTGTCTTCTTTCCTAGTTTTCTAAAAATAAAACGAGATAGGTAGCAAGCAAATGAATTATAGTTTATAGAAATTTGCAAACTGAATTTTATTTTTTTACCACGATGGAAGTTAACAAAACGTTTTTGCTTAAAAATTTAATGCAAAATTAAATTATATTATATGCAAAACAATTTTAATGCAACCGAAGTCTAGCAAACTCACATTGATATGCGAAAAATAAAATAAAAAGCACTGTCAACAACGCGAAAATAGCAAAAGGAACACGAAAAAACCCGAAAAATTGCCGGTACAGCTTCAAGTTTCTTTTTCCCTTCCGTCGCTTCCGAAGTGCGGCGAATTGCCTACAAACTCTGAAACTTGACTTCAAGTCTTGACCAATATAAAAGGGGTCAAACAAATTATTTTATATTTTGCTTTGAATTCACATGAATGACCCCTTTTACATTGATCAAGACTTGAAGTCAAGTTTTTTTGACGTTCTCTTTTGAACTTTACGAAAGCTTTCACATTGGTCAAGACTTGAATTCAAGTTCTTGTCTTCTTTCCTTGTTTTCTAAAAATAAAACGAGATAGGTAGCAAGCAAATGAATTATAGTTTATAGAAATTTGCAAACTGAATTTTATTTTTTTACCGTGTTGGAAGTTAACAAAACGTTTTTGCTTAAAAATTTAATGCAAAATTAAATTATATTGGAGGCAAAAAAATTTTAATGCAACCGAAGTCTAACAAACTCACATTGATATGCAAAAAATAAAATAAAAAGCACTGTCAACAACACGAAAATAGCAAAAGGAACACGAAAAAACACGAAAAATTGCCGGTACAGCTTCAAGTTTCTTTTTCCCTTCCGTCGCTTCCGATGTGCGGCGAATTGCCTACAAACTCTGAAACTTGACTTCAAGTCTTGACCAATATAAAAGGGGTCAATGCAACACAGGCACAAAAACAGAATGTCAGATCATAATAAAAACTAAGAAAATAACACTGAACGTACCCAATCTTTAGCAAAAATATGGCAACATTTAAATCACTCAGAGAGAGATCCGCCACTCGTCAAAGAGGAATTAGAATAGATTCTGTTCATGGTTTAATTATTATAACTGTCTGACCAGAATCATGTCGTTGTCGTGTCGGTGAGAGAGAATCGCTAAGAGTTGGCCCAGAATTGTAGCGTTGGCTTTGTCGTTTTGCTTTTATTCAATCTGCCATTGTTGATTTTCTTGAACTTGCTTCAGTGTTCTCATCGTACTCCGATTGAACTAATAATTACTCCACTTCCATTTATTTCACTACTTTTTGCAATACTCTTCATATAAATTTACTGCATTTTCAACTGAAGGCTACTCCTATCATTATTAGAGCAAATAGGAACACTATTTACTCGCTACATTGGTTGACAGATTCTTCAAATTTTGTTAAAATATGGCAATATTTTTAGAGAAAAGCTGAGAGAGCTATCAAATAAACGACAAAGTCAAAATAGAAATAGAAACATTTCTATTTTGGCGTTTTCGTTGTCGTATTCTGCCGAAATTTTCTCCCATAAGGTTTGCATTGTCTCTGCCAGCGCTCTGCCTGCCGACACGACAACGACATGATTCTGGTCAGACAGTAAGGTTGAGTAAGCTGAGAGCGCAAATATGTCGCCGGATGTCAAAAACAGCTGTGTGGTGTAGTTTTCTTTTACTTTGACATTCTGCAATCCACAAGTGAAAAACTTCAGTTCTCTAAAGTATTGTTTACTTTTCATTTTTATTTCAAATTAGAAATAATTGATTGAAGTTTAAAATAAAAAGAAAGATTTTCTGTTTCAATTTGATTTAATAATCGAACACTCAGCTTTGTGGCAGCTCAGCTAAGAACATCGAAACCATTGGCCAGTCCGACCTGAGTGACTACATTAAAAACCATTACAAAGCATCATGCATTATGCTATCTGGCGCTGCTGGTGATTACCATGACGATCTTGCCAAGATGGCAGAACAAAACTGTGTAAAATTAAGGACATTTATGATGGCAAGCCACGAGCTGTTTCACGTTGCCTGTTTACCAGCGAAGTTCACGAGAATGATGACACTCTTCCATGTGTCTAACGTTGCCATTGCTGTGAAGAGCTGTTGCTGGACCGACCAAGATAACATTCCCTTGATGGTGGTAAATACTTTGATTTGTACCTGGGATCGTTAACAGACCGATGGTGTCAACAGCACAATTCGCTCCTCCATGTTGCTGACATCTAATCAGAAATTTAAATTGATTGCTTACTTACCTTTTTCTTTTACTTTGACATTTGCCGATCCAAGTTTTGTTGTTGTTTTTTGACAAAGAGCATACAAAGAGAACAGTTTCTTAGTTACTTAACCTTGTATAATTCAGCCATGATTCTGTTCTGGCGTTTTCCCGTCACGCATTTCTACGGCGATTTCATTTTTGGCGGCTGCATATATTTTCATGTATTTTGTAGCACAGCGAATTCGACAACCGACATCCGCTTTGGTTCTGTTCGGGCTCTTAAGACGGGTGGCCGATCTCTCTCTGAGTGATTTAAATGTTGCCATATTTTTGCTAAAGATTGGGTACGCTCAGTGTTATTTTCTTAGTTTTTACTATGATCTGACATTCTGTTTTTGTGCCTGTGTTGCATTCATGTGAATTCAAAGGATAATATAAACTAATTTGTATCATTCCCAATATGAAATGCAACCGTGATCCGACAATCGACAACCGCTCCTATTCTGGACGTGTTCTCAGCGGATTTTGCCGAGAGAGGCCCGCCATCCGACATCCGCTTTGGTTCTGTTCGGGCTCTAAGTCGTGCAGAGTAAATGCGGGCGATCAGTACAGGTTATCGTACGATCAATACGACAAAACAGACTGACCCTGGTTTCTCGTAGCTGATTTTAGTTTTTTTTTTCGTTTTTTTGTAGGAAACTGCGTTTTAAGCGCATTTTCAGGTTAATCAAGCAATACATAATACTATAAAAATATTTATTTAATAATTCGCTTTAATTTAATTTTTAAAAATGCGTTGTTGTTTTAAATGCTTGCCTAGTGATTGCTACCCGAAGATCGGGTGGGTTGGATATAAGTTTTAGGAATCTTATCATCAGTTTAAGCACATGTTGGAATAAAAAGCTTTTGATGTCGATTTTTAAAAAGCTTTTAATAATTCGCTTTAATTTAATTTTTAAAAATGCGTTGTTGTTTTAAATGCTTGCCTAGTGATTGCTACCCGAAGATCGGGTGGGTTGGATATAAGTTTTAGGAATCTTATCATCAGTTTAAGCACATGTTGGAATAAAAAGCTTTTGATGTCGAATTCCAGTTGGTCGAATTCCAACCGCAGTTGGTCGATATTAGTACAATTTTAAAAAGGTTTAATTTAATCGGAAAATGCTATATTATTTTGAAGTAATTTAAAAAATAAATTATGTATAAAACTATATTATTTGTTTACTTGTACGTAACAAACGAGTCAACTTATCTTAACGGCAAATCACGGATGTTGATGCCTCTTTAGTCTTCTTCTTTCGTTGGTCTCATCTAGCAAAGAAATAGCTAATGGGTTGCAGTGATTGCTCAGTCGGTATAGATATTTCTCACTAAATCGGGAAATTTATTGTTTCACTTTGGGTGAAAACCTAAACTAAAAAGACAATTTATTATATTTAAAAAAAGTAAATGGAAAGTTGTAGTTTTATGAATTTTTTTCGTTACGCTACGAACACATGTGACAATTTTACAATTTGCATTAGTTGTCAAATTATTGCCATAATCAAGACAGTTGCCGATAGTGACGTAGGTGACATAAGAATAGCATGACACTACCCAATCAGCCATTATGTAATAGTGTTTGAAGTAAGCTTACCTAAAATAGAATAATTTAAGCCTTTTCCAAACATGCTTTGAAAATACTTGCCTACGTAATAAAAACACAAGTTGTGTTGTAAAATTATATCGAAACATGATAAAAGTAAGCTTTTTATAAAAATACTTGTAGTAAGTTTACTTAAAGTTTAATTTACAAGTGTTTTCAAAGCATGATTGGAAAATGCTTTCAGGGGTAATAGTTCACAACTTTCACATTATAAGAGAATTTCCCAAGCATTGAAAATTACTGTTGCAATAAAAAACAAAGTTCCATTACTAACAATTTTGATGTTAGTGGCTTGTGTTCAATGATTAAATTAAAAAGTTGTAAGATTTCTGAATTGATTATGTAAGTTTTTATTTAAGATTTGAAAAATGCATTATAAATTTTATCTTAATGTACGGAATCAGAGCTAGGAAGATGTGGCTTTACTTTTAAAAAAGGAGTCACATCAAATTAATTCATTCCAAATTCTTTAAAACAGTTGTAAAAATCTTACAATAATACTTGCTTCCAATTGTTAAATAATTGTTTTCATAACATTTTAATAACACTTTTTCCCAATTTTTTACAAACAGTTGCAAAAAACTGTCAATAATACTTATTTCCAATTATTTACCAATTGTTTTCAATAATACTTTTACAACAGTTTTTTCCAATTGCAAAGTAAGTATTGTAGAAAACTTATTAACAACACCTATATCCAATTGAATAGTAAACGCTTGGAATAATATTGCAGCAAGGAATATTTTTAAAAGGGTTCGTTTTTGCTTATTCTACAATTATTTTAAAACATTTGATACAATTTTTACAAGCTTTTTACATGCACGATGCCTACGCTTGTAAGCTTAATACAAACTTATTCCAAGCTCGTTTGTCTTATTGGGTAGCAATCGAGCTGGCAATTGAAAAGTGTGTGTATTGGTAAAAAAGTTTGAATTGGATAAGATGCGGAAAAACACAAAAATCATATAAATTTAGTCAACTTTTGGAAGCTCTAGATGTCGGGAATATAATTTTTTTAATGGTTTTTGAAAAAATTTTGTATTTTTGTCTATAAGACGAAGTACTGTGCGCCAGTCTCTTTATTATGTGTGCTTTTCGAGATTATTTTATTCTCATTTTAAGAAATAAGAAAGTCGAGTTCACGTTTTTTTCAGAAATCAGTTGTAAGCTATTAATGGTTTTATAAATTCGAAAAATGTGCGATTATGTTGTCAAAGCGATATTTTAAAAGCGACTTTTTTTGTAATAGCGAGATTTTTCGCAGTGAACTCATACAACCCCCGTCCGAATTAATTTGTTTTCCAATGTGGCATATGATAGCACGAATCCGGCATATTCGAAAAGTACAAAGTGCAACTTCATGCACATCAAAAGCATTTTGCTTTTCAAAATTCAACAAAAAAATTAAAAAATTTAAAGTTTTTAACACAGATATTTTTCTCATTTTACAGACGAAACACTCATTTGTAGCATTTGCAATCGAAAATTACAATCCATATCAGCGCTACGCAGACACACCGCTTCCAGGCACTCGCAAATCAAGGAGAAACAGCACGATTGCATGATGTGCAATAAAAGCTTTAAGACAAAGTGGTCGCTTTCAACCCACAACTCACGCTTTCATCGTGATGTACGTGTGACCAAAGAATGCATCAAAATGGAATTTCTTTAATTCTATTGCAGATTTTAAAAATTTTGTTGTTTATCTATCTCTTAGTTGTTTAAGGCTCAAAACCCGCAGAGTTCTTCTTCTGAAACATTCATGATTTTAAAACACTTTCTTAAATATCGATGGTTAAGCTCACAAATGTGCGAAGTGGAAAATTTTAACTGTTCTGGAACATCGATTTTCTTTTAAAATTTCAATATACAAATTTTGTAACATTAGGTTTGTTCCCGTACTAACTTCATGTAAAGTTCGAGTAAAGTTCAATCAGTGAGAGTAACTCAATTTTTCAAGTAAAGTAAGCTAGTTTCGGGTAATTGTAATAGAATAGAGAGTGACATTTACCTTGTTTTTCTTCTCTCTCGAGCTTGAAAAATGTGTAAAGAAACGCTTTCAAGTTACATGAATCGAGTACGGGAACAGACCTATTGAGAGGCATTCTGCCGCACGCGGGCAAAGAGCTTTCTCTGCTCTGCCACTGTATGTGTTTGCTTGCTAGAGTTAGATTGCCGCTTACTGACAGCAAACGTAAAAAAAGAGCACTTTTCACTTTAGTGCGCTTAAACATAGATTTATCTTTGAATGTTATTAGATTTCTATATCGTTTTATTTCTATATCGTATACGTATTTATCGTATAGTTTTCATTTACGTTCTATTGACAATTTTTATTATATTTATTACTGGAAATAGTACTTAACGCTACTAGTGTTATTAAAAATATATCCGCTGAGTTCAGCATCTCATTATATTAAGCTAAATTTTTTTAACAATTAGTCTTAGATTTAATGTTTAATTAGTTACTTATATGTTTAAGATGTCGAAAAGCTAAAATAATAAAAAATTTTCCAATTAAAAAACCAAGTGTTCCATGAGTTAAAAAATAGCGTTTATTCCATTTTATGTCTTAGTTTTTAAAAAAATCCATATCAAAAATTAAATCATCACCACAATTTACAAATCGCCAATACCTGGCAGTGGGAACTTTTCGCTAAACTTCTCTATTTCAGAGCGCAACTCTGATACCTTTGCTGCAATATAGGCATTTGTGTGTACCGCCTCGTGGAAGTCAGTTAGTTTTGGACCTGAAACCTTGACTGCCTCAGCACAGATCTTAAGCGCACGATCGATATAGTTGACAACAGCATCAATGTCCTGTTCGACCAAACCGCGCGTAGTCAAGGCAGGTGTGCCCAAACGTATACCTGATGGATTGAGTGCCGACTTGTCACCAGGTACAGTATTTTTGTTACACGCTATGGAAACCTCTTCCAAAATGTATTCAGCACGCGAGCCCATCAAACCAACACTGCGCAGATCGACCAACACCAGATGCACATCAGTGCCACCGGTCACTATGGAATAGCCCTTCTTTTGCAGACCATCACAGAGACGACGTGAATTGGCAATCACCTGTTTCTGATACTCCACAAACTCGGGTGTCATGGCTTGCTTCATAGCGGTGGCAATGCCGGCAATGGCGTTGTTGTGAGGACCGCCCTGCAGTCCTGGAAATACAGCTGAATTGATGCGTTCTTCCAAATCGTACATGACCTGTTGACCATTTGGTTTCACTTTGCGGACACCCTTGCGGAAGAAAATCACACCAGCACGTGGACCACGCAGTGTCTTGTGTGTCGTTGTGCTCACTACATCAGCAAATTCGAATGGTGAGGGTATTAGGCCTGCAGCAACAAGGCCGGAAACGTGAGCCATATCAGCGAACAAGTAGGCATCATTGGCATCGGCGATCTTGCGGAAACGCCCATAGTCCAGGCAACGTGAATAGCACGAGATACCGGCAATGATTACTTTTGGCTTGAAGAGCTTAGCATTGGCCTCCAGCTGATCGTAATCGATGAGTCCAGTGTTGGCATTCACCTTGTAGGGCATGCTTTCAAAAAATATTGAGGTAGCAGAAATCTTTTTGGTAGCCGTAAAGAAACCGTGTGTCAGATGACCACCATCGGGTAAATCTAGACCCATGATACGGTCGTGAGGCTGGCACAGGCCGGTATAGACGGCAAAATTGGCAGGTGAGCCAGAATAAGGCTGAACGTTGACACCCCATTCCTCAGGATTAAGATTGTATACTTTGAGAGCTCGCTGCTGGGCAAGAATTTCGATTTTATCAATGAACTGATTGCCACCATAATAGCTGCAATGGAAAATATATATGAACGTCACAATACAATACGTCTGCGATTCCATTTAAACTTACCGCTTTCCAGGTAGGCCCTCAGAGTATTTATTGTGCAAGCATGAGCTCAGACACTCCAGCACAGAGACAGAAGTGAAATTCTCACTGGCAATCATTTCCAAACCTGCATTTTGACGTCGTTTTTCCTGACGTATGAGCTCGGTCAGCTCAGGATCAATTTCACTTAAATGTGAATGCAGAAGTTTTGAAGTTCCAGACATTTTCTAGAAAAAAAAAACATTTAGAAAATAAAGTGATTTATAAGAGAAGCCAATAAAATGTAATTTAATTTACAATTGGAGCCATGTTGAAGAAATGGTTAAGAAGAAAACTTGTTCAGTTAAAGGTTTGAATTGCAATGAATTCAGAATGATGTAAATTTTTTAATTTAACTGCATTCCCAGAATTTTCCGATAACAGAGATCACAGTTCAGATCGATTATTCAAATTTTGCGATATCGTTATGGAAAGGGAAAATAATATTAAAGCTACTTTGCAAGGGTTTTCATCAAAACATGTTTTTAAAATATATTTTTTGTTCTTATCTCTTTGCAATAAACATGATGAAAATGTTGTATAAACTTACAACTGCGAAAATATTACAGATTATTTAAAATTAATAAAAGAACATTGATAAGATTAACAGTCGATGTTTGACCGGCCTTTAAGCTGCTTAAAAAGTAGCCAAAAGGCGATAAGCCAAACTTTGAATCAATTAATTTATTCATTTCATATCTCGCGTTTCTTTATAGGGGAGGAATTTTAAAACAGGGATCGAAAATAATGATATTTATCAAATTTTCATGAAAAAAATCTGAATGTTCTACTTATCGCACTACACTTTTGATTGATTTAATGATAGAAGACATTAATAATTTTTATTTTATAAGCGTTATAAATACAAATTAGAAATAATTATTATAAACTGAGTTTTTAATTAATGCTCAGAAATAACAATCGGATTTTGATTTAGGCCCTTATTATGAGCTGCTTTCGACGTTCGATCTTCGCTGGTTATCGAACAACGAGTATCGAACGTTAAATTCTTATTATAAGCAGTGCAACCCTGTCGAAATGTTCGCTGCTCATCGAAATTTCAGTCGACTAGGATTTTGCTTTCGATGCGATGCGTGCTGAGCAATAATTGTTAAAAATTTAAGTATTTTGTGATTGTGTTTTCCTTTTTTCCAACAAATCACAGTTAGAAAAACTGATCTCATTGACGGAGGCAAACTTTAACTGAAAAGGGTATATGTTCCAAGTTCAGGCGACAAAGAAATGGGAAGAACTCACGTTGGAATTAAATTGCTTAGCACCACCAGTTACAACAACAGCAAAGTGGCTTAAGATTAGCTTAAGAAAGCGTTGCTCAACCATTTTCTACTTCTAGCCAATTCTGTCAAGCTTTCATCCTCTTCTGATGAAGCGTCGAACCATAATTTCGTCATAGTCATATCTTTTTTGTCTTATTTTTTGCAATCAACTTTCAAACCAATCGTATGTAGTTGAAATAAGGCAACTATCACCTGATAGAAATATACTACCGTGAACAAGCAAAATAAACGAAATTCACAATAGCGCTACTCTTTGTCGAAAGTACGTTATAATACCAAATGCAAATTCGTTCGATCAGGCCTTTCGACTAGAGTCGAAGATCGAACACAGCTCATAATAAGGGCCTTATTTTCCTTAAAAACAAAAACCGTATTTCGATTTTATTATATTGTTAGAAATTAAAATTATTTTGTAGTTTTTATTTTTTGCTCAAAAAAAAAATCAGTTTTTATTTTTTATTTCTTGTCCTCAAAAATAAAAATTGTCGTCTGATTTTTATGTTTGTGCTCAGAAATAAAAATCGTTTTTTGATTTTAATTTTTTTGTTCAGAAATAAAAATCTTTTAAGGATTTTTATTATGGAGCTCAGAAATTAAAATCACTTTTTTTATTTTACTTTTTTTTTTTTGCTCAAAAATAAAAGTTGTTTTTCCTAAATATTTGCTCAGAAATCAAAATTGTTTTGTGATTTGAATGTTTTTTCTCAGACATAAAAATGTGCATGTTTAAAACAATAACTAATTTAATCATGTTAATTTTTATATCGAAGAGGCATGCTTTTCTTTAAAACCATAAAAATTTGTTAATTAATTGAATTGTTAAGTGATTCTAAATAATGCCCGCTAAACGGCACTGTTCTACAAACTGCGCTATATGAATCTACTAGGAAGTTATCTACCATTTTAACACTTTTGTAATTTGTACCGGTACACAGTGTTTGATGTAGAACAAATTAGGGGGGCAAAAGTCGAAAAAAAAGTAATGGTTTTTATGTCAAATAAAATTTGTTGTCAACATAAATGTTCAAAACAACATTTTCGAGTACGAAAGTTTAAAACGTTTTGCACGTGCTGTGTTTACGCTACAAAGTTCACATTTCAATATAAAAAAAAATAACAAAAAATATTATTTACATTAAAGCTTCAATTTAGCTAATTTTTTTTTTTTTTTTTTTTAATGGATATAATTTCTAGTGGTAAATTTTCTTTATTTTGTAGGTTTTCTTAACCATATCAATTTTAGTGTAGTATACTTTCAGAAATACACTGAAATTAAAACAAATATGTAAAGAGTATCTTCTTTTGATAGTGATTTAAAAAAATATAAAATTGTACTATTTCCAATCGAACTGTTTTAAAGTATTTAGACATTTGTTTTTTGGTATTGATAAGAATTATGTGAGTTTACACGCCGATGGCCTATATTTTCCGCTTTCAAGGGAGCAACGTCCCAGTAGAACCGCGTCACCGAATAACAAAAGAAGATGTATTATACTTTGCGAAAAATATCTTCTGAAATCGATAGTTATCAATTGTGCGAATGAGGTATTAAAATATGCACTGTCAAAGCTAAAATTCATAATCTAACGGTTCCTGAACTCAGATTATACCAGAAGCAAGTTCAGTTTTTTGTTGCTTAATTTAAAAAATTTATAGGACACAAGAGTATAATTAAATCTTTTTTGAAAAATTAAGCCCTGTGGTTTGGATTAAGCAAAAATGTATACTTAGCAAATATAGTCATAATGTAAATAAAATACCTGGAAGGCCTCCAAATGATTTCTCAGCGCTTTGTGAAAAAACTCATCAACGAAATTAAAACACTTGCTTAATCAATCATCTGACGAGCTTTTTCTTGCTCATGGAAATTGTTAGATAGCTACTATGAAATATTTCTTGTGTTTTAAAAGATACAGAATGAAATATAATAAAAAAATATTTTCTGAGGACAAGCCAAAATACAACAGAATCCTGAAGATAAAATAAAGCTTATTTCGTAAGAATGTTGATTACGATGTTCTGCCTTTTAGGATAATTATTATCTGTGCATGGATTAATTTGTCACCACTCAGCCATCATAGCCATCATATCCACATTTTGATTAATAAATTAATAATATAAAATTTCAAGAACAATTTTTTCAAAGTAGTTTTGTAAATACAGATAATTTTAAATAATGCTATTACTCATTTTTTTAATCCGGGAATCTAATGTCATAAATAAATATACTTAAGTCCTTTTTAAAGCATGTTAAAGGCGTCAATTTTGTGTAACAATTTGAATTTAAAATAAATAAGAATATTTTGGAATTGGATGTTTATTGGAATTATTTTTTTAAGAAAATCCTAAAATAATATAGGCCTATGCAATTGAATACCATTGTCTTCAGCGTAACCTTTTTTTAAGAATATCTTAAATATTTTTTAAAGTATTATTATTCTTGATAAAAGGAATGTTTAATAAACTAAATAAGGACCCTTCGCCAAATAAGGCCCGATTTCTAATACGCACATTTATTGCATTCCCTGCAAAATGATTTTTAGCACGTTTAAACATGTTCATATCTGCATCACGATGCAAAAAAAAATACTTCGTTGCGCATCTGTGAAGCGAGTGACAGTGGAACGAAGTCAGCGGTAGCGTCAACAACGTGGTTGATGTAATATTGTGCTCGCAGTAAAAGTCCGCTATTCTACGAATTAACTATTGCCTATGTCCAGCTTTGAATTAAAAATCAAGAGAGGTATTTTAACGAAAACAAAAAGTTTAATTGATCAAATCTAACTGTGGTGTATTCCGAGAAAAACTTGATTAATGAAATTATATTGAGAGCGCTCAAAAAGGCCCAAACATTTTTTTCTTTCCGGCTTTCTTTTTCCGATCTCATGTGCACACCTAAATCTACCTGGTAGAAAAAAACTACGAAAAAGAAAGCCCTCAACTATAAAGGTCAGCAAATTACCAAAATTTTCTTTAAAAAGCCAGAGTAACTTTATTTTAATTTTCAAAATGAACTTTTGGCAATAAAAGTATTTTTTCGAAAAAGTTTTTATAAAAGCTATGAATAGCATTTATGTTTAGTATAAATGTAAACCAACATTTTTAATAACAATATGTGTTCTTATTTTATTATTTTCTGACTGTTTTGTTATGTTTCTAAAACAGTTATATATTGGGCCTTATTTAGACATGGTGGTCCTAATATGGCAAAAATCAGACCTTTTTAAAACCTTCTGAGCTGGATATATTTTTTAATTTTTCATGCTTTATTTTTATGTTTTTGAAAAAAGAATTGAATAAACAAAAATACAAAATTGCAAAAATAAGTTTTAAAAAACCCGTTTCTCTTGTCTGGTAACAACCGTTAGGTTGGCCTTATTTGGGTAACTTACCTTATTTGTGTTGATTTACTTGTGGGTTTAAAGGAGGAAATAAAGGTCTTATGTAACTCAATTTGTGGTCCCGGTATTGCTCTTGCGTATAAATCTTATGTGCATTAAATTTGTTTTATTTGCATAAGCAGTTTTAAGTTGCAAATTTTTGTCCCCGTAAACTCAAAATATCGAACACTGTGCCGTCTAATGTATTACATTATTATAATTTAGTATCTTTGTTTCCAATATATTTATTAAATGAGTTTTCAATAAAGTTAAGTAAGTAAGAATAGTTTAAAAATTAATTGTGACGACCGAAATTTTTATTTATTTCCATTAATTTTTTAAAATAAGAAAATAAAATGCGATCGTTTTGAAATTTTAACATGAATTAAGTGATGCCTTAAAGTGTACAAAAACACCTTTTTTACTTAATTTTACATTAATATGTTTATAATTATTTATCTCAAACTAGAGTACTCGAAAAAAGGTTAGTTGTGGCGGGGAAGCACTTAGCCTTCCGTAGTCATCTGAAATAAAAAATTCAAAGAGATTATCGTTCTGTAGGCTCAATTGTAGTGTACAAATTTGCTTATACAAGTTGCGAACGAAACTTCCTCTTTTCGAATTTACTTTCGGAAGTTCGAAAACAACTGATTTCAACAGCAGACAAATAAATAAAAAGAAAAATTTAAAAACTGGAGTGCTTTTGATTATTTTATTTTTTAACTGTGATTTTTAATGTATTTCATTGCAATTGCAATTTTCGCACAATAAGAGGAAGATTTCTCACAAAGAGAATCTATGAAAATTCATCGAAGACTACTGCGAGATTCCATCAACTCTTTGGAAATAGATTACGAAATGTAGGAAATGCAATCAATAAATTTCAACTAACATATTCACAGGCTTAAAAAAATATTTTACCAACATTTACCAAAAATTAATTATAAGTTTTATTTTGCGACCTAATCTATAAAAATTCAATTGTTTTCTATTGTCGTTAACAAATCCGTCGAGGCAAAGCTTTCGTGAAAATATCCGAAAATCAGCTGTCAAAAGTTGATGCGTTCAGATTGTGGAATAACAATGCTACGAATGTTCGAATACGATTTAATGATTCGGATTACAGAAACGACGTTACGAATCCGAAAGAAAATTTACGCTACGGCAGATTCTGGAATAGGGCTGATTATTTAAAATGTCGGGCTGTACAACAGTCTAGAAGTGAAAAGCGGGTGCAAGCTAAGATGGCTTTTATGGATTTGTTCTGCAGCCGTTGTAGTTTGTTAAGTTGAGCTGCACTTTTGTATGCCTAGTACAGCTTTTGTATACGATCATTGGCGTCGGAAGCGCCCCCCATTTGTACTGCCCCCCCCACATGAAATTCGCTTCCGACGCGCTTGTATACGATGGATGAACTAGAGCAATGTCGTCAGCAAATAAGAATAGCTTTCCATTTAGAGTAATGTTTTGAATGTCGTTGATGAATATACGAACAAATTAATGGTCTAAGAACGCTAACTTGAGATACTCCATAACGACAGATTTCAGAATTACTGGTGCTGTCATTATTCACCAAACTGAATAATTAGTCTATCAGTCAGATAGCTTCGCATTAAGTTGAGTTCCATGTGGCCAAATCCTATATACCGAAGTTTTTAATTAGAACGTTAAGATCGATGCATTCAAACGCTTTTAGTAGGTCCAAAAATAGACCACCGACCTCAGCACAACCTAATGTTAGAGATTTGCACAGATGTCCTTAACGGCCTGAATTAATGCTGGCTGAGTTCCAGATCTGTAGCGAAAGCCATACTGGTGCTTGTATAGAAAACAGATTACGTCAATGTAGGATGAAATTTGTTGCTTCATCATCTTCTCCACAACGTTGTTAATAATAGGTAAGACTGCAATTGGTCTGTATTTTTTTCATTTTGTTTATCATATGGGAGAGACTTTTTGCAGCTTCAACTTCAGAGAGTACAGACCAGATCTAACTATTGTGGAGAACAGATGCCGCAACACGTTTTCGCAGAGGTCAGCAGAATTTTTGAGGACCGCAGCACTTATTTGGTCAGCTCTCATGGCTATGTGAATCTTCTGGTCACTAATTCTTTTCCAAATTCTTCACTAGTGGCTTCGTTAAAGTGAAATGTTTCACGAGTAGCACTTATGGTCCAATTATGTTCGCGTAACGCAACGCAAGGTGGCCGTAGCAAATGCCACGTGAATTTCTGTTGTATGGGCTTTGTATGTATCTGGTTGTACACCACGTGACGAAGCTTAGAACAGTACACTCAAAAAATATTGTAGTAAAATTTACTACACAATGTGTATTTACTTCGTATATATGTAGTTTTATTTATTTTTAAATACATATGTAGTTATTCAATACAATTTTACTGAATTAACATTTAAATAATTAATACTACACGAAGTAGTTGCATGTAGTAAGTAGTTGTTTGCATACATTTATTTAAATAAAAAATATCTACATTAAAATAAATTGCATAATATGTCTTTGATAGCAATTGTATTTAAATTTATATAATTATAAAAGGTTCGTGATGAAGAACTGTGGTAAGTATACTTCTTAAATGTATTTTTTAATACAAAATTCTTTTATTTTCTTATAATAAAAGCAATCTTTGTACTGTGGCAGAAAAGTTTTGCAGTTTTTTTAATTAATAAATTAAAAAACAATTAATTTTAATGTAGATGTATTTATTTTCTGTAGTTAAAAACTATGTAGTAAAAGTAAATAATTGAAAATAGTTAAAATAATTACATTTTTATTTGGACGGTGAGTTACTAATTTACATTTGTTTTAAATACATTTTTATTTATTTTAACTACAGGATTATTATGGGTTTATAGATAAAAAAAGAATCTTATCTCACAACCTTAAGATAAACGTTAAATAAAAAGTTAAATTTAATTTTGAACTTACGTCGGCTCTACGGTCTTGTGACAGCCAATGTTGTCAATGTATCACAATCGTGATAGATCTACCACTTTTTTGCATGATACACTATTTAAAATTTTCGAGTGACAACACTGGTGATAGCTGCATTTTCATAGCAACAGTTTATGTGCGGTATATTTGCTGATAAATTGTGTTCTGTCTTTTGTTCTAAGTGCGGTAAATTTGCTAATAGATACAATTTTCCGCCAATTAAAAACAACTTTTTGTAAACAAAAGCAGCTGAGTTGAAGTTTTTTAAGTAGATACGTCTGTATAATCAATACGAAATTATCCATTTGCTACGGCCATCTTGCGTTGCGTTACGCGAACATAATTGGACCATTAGGGTACCAAACGCTTTAATGTCATCATCTTCATAATGCTGTAGCTTACTGTGCGTTTAGACCGCCTGAACGAACGAAAGAAACCTAGTTCGTTCGCTCGGTTTAAACACTTTGCCCGAACGAACAGTGTTCGCTATAAATTTATCGCGAACAATGTTTGCCCAGTGTAAACAGTAAATTAGCTCTGATCGAATAAGCTTCGATCTTTTTGGGCGAATCCGGTGTTGCGCTGTGTTTAAAAACAGAAAAGTAGCAAAGAGGAGTAGCTTTTGAGAATAATTTATGAAAAGTACTAAAATATGTAGTAATTTAGTTTTATGTTTTTAAAAGTGTTCTGTTAACTTTCGCTGCAATATGATTGTGTTGTGTAAAGGGCCAAATGAAGTTTTTAAGCGGAAAACCCTATATTTTATTTATTTGAGGCGACTGTTTATTTGAGGTCATTTTTTTTAAATAACTTTGAGTTTATGGATAGCAAATATTATTAAATATATAGCAGGAGTCCGCAATAGAGCTCGTTCAAATAAAAAAAAAATAAATTTTAGGTTCTCCTGAAACTTTTTGAGTTTTTAATCGAAGATTTTAGAAAAATGTGGATATTAACCAAAATGGTAGTTGAAAATTCGATTTGTGACTAAAAGAAATTCTTTAAAGTTATAACATAAAAAGGATTTCTCTAAAATAAAAATCGAACGACTGAAAGTATCAATTGTATTTGCTTAATAAGTGCATACAATTTGGGAACAATTTTTACTTAATTGACTTAAAATTTACGAAATTTATTGACACACGAAAAATGTGAAAACATTTAATTTTTGTTTGTCGAAAAACTTAAATGGGCCCTTAAGTTAAACACACGTCTTTTCTATAATAACTAATACGAGTAATATATTGTTATGGAGTGGCAAACCATTTGTTGTTGAGAAACGGAGTATAAGTTTTAGTACTAATATAAAAGTAAGGAGTTATCAACCCTGCATTTATTGATGTTCGGCCTAATGCACAAATTGCTGTTTACACCGCCTGAACGAACAAGATGGCGGCCAATGTTTGTTCGCGAATGATGTTCGTGCGGTCTAAACAGTACTCCGAACGAAGAATTTATTGCAATAAATTGTTCGCGATAAATTATTCGTTCGTTCAGGCGGTCTAAACCCACAGTTAGAGGCAATATTTTTAGCACTGTCGACAAAAGCTTTGTTTAAACAGTTCGCTACCACTGTAAGGTCGGATAGGATTACCCTATCGTCATTAGTAATTTCCTCCACTAGCGTTGCTTTATTTTGCCGATTAAGAAATCCATTGAAGAAAATCATAGACATTCCAAGACTTCTTGACGTCACTCTTGACCTCCAGAAGTCGTTGGTTGTAAAATTATCTGTGAGGCGATTGAAATCATGTGATTTTCGCTGATTAAAATTAAAATCAACTGATTTAAATCATCACAACCCTGAATTCAATGCAGACAAAAACAGCATTATAAAGCAGAGGCAGAAGTTACTGCCATTTAGTAATTTTAATTCATGCATTTACATTGGGTGATTTTGTTTTTCAATCGCATTTGCTTTTCGAATCGCATTACAGAGTAAGGCCTCAGTTGTGCGCTTACTGCAAATCGTGATGCATTTTCGAACAGAAACGTAATGTTGTAAATATTTTGTTAGAATATAAAAGAGAAAAATAAATTCACAACTAAAAAACAAATAATTTAAACTCGAGCTTATCTATGTAATGTGAAACCTCGCATTGATATATTGCTAATGCAGATTTTGTGTCCAACCTCTATAATGCCTACGCATGATCAGTTGCCTAGACAGACAAATTGATGAATGTCTAAAAAGCAAGTTGCGAGATTGTGTTATTTTTAGCATTGAATAGAAAACGTGCTCCACACTGTTTATTTCTAAATCTTTTTTAATCTTAACTTTGTAGAACTATGCATCTGGTTTCAACATATGTCTTTGAAGATACCCCCGATTTAAAAGCATGGTTCGAATGTAATGAGCCTCATTTGAACATGGTTAAGAATAGTTGTGCTCATTGAAAAATTTCCATAGATATCAATTTTTGTTGTACAAAGATTGATATTATTGCGCATTTTTAATGTTTAAACAAAGTACATCACCCCAATTTAATTAATTAAAACTTAAAAAACAGCAAACGCTGGAGTAAACAAAGCATTAAGATGAACACAAGTCTACACAAAACACATGGTTTATACACAGAGGTGTAAATCGTGTTGGCGGAAAACTTAATGTAGTTCTTGCCTATGATAAACGATTTTATAATGAATAAATTAAAACTCACCGTTGAATAGAGTTTGACCAAAGATGTGTTTCGAAATCCTTCACTTGATTTGCTCGAATTAAACCAAATTATCGCCCTTGCCGCTGTCGTTGCTACTTGACGATTGAGTAGATGCTTCACAGTTGTTCCCTGCTGACAGCCGATCGAACCCAGTTGCCGGTGGCTGTTTGTGTATTTGCTAAATACAAACGCTGTCTGCAAAGGTGCTGCTTGCTGTCTGAGAGTATAGATGGCGCGCGACGAAGACATATTCAGTTCTTTCCAAAAATACACTTTCTTTTATTTGTATTGCAGTTATTATAAAAGATCAACCGAATGTGCCCACGACAGCAGCTTATGAACTTCTGTGAATAGAATTTAGATTAACAAAAAAATTAATTTCGTTCGTACATACGTATGCCGGGGGTCCGAGTATTCTTGACGCCTGCTTTTCGCGTTTACTGCTGATAACCTCTGTTGACATACGTTCCTTTCAGCTTGAGAGCCGCTGATAAGCTGCTTGATAATTTTTAAAAACTGCTATCTACTTTATACCTTAATGAATCCATAAAATAAATTCCAACATTTTGTTTTCATGTTTTTAACTAAATTTAGCTGATTCTTGTAAATAACTTGCTGCAGTTTGCAGATTTTATGAAATCAGCTGTTATTTTCGATGGCCTTTTTCGCACAGCGACAGTTATTTCTGTACAGTGTTGCAATTTTCTTTTATAAATGCATAAAGTAGATAAACTGTATGCACTAAACTATTATAGTACCTTTTATATGCAATCGTTATCAATTGGGAATAGTTGCAGTTTACGGTCCACGCGTAAATAATTTTTTCTTATTTTTATTAACCCTCGAGAAGGCGCGCTATGAGCATTTTGCTCAAGCAATTTTTAAATGGATAAAATTCATCTTTTCTATACTATTATATAAAAAAAGGAGACTCACGAAATTGATCCAGAATAAGCTCGGTAACCGCTGAACCGATTTTGATAATTCTTTTTTTATTCGATTCCTATGATAATAAAAATTGTTATAGCTTACCAAGTTTTTCGAAAAATGTATTTTTTAATTATTACAAAATCACGCATTTTATTTGATTCCTTCATTCAACCAGCAGCACAATATAACAGCAAACAAAGCTTTTCTCTCTTTGTCGCGAGAGCTTCTCTCAATATAACACGGCAGCCATGTTGTGTAGTTAAGATGGATTCACTGATAACCTTCAGAATGTTTTTGTGTGATTTAAAATAATGTTAATCAAGTTGAGAGCGTGCAGAAATTTTTCTCTCTGAGCGAAAACTTCATATAAAAAAATTGCAAAACATGCTGAAGGTGATCAGTGAATCCAGCTTTACTTTCATTGAGATTCTTGCTTTCATACATTGTTGATTAATTTTCTTTGCAAATATTTTGAAGGGAGTTGCCAGAATTTAGTTATAAGCATTAAGTATGTTTTGCAGCCTTGCCAGCCAGCTTTTCCTCACTTGAGATTGTGTTGTATACAAATATATAAAAGCGTTGTAACACTGAACAGATGTTTGACAATCACGCAAGAACCACTCAACCGATTAACACGATATCGGTATCAAACGATTTGTTATTTCAACTTAGTCGTAATATGCTATCTTAGATTTGCCACGTCTACTTTTCATGTCCACTTTTAGCAAAAAATGCTATATTTCAGATAATTTTGGTGGTATGAGACTAGAATTTGGTAATCTACGTTGTATGGTTACTTTCGCTAACTTTACTAAAAATGGGCATGACCCACTTTAGTTAAGTCCACTTTTCGGGGGATATGCTTGGAGTAAAGCAAAGCACACTAGGTTTAAGCTCGATTGGGCTGAAATTCTGGCATTCTATTGTTTTGAGTATGAGATGGTTTAAGTGAAAAAATTTAGCCACACCCCCATCACCGCCCAGAATTAAACGAAAATTGTATATTTCGAACGGTTTTGGTCGTATTAGACTAAAATTTGATAATTTAGTTCATACGGCTACTTTCGGCAACTGTACTAATAATGGCGAATATATAAATTTTTTTTTTGAACAGCGTGAAAATTCGTATATAGCAGTAAGGTGGTCTGGACAACGTCTGCCGTCAATGCTATACATCAATAAGATTGCTTTTCGAAAAATTCTGATCGTCATGCATTGACGTTTCAAACGGAAACGTCTAGCATGTGTTTTGTCGGCCTTTGTAGTCTAGTGGTGAGTGCGCTAGACTATCAACCCAGAGGTCCCTGGTTCGAATCCGGGCTCGGACATGGTTCTTTTCACTTTCTTTGTTTTTTCCTACATTTAAGAATTATTACTAAAAATCCATAACTAAAGTGTGGAAAATGTAGAATTAAAGGACAGGAACAACTAAGGGCTGTAAATGCTTGCCGAGGTTAAGGCATAACACTAGCCTCGGTTAAAAGCAATTCAAATTGTCTTTCACTGTTGTTTCGCCTAATCAATAATTCACGTATGGTTCCAACAATTCCTCTAAATAAATCTATCCCTTTCCTTTCAGGTCAAAAACCAAACCTTGTTTGTATAAGGCGCATGCCTTGGTCTTTGATCTTTCTTTAAAAAAAAAAAAAGGTCAATTTACACTTTTATAAATTCACAAAACGATCATAAAAATTTCATTGCATTGGGGTCTACTAATTGACAAAGTCTACTATAACTATAACGTTAACTATGAATATATAGATAAGGAAAAAGATTAAAACATAGATTTATGTATATAACTTTAGAATAGTTTGAAATATTTGAAATATTTTTTACAGAATTATTTTTTAAGCTTTATTTGAAAATGTTTTTCACATAAATTAATTTTTAAGCTGTAGAACATTGCAAAAACAATAACAAATACATTTAAGGCAAATTATTTTTCATCAAAAAATCACAGAGGGGATATGTGGCCAATGATTTTTAATGATAGACACTATTTGTGTCAAAAAAGATTAATTATTTCAGATAAATTATGTTATATGAGAGAATAAGAAAAATGAAAATTAAAAAAAAAATTAAAATTAAAAATAAATATGTACAACAAAAGTAACTCTTGGCCTATTTTTGAGTACAAGTCGGATATTTAGAGGTTCTTTGAAAACAACACAAAACATTGTATTGGTGAGGTAACAGTAAACCTTTTCTCATTTTCCCAATTTAGTTAATTAAACTTTCAAGCAAAGAAAATTTAATGAAAATCGATTTGAAAATGGCGGAAATGTTTGCTTGCTAAGTCAAAACATGAAATTTCAATCGTTTTTTCTTCATCTATAGTTTTGAGATATCGCAATGATTTTAATGTCATAATAACAGGTTTTTTAAAACATACCTTATATCCGTACAAAATATTTCCGAAAAGAAAAGATTTGCATTGTTGTGCATTGAGAAAGTCTATAGTTTTTAGATATCGCCATTGTTGGATGTCATTATAACGGTCTTTTTTTTAAATTTAAGAATATATTTATTTTCAGAATATATGTAAAAAATTACAAAAAAAAAAGAAAGCCAGATTAATTTATGTCATCATAACATTTACAGTTTAAATAAAATATTCAAATTAAAGAAAGTAATTTTTTAATATTCATAACATTTTTACATAATCAAACAAAACAAACACAATAATTTTTATATTTAGAATTTGATTCAATATAAATAAATACTTAAATTTTAAGATTTAAAATTTTTACATGGTATTTAATATTTTTATCGCAGGCGAAGCAGCGGGTATTTGCTAGTTTATTAATATTTTTGCACGCATTATGTTGAGTATCTTTGGTAACGGTTGTTCTCCGAGTCTTTTCAAGCTTTTGCTGAGGTCAGTGCACGGTTGGAGCTGTAGGTATGCGGTGTAAAAATTACAGTAATTCCTCAATAAGCACAACCCAAGTAAAATTGTTGGAGCAACTAGGTGCGAGTAAGTCCTAAAAGTGTTCTATAGGTGAATAATATGTGGTTAAAGCTATACCGCAGCTTTGTTTGCTGCTAGTTGCATTTAATTTTAAAGAAAATGCTCCAAATATAATTTTTTTTACCATTTTGAGCTCTAATACTTTATACAGCTCTGTAAAGGATTTTATAAAATCTGCAAGAGAGCAGAAAAAGTTCTGCTGTCTGAGTTACTTTATGTTTAAAGTAATAAACATAACTATACAGCTGTTTTGAAACCCGTAGATTCAGTATAATATTTGCTTTAATATGTATTTTTGTATTGTATTTTTAAAGCGAATAGATGTAAAATACCGTAAATTAATGCAATAAATTTTTTGGGAATAGCAAGTGATTGAAAAATCTGATAAAGAGCTTCTTTGAAAAAAAATGGCTATCTTATTAAAAATAGAAAATCTTCAGAGCTGAAGAAAGCTAAATATTAGTGTTTACAATAATATTTTAAACGAACTTGATGATTTCTATGATGCATATATTTAAGAATAAAGTATTTAAATAATTTTTAGTAGATTTTAAAGAATGTTTAAAATTTTCGAACTATTTTTAAATAAATAACACTTCTTAATTTTAACTATTTGTTAAGCCCGTTGCAGTTTTTCGAAGTACTTCATTCACGTTTCCGACAAATTCAAAAGCGCACTGAAATTCGCAGCATATAACGAATACACGAACATGAGTCTGATATAATAATCACTTTATTATTTCTTTAATTTGTCATTCTAATCATCACGAACATTTGTCAAATTTTATATATTTTTGAGTTTATTTTTAACACATACATACTTAAACGAATAAGAAGAAAAGAGCTTTGCAAGAGCTCTTATTTAGGTTTGACAGGAACTCTTTTAAAAGTTGACAGCTACTTTTACTCTCCATATGTAGCAAAAATAGTGCTTTTAAACTCAAGAAAGTAGCCTTATACATTCTCTACAAGGGCTTTAGTAGCGCGACTACAGCTATAGTTGAAGCTTGCTGCTATATAAAATAGCACTTTAAACTCTGCAAGAATTAATATATGGCTAAAATTGTTATTTGGGAATGCTCACTCGCGACAATCCATGCTACTGCGAGGCGCGCCTTCTCCAGGGTTAAACGTATTTGAGCCTCCTTAGTCCAAGAGTTTAAAAATAAAATGTCGGTCTCTCAAATGGTTTAGAAGATAAAATTTGTGAAAACTTGAAAAACTACAATTTCAGGCTTGTTTTTAACACTCCGAACAAGGGCAAATAATTTTATCTGTTAAATTCCAAATTTAATGAAAAAAACTAAATGTAGTTAGTTTTCTCTTTTTAATAGGCTTAGGGATTACAACCCTCCGTAATTCCAACACCGCCTTCGCTGTCTACAGTACTTATGGATAACATTTTCTTTTTATTTCATAGGATTTAATATTTCATATAATTTTGTTTTATTCCACACATAAATTGGGCTTTATTCCACACACTTCATATTTTGCACTGAATTTTGAATCTTTCCGAATTTTTAATTTTATCTCCTAAGCCATTCGAGACCGACATTTCATTTTTGCACTTTTGTACTAAGGAGGCTTAAATACGTTTAATAAAAATAAGTAAAAATTATTTACGTGTGGGCCGTAAACTGCACTTATGCCATTAATTGAGTTCCTTTGATAAATTATTTCAGGAAAAATATTGAAAAAATTGGTGCACCTAAAAGCACTCCAGTTTTGCATCCTACACGGAGAGAAAAGTTCAAGTACTCTGTGTTCCAACTACAAACCTGTTTACTGTGTCTACAAGGAGAGAAAAATTCAAGTATTCTGTGTTTTAACTAAGCAAAAAAGCTATCGGTTTCACTCAAGCAACTCACTTACTTTTTTAGTATAGCGAAAATATAAAACAGGTTAGTATAAGAATTAGTTTCTTAGATCAAGAAACATGTTTTTATATCTTCAGTATATTTCTTCTTGGTGCTACTCTTTTATATTTTTAAAATGATGCTGAATTGATTGATTTGAATGATGAATATTAAAGGCTGTAGGTATACCCCAAAGTGTCAACTAAAATTCTTTAATTTGCTTGAAACAATTTGTGAAAATGACCCCAATACAAACCCCGCTGTAAGACGTAATTCTAAGTCAAAAAAACACAATCACACAATTTTCAATAAACTATTAAACACATAATGAATGCGTTATTTTTATGTAGTATCTTTATCTATACATTATTTCTGCTCAAGTAATATTATCATAAATTCAATAGTAATATAATCATAAATCCAACTTTTATAATTTTATCTCCGAAATTAGAAGATTTCAGAATTTGGAAGTTCCCAATTAACAAACAGCTTCAAATTTCTGAAGTTCTACTGTATATATGTGAAAGATATTCACTTTCTTAATATACTTTACCTTGAATATACTTTGTATTTAATTTTCTTATGTTATCTTTTTACTTAAAATTTTTATGTTTAAATGTCTTGTTTGGAAAATATTTTCTGGGATTCTGAAATTAAACTTCGATCGAGCAACAATTAATATTAGTTTCTTCTCACTACACTACAATTTGTGGGCTCAACAAATCACTTGTAAAGACTCAAGCTTTGTAAGGACTCAAGACTAAAGATTCGTAAAGACGCTAGATTTGTAAACTGAAGACTCAAGATGAGTGAAAATCAAGACTCAGGACTTTCCTTATCCACAGTGGATAAAATGACGGTTGAACAGCTGCGACAGGAACTTGATAGACGAGGAGCTCCTCTTGGTGGAAGTCGCGCTGTTCTCAAATTACGATTGATGAATCTGGTGGCGAATGAAGGTGAGAATGAAAACGATGAGGACGAAGACGAGCAACAAGAAGAAGCAATGGCGAATACAAATTCAGCGGAAACCATAGAAGGAAGGCAGATAGTACAACAAGAGGTCCACACAGCGTCACAGACATCCATTGATCAATTTGGATTCATACGCCAGCAACAAGCGATGCATGCAGCTCCAGAAATTTGCTCTATGCGTATGTCATTCAAGGACGCAGAAGGTATCGTCGAATCATTTAACGGAGAAGACGACTTGTTGGTTGAGGTATGGATTCGTAGAGTTGAAGAACTAAAAGAAGACTGTGGATGGACGGACAAGGATTTAGTTATATTCGCAAAAAAGCAACTTCGAGGTGCCGCAAAATCTTTCATAGCAAGTTTACCACGCTGCAATCAGTGGATGGAGTTTAAACGTGAGTTAGTTCGAGAATTCAAAGCAGTGATAAACTCGAAAGATGTGCATGCTAAGCTAAATTGCAGAATGAAGAAAGCAAATGAATCCTGGTGAGCATACGTATACGAAATGCGCATGATTGCATCACAGATCAGTCTAGACGATAGTTCTACAATTTCCTGCATGGCATAGACGATGGCATAGACGACAACTCCGTTGCAAAGTTAATTCTTCACAGAGCAACAAATTTTAACGAACTTAAAATGAAATTCATGGAATACGAGAAGATTAAGAGCGTTAAGAAATCACTTGTGGTAAAAATGCCAATAAATCAAAACTTCAACAACACAGATCCGAAATCAACGATGAAGAAAATAAAATGCTATACGTGCGGCGAGGACGGACATGGTTCACGGAACTGCCCCTCAGCAAGCAAAGGTCCTAAGTGCTTCAGTTGCAACAAGTTCGGACATATTGCATCCGCATGCACGAAAGGATCTTTCGAGAAGAAGAACGCGGTAAATGTCAACATCGAAGAACCTGTGAAAATGGTAACAATTGGAACGAGTACTTTTGAAGCTTTAGTAGATACAGGAAGTTGCGTTAATTTAATGAAGATGTCAGTACATCAAGAAGTTGGAAACCAGAAGTTGAAAAAACTCTAAGGAATTTTGTTGGACTCGGTGCCAAAAGAACTGTTCCAGAAGGAATAGCCAGACATGATATATTATTATCAGGTGAGAAGTATGGTTGTAATTTCTATATTATGTCAAACGCTTTCATGTGCTATGACATCATTTTGGGTCGAGAATTCCTTAAAGATTGCGGATTCTGCATGAGTCCAGAAAAAATATCGATCAGAACATCATCAAGACGATTTGGCACGTATCCAAGTAGTGGTAGATAAAGTTGAACTAGACCGTTTTCCGATGCAAAGAATCGATGACCAACTAGACAAATTGGTAAAAGCGAAGATTTTTTCAACAATTGACCTGAAGAACGGGTTTTTCCATGTGCCAATGCACCAAGATAGTATGAAGTACACTGCTTTTGTTACATCTAAAGGTCAGTTCATGTTCAAGAAAACACCATTTGGACTTTGTAATTCTCCATCAAGTTTCAATCGTTACGTAAGCTATGTTTATGCGGATCTGATTCGGAAGGGTATCGTTATACAATATGTAGACGACATTATAATACCATCAAGGACATTTGAAGAAGGTATCTCGCGTCTTCGAATTGTCATGGAGGTTTCAGCGAAGAACGGCCTAGATATCAGTTGGAAGAAATGCCAGTTCCTGAAAACTAAAGTGGAATATCTAGGAAACATGATTTCTGACTCGAAGATTTATCCCTCAGAGTCGAAAGTAAGAGCAGTGCAGACGTTTTCCGAACCAAAGACGGACAAGAAATTACAGAGCTTTTTAGGATTAGCAGGCTATTTCCGAAAATTTATTTGTGGATATGCAAGCATCGTTGCCCCATTGCACAAACTTCTTCGTGGAGGGGTAAAAGAAATTAAGTTTGAAGCTGTTCATAAAGCTGCCTTCGAGGAAATTAAAGAGAAGCTAATGAAAAATCCTATATTACAAATATATGATCCTGATTCCGTGACTGAATTACATACAGATGGCAGTAAATTGGGATTTGGCGCCATATTAATGCAGAAGAGCACAGATTTTTCCGAATTTCACCCAGTCCTATATTGGAGCAAATCTACCAGTGAAGCAGAGCAGAATTATCACTCATATGAGCTGGAAGTCTTGGCAATTGTAGAATCGGTAAAAAAGCTTCGACCATATTTATTGGGAATACGATTCAAAATAATTACTGACTGCGCGGCGTTTCAACGAACTGTCAATAAACCAGACATTCCACCTAGAGTAAAACGTTGGACTTTATACTTGGAAGAGTATGATTACGTTATGGAACACCGTTCGGGAGAACGAATGAAACACGTCGACGCACTAAGCAGGTTTCCAGTAATGATTTCTGAAGATTCACTGACATCTTTAGTGAAAAAGAATCAGATGGAAGATGATCACGTTGCAGCGATGATGAAGTTAGCTACCCAGCAAGAATTTGATAACTACTTCATAAAAAATGGTATTTTAATGAAATTTGTTGAAGGACGAGAACTACTTGTGGTTCCAAATTCATTGGAGAAGGAGATAATAAAATCAACTCACGAAGAAGGACATTTTGGAGTTGAAAAAACTGAGAAGATGGTAAAAATGGAATTTTACATAAAAGGGATTCACGAGAAAGTTAAGACATACATCCAAAGCTGTCTGCAGTGCATCGTTATGAATCGTAAAAGAGGAAAGAAAGAAGGGAAATTAAATCAAATTCCTAAAGATGACCTTCCCTTAGTTACACTACACATGGATCACGTTGGACCACTAACGGTAACAAGAAAGGGATGCCGATACTTATTAGTCGTTGTGGATGCGTTCTCAAAGTTCACATAGATTTATCCAACGAAAACGACTGCTGTCTCCGAAGTTTTGAATCGATTTAACAGTCTCGTCAAAACATTCGGATATCCAGAAAGACTGATCACGGACAAGGGTACAGCATTTAGCTCAACCGACTTCAAGGACTTTTGCTATTGTTACAAAATTCGTCATTACCAGACTACAACCGGAGTTCCGAGAGGCAATGGCCAAGTCGAACGGGTCAATGCTGTTGTTGTATCAGTTTTGTCTAAGCTAGCGTTAAGCGATCCCGAAAAATGGTATAAATTTGTAGATAAAGTTCAAAGATGCATCAATTCAACGTATCACCAGGTTATTAACTTAACACCACATGAAGTACTTGTTGGAGTAAAAATGAGAACCGAAGACGATGTTGAAATTTTAAAACTTTCACATGAAGAATTGGTCCAAACATATTGCGAGGATCGTGAGGAACAAAGAAAACAAGTGCGTGAAAATATATTAGATTTTTCATAAGTATATCAATCGCTTTCGTGTCATGTGCTGTAGCGGAGAAAAAATGTTGAGATTATCCAAAAAAATATTTCCCAGCCAGCATTTGGAGAAAAAATTGTTAGCCTTTCGCTTAGGTGAGGCGAAAGCGATACTTCTAGAAGATATTAAGGCGAGTTTCCTTTTGCGCAAAAAGAAACCGATTTGCTATCCTTACTTCTTATTGATAAATTTTGTTTTCAAAAACAGCACTACAGTTTTGGCTTTTTTTTTCTTTAATGGAATAAAAAGCGATATCATTCAGACGTTTTCAAAAATTTACTTTATTTTATAACAACTTTGAGCATTGCTCATTAGGAAGAATCGTTTTCTGCTCCTCAGTAATAATAATTTTCTGCTCTTTTAGAAAATTTCGCCACGATGGACTTTTTCTCCCAATAGAGCCGAAAGCGATAAGATAGCGAGCACGCTAGCGAAAAATTGTTTTTGAAGAAGAGTCGCTTTCTGCTCATCCGCGATACGAAATGCTAGTTGGGTTGATTCTAGTGTCCGACCAATATTCGGTTTCGGTTACGGCCAGTTTTGGCCCTTTTTGTCAATTTCGACCAGTTTCGGCTATTCGGCCATATTGAGGCCGAAACTTTTGGTTAAAACTTCTTGAATCAGTCATTTAATTCAAATAGAAAAATATTTACAACGCATTGTACAAAACAAAAATTATGAATTCGTCTATAATTTGATCTCTCGTGTTAACGCAAAACATTTTGGTTAATTTTATGCTTTCGATACTATCATTTTCGATTTTATCATCTCTATTGCAATTAATATTAAACTTTTATAGGTACTGAGCCAAAAATTGATAATTAAACTTCCGAACGAATTCTGTGTGTGTGGAATAAAGGAAAAGAAAACGAAATAGTTATATTTTTGTAAAATTAAACCTTTGAAAAAAAAATACTTTGTTTTGTAGTTCTATAAAAATGTACATTGTAGGTGTATACTATTTTGAGTGTGTACGGAAGATATAACAAAGTGTGCAATACTTTTGTAATAAAAAATAAAATAAAAAATTATCTCATTTATTATTAATGTAAACTTCTATTAATTATTCTAAGCTTCAATATTCAAATAATACTTTTTTATATTAAATTTTCTTCTTACGCGTATGAAAGTCCTTTCGTTTCCTTTAATAAAAAAAAAATTATTTTTAAAAACTTAAATTTTCATATTAATAACCAGTTTCGGTTTCGACCGAATATTATAAAATGGCCGAATATTCGGTTTCGGCCAAAATTCTGGTTTCGGTCGGACACCAGTTGTTTCATTTTTAGTTTTCTTACAGCTTCTAGAATCAAGCAATTTATTCATTTATTTTATTTATTTTAATTATTTATTTCCATTTGATTCAAGTATCTTTGAATCTTTTACTTTAATTTTAATTATTTTTTTTTACACTACCGGACCATAAGGTATAGAAAAAATTCAAAAATAGTTTACTAAATACGATTTATATAAAATAAGATGGACAGATGGAATCCCTTCGTATGACTCCAGGAGGAAATTGCTAGGGCTGCAATCGCTTAAAGATAGGCGGTCTTATTGTTTCTTAATATTTGTTTTTAATGTAATGGCCGGCACTATAAAATGTTGTGAAACAACAACTTTATTTAATTTGTATAGACCTAAGACTCAACAGATTATTTGAGGATAGTGGGCATAGAATTAACTATGCTCTTAATGCACCTATCGCGCGCTATAAACCTCCTCCCCCCGCCTCTCTAATAGCTTTGAAGGAGTTTTAGGTTTTAATGTTAGCTTATCTCGTTTCAAACGCGCCTTATTTATACTGTTCAACTAATTGTAATGTTGTGATAATTCCAGACTGTTTGTAATTGTTAAGCTTTGTTTATTGTACTTTATTGTTAGAATATTTACTTAATTACTGTAACTATTCATTCACTTAATATAAGTCTGTAAGATTTGTAATCTGTAGACCGAAATAAATAAATAAGGGCCTGCCTTGTATAAATTTATTAAAGTGTGGTGCAATATTTTTTTAATGAATCTTGACGTTTTCATAAAATAACTCAAACTTTAATAAAATAAAATTAAATATTGTTCATACCATGGCAAAAGTAGAACCACAGCAATATAGTAATGACAATTTTATTGGCTTTCACTTAAGGTTAAAATTAGTACAAAAAATATCAGAAATATCAGATTTTATACGCAAACTAAAGTAAAATTCAGCATCTGGAAAAATTATCGGCTCGGAAAAATAGCAAATAAGTCAAAACATTTGGAATAATTAAATGGTTTAATTGTGTTTACAATTTTGTCGAATTATGAGCTTTCGATACCATTTAAGACTCCAAAGTCTTTATAATTGTAAATAAAATTATAACCCTCATCCAAATAAGTCTTAAAATTTACTCGAAAAAATAGAAATTAGCAAATAGTTTAAAATCTATTAATTTATGTTTGAATTGAAACTTGATGATAGAACTGTTGCTTTATTTTTTGTTATTTTTATTAAACGACCGGTTGCGTTTGTATGTCCGAAATTTTATCCTGCAGTACCGCTGATATGTTGGAATGTACATATTCGCTTATCTAATAAATATAATACATATATGCATAATAAATTATTAGAGTACACCTTTTCAATTTACTTACCGCCATTCGCAAGTCCCAATAATTTTTTGCCTTGGAAACGGACACCTTCATTGTATTACATAGATTTTCCGCCCATAAGATGAGCTTCTTTACATCCTTCAAAGAGTATGTGAAATAGGGTCGATAGCCTGCTTTTTTAAAATCGTCATTTTGACCAAATACAATGGAATGGGTTAGGAAACCAATACATTGCACAAGTATATAAACCACTTGCGTACTGTCCTCCATTTGAATAACCTCATCATCGACGTAGCCCAACATATGTATAAGTTGTGAAAACTAGAAAATATATAAGCTATGTATGACAATATTTTCACAATCCTGAGCTAAACAAGGAAATCACCTCGCGGAAGCAGTGCATTTCAAAATCGGTTTCTGTGATTTCGCACATTATAGCCCACATCAAACAATTTGCAATTGCACGTCCAGATTCACTAGCCACGGTTATCTGATGACAAATGGATAGAATATTGAAGACATAGGCAATACCATCAAGTTTAAGACCATCATACAAACGCTTTGTGGCTACATGTAGCTGTATAATGTACGAACAATGAGCAATACTGAGTTTTGAAAAAACTAATGTTTCTTACGTGCATTGGACTCAGTGTGTCCACATAACAAAAGGCTTTTTGAACCAAATGTGCGCGCCACTCGCTATTTGAAGGTTTGGCATCGATGAAATAGAGCATGCAGGCTGCTACAAAGAATGACGAAATTTCATCTAGATTTAATTCCTCCTTGAGCAGCTGCAGGAAACCTTTGCAAATCTATAAAGATAAAACACATTAGTGATATTTAATAATAGGAGTTTTTAAAAGGCTTGCCTTTTCGATGTCATCCGACTGATCTAAAAAGAGACAACGATCAGCTATAACGGACGATTTAATATTTTTTCGCAAGTCCTCTAATGTATAGGGCTGTTCAAAGATAAGTTTCAATCCATCTTCTTTTAAGTCATCATCCATTTTTGTGTTATTATTTATAAAATTTGGAATTTTCTTTATCGGTGTAGTTAAAATAGTAAACCATTTTTGACATTTGCTATTGCTAAGAACAGGGCTGCCAGAATATTTTTATTTTGAACGTGAGCAATATGCCCAAAACTCAATAAGGCTGTTCGCATTTCAAACCGCTCATCAAATCATTTATCAAATCTTTTGACCACAGAAGTGTTCAGACTCATCAAATTTTTCATCAAATTTAATTTTATCTTGAACAACGAAGTAAGCACATCGCGATGACGGAAAATTTTTAATACCACTTGTTATTAAAATCGTGTTTGAAGAGGAAGATATTATTTTATAAATTATTATAAACCATTTGCAACAGTTATTTATTTATTGAAGCATACTTTAAAAATTAATTTATAAAGTATGAAAGGGTGCAGGGCAGCTAGACGAGTGTTCACACTAAATCGGTCATCAAATCAGCAGAAAAATCAAAAAAATTTTGATTTTCATTAAACGATTTGACCAACGATTTGATGTGTGTTCACACTTGTCAAATCAACATCAAATCCATACAAATTCTGTTGGTCAAATCATTTGTCACATCAGTTGATGATCGATTTGATGAGCGATTTGAAATGTAAACAGCCCTAATAGCGCGTAAGGTCGGTCGGCCTTTGACAGCTAGACTAAAAACTACGAGTTCTAATGAAGTAACACTAATGGTCCAATTATGTTCGCGTAAGGCAACGCAAGGTGGCCGTAGCAAATTCCACGTGAATTTCTGTTGTTTGGGCTTTTTGTGTATCTGGTTATGCACCACGTAACGAAGCTTATAACTAGACCGCGGATTTTTATGCAATTGCATATATATTGCATATTCTGCATATTGCATACATTCTGCATATGGTATATATTAAAGGGCTGCACAAATGTATTTGCTTCTTTGATCCCACCAAGAACTTTAAGCTACGCACATCACTTGTAGCAGAATTAAGCAAAGAAATAGCGTAAAAACGTTGCTTATTGCTCAGGGAAAAAGTAATGTTTTAACTATCTCTCTCTCGGATCAAATGCATACGCAACTTGCTCTCATCAATTACAGTAATTATCGGTCGCTATCTCGGCAAATGAAAAAAACTGTATAGTTCTACCTTCTACTATAAATACTTATGCGTATGCTGAAAGCAGAAGTCATTATCAGTTGCTAATGAAAGCATAAGCAAAGAAAAAATAAAGAAGAATTAACTTAAAAAAGGGAAATTTATGAAGTAAGTAAATATTGAATTATTGTTTTATTTTAATTTTTTAATGCTAAAATGTTTGCAGCCAACAAACAGTAATTCTTTTCCTGTAAATAACAATATTACTAGCAGTTTTAATAACGACGCTATAAAAGTAAAAATTGTGAGCGGCGATTTTAAAATTATTATTTTTTTAAACTAAAATTATGTTTTTACATGCAAACATTAATAAATAATAAAGATATATTAACACACATAAAGTTAAACTTTTTGTCTTTTTGTTATCTTCAACTGAATGGTTTTTTGTTTTTAATAAAATATACATTTAAATTAGAACATAGCAACTCCAAATTCATCTTCTAAATTTCTGAAATTATGTATCAAGTATTTCAAGTACTTGACAACTTGTACTCCTCTTGCAAGCTATTTTAATGTACATAACTAATACGCGATAGACAATTTATTATTTGTTTTGTTTTCAACCGGTTTTCCACTTACGCACACTAATGCTATCCGCAAATGAGAGTGAGAGAACGAAAGTAATTGCGATCCCGACAAATGTTTTGTGCAGCAATTCAAATGTAATTGTGCAGCCCTTTAGTATATATCTTGCATACGTTGCATACAACTTGCATACGCTGCATACAACTTGCATAGAATTTGCATATAACTTGCATATGTTGCATATATAGTGTCGATAAGCAATAATCGCTTAAGTCGGCTTAAGACAGAACTGAGTTATATATAAAGCTATGCTCCACGAATATAACACTTTGAACACACAAAATCTGGAGCTTCTTGAGTTTCCTAAGCAACAACTTTGACCCGAAAAATAAAGACCTATCATATAACTAATATGGTTATTAAAAACTTTGAAGCAAGAGTTCTCGAAACTTTGAAATTAGACTTTTGAAAATCGACATTGAAATATCTAGGTGTAAAATCTGTTTTATTGCACAACATAGATCAGCTACCATCAGTTCTAATCGCGTACGCGACTATCCTTAGAGAAACTTACAATTTGATAAGTCATAATCAAATCATAAGTGGAAAATCGTCGCTGACTTAAAAGTTTTGACCAAATCCAATGTAGCTAAAAAATGTAGCTTCAAATGAAAAAATTTCCTAAATTCATAGTACCAGGAAATTGGTAAAAAATTAAAAATTTCTTAAATACATAGTACCTGCAAAAATTAAAATAAATGTGTAAGTAAAGGGCATAAAAATTTTCTCATCATTTAAAAAGATTGAAATTGGTAAATTCATTCAATTTACGAAATCCAATCTAGCTGAAAAATGTAAACATTCAGATGAGTGCAAAATTCTTATTTACAAAAAAGTCATAGGAAAGCAAAAAGAAACAATAGCAAACTATTTTCTTTTCGCTTCATCACACGCTTTTCATTTCCTATATTCTTCGCACTCATACTTCGCTAAGCGTCACGACCTCAAAGCAACGTCAGCTAAGCAGAGCAGAGCAAAGTCAGGCGACAAATTTCAATTTTATCGCCTTCTTTCACATCTACTTTTGCCCAATCTTTACTTATTGAAAATAGCTGCACAAACTCAATTGTGCAGAACTGACAACTCTTTACTATTCTTTGGTTTTAATGGTTCTTACCTATATATTTCTATATATTATAGTGTTTACTAGAGTTTTTGTTTATATGCAAATTATATGCAAGTATATGCAAAAATTTTCAACTTGAAAAAGTCAAAAATTTCTAATTTTATTGTAATCAAAACAATTTTAAGGTATTTTTTTAATATTTAACAACAGTTCCATTATTTTTTTTTTATTCTTGTGTTTTCTTGTGTAAAGAAAATCGGAAATTTCCGAAGAGTTGAAATGAGTGATCGTTTACCATTTCGTTGGTGGGCTTGTTACCAAAACATATAATTATGTTAAAAACATGGCTTTCTGCCTTTTAATAGAAAAATAATGCCAAAAAAGTAGCAAAACTAAATTATATGATTGGCTTCAATAGAATCAATGATAATTTTGTTTTTGCTCGCATACATTTCATCAGCTTTTAAGAGGGATTTGACAGAATGCTTATCGAAATTATCATATTCACAACGACTCACACTCATTAAACAGATTTGCTTATGCTTACTGAATGCATCTTTTCTTCGCAAATATCCGACGATTATTTTTCATCAAATCAAGAGGTGATTAAATTTAAGCAAACGTCGGTAAACTAAAACAAGAACAATTGCACTGTAGTTTTCATAAATATAAGCATTTCGGAAATTTCAGCAGTGAAGTGAACATCCTTAATATATGTGAATGATAACGTTTTAGTTAAATAAGAACACTCAATGGGTCACATGTGTCCCGTCAGTATTGAAAGGGTTAAGCTGTTATTGCTTATCGGCAAAGATATATTGCATACAACTTTTGCTATAGTTTATCCATTTGTTCACAAAGATGCCGTTTTTAATTGCATGCAAATTAAAGTTTTATAAGTAGTATTTTATTATTGTGTTTTGTAATACTGTTGTAATTTATTTTTAGTATTTTTTCTAAACAAAGAGAATTAAAAAAAATAAATTATTATATAAAAAAAAACTGATTAAAATATGAAAAAAATTTGATATGTATTCGTTTATACAACATAATTTTATAATTTTGTCACCGATACATTCACCACTGATTAATATCACAAAGCAAATATAGCAAAGGTACTTTTTTAAATAATATTTGTTATTTTTTTGCTCTCATTTGTTAATGTGTGTAACTGTTTAAAATCATTCACGCTCTTGTTGCTTATCTGTGGCCTGCTGGTTCAATATATATTTCTAAAAAAGTTAATTCAAATTATTACACATACTCTTTCAAACAAACACAAGAATAAAAAAAAATAATGGAACTGTTGTTAAACATTAAAAAAATACCTTAAAATTGTTTTGATAACAATAAAATTAGAAATGTTTGCTTTTTTCAAGTTGTAAATTTTTGCATATACTTGCATATAATTTGCATATAAACAAAAACTGTAGTAAACACTATACCATATAGAAATATATAGGTAAGAACCATTAAAACCAAAGAGTAGTCAATAAGTAAAGATTGGGAAAAAGTGGATGTGAAAGGAGGCGATAAAATTGAAATTTGTCGCCTGACTTTGCTCTGCTCTGCTTAGCTGACGTTGCTTTGAGGTCGTAACGCTTAGCGAAGTATGAGTGCGAAGAATATAGGAAATGAAAAGCGTGTGATGAAGCGAAAAGAAAATAGTTTGCTATTGTTTTTTTTGCTTTCCTATGACTTTTTTGTAAATAAGAATTTTGCACTCATCTGAATGTTTACATTTTTCAGCTAGATTGGATTTCGTAAATTGAATGAATTTAACAATTTCAATCTTTTTAAATGATGAGAAAATTTTTATGCACTTTACTTACACATTTATTTTAATTTTTGCAGGTACTATGTATTTAAAAAATTTTTAATTTTTTACCAATTTCCTGGTACTATGAATTTAGGAAATTTTTTCATTTGAAGCTACATTTTTTAGCTACATTGGATTTGGTCAAAATTTTTAAGTCAGCGAAGGTTTTCCATTTATGAGTGGCATAGTTGACGAAACGGAGTATTTTTCCATCAAATTGTTAGTTTCTTTAAGGATAGTCGCGTACGCGATTTGAACTGATGGTAGCTGATTTATGTTATGCAATAAACAGATTTTAAACCTAGATATTACAATGTCGATTTTATATGAAAAGAAAAGGAGTATACATTTGTTCTTTTTTTAAAATATAAACCTTTACTAGAGCAATCAATGAAAAGTCGCCACTCATCTGCCTTATAATTGTGACCCAATGTCGAAAATAGTTTGGTTACATCCACTCAACAAAGGAGATCACTGTTATTTTCATCAGTTTTAAAACATTCTTCAAGTAGCAAAGTCCGATCACTTCTTCTACCAGAAGTTACAAGAAAATCTTTTTCCACCATATTCAACTGCTTTAATCGCGACGCGAGGATTTCTGATTGTCCTTTCGACAATTGTAAATTGCGTACAAGATCAACGAAATCTGCTTTTGAAATAAAATGTCGCTCCATTGTCATTGATCTGAATGGAAGGAACTCTTCTTGTTTTAAATTTTTTTTAGTTGCAACAGTAGATGTGCTCGTTGTCGGAACTTCATCATCCCAAGATATTGGTTTAGTAACAGTTACAACATTTGCATACTTTATATTATTAGGAGTTTAAAAATTATGACCTGAAACATTGGTTTGACAAAAGTAGCAATCATCTGGTTTATGATATGGCTGATAATGCCAAGTCATAGGCTCAGAAAAAGGTAAAGCGGCTGAAGGTTGAACTTCGCATTTTTTTATTGTCCTACAGCCAGTGGTGGATTAACCATAGGGAGCGAGTGGGCTCGAGCCCACAGCGGCAAATTTTTAGGGGCGGCAAATTTTGCCAATAGAAAATTTGTTTTTTTTGTTTGCTAAGATTGAAAAATGTAGTTTAAAAGGTATATTTTGTTATAATATCATAAAAAAAAGTATTGTTAATATTGTCCAGTGGGTTACTTTTCCAGTGCTTCTAACAATATTATAGTGCTTTATATACTTCTGCTACTCCTCAACAGACAGCGCAACAGCAATTATTTTCAAACAGTAGGCTCTGCTTTTTCTGTTTATTAAAGTGAAAAACGAACTAATATTTTTTCGTGAAAAGTGAGTTGCTTTATTTAAATTAAGTTTAAGTAACAATAATGGATGGACGCAAGCGGCTTAGTAGCTCTCAATACTCCAAGATTAAAAAAAAGAAAGAAGCAGATCAGTTTAATATTTTGAAAAATACAGCTCGTCTTACAAAATTTTTTAACCCCATTGAAGCTTCCGAAAAAAATGACTGTGCATCTGGCAATGAAGCTACTAACGAAGCTGTAAGTAAACAATGATTAATATTGTCGGGACAGGTTATCATTTACTGTATTTGGTCAGGAACAATTATCATCAAGTCATTGCGGAGCTGGTGAAAATGACTGTGAAAGTCAAGTGAATTCAATTTCAGGCATTTGTGCATCTGGCAATAAAGTCGCTGAGGAAACTGTAAGTCAACATTGAGTGGTTAAGAACTCTGGTCAGATGTTTATTTTATTTATTTGGTAAGGTACAACTATCTTCAGACTTTTGTGCAGATAGTAATGAGGCTGCTGAGTATTCCATAAGTAAATCCATAAGCTCTGATCCCTCTGAGTGGAAGATTAATGAAATAACAATTGCTTATTTAATAAAAAATGGAATAAAACAAAATCTTGATAGCAATTTTGAAAGCTCAAAAAGAGTTTATGGTGATCAACTACGTTTTCTTCACAAGAAACTGTTCAGACGGACTTTAGCAAATGGTGAGAGTATCAATCGCCAATATTTAGTATTTTCTCCACGGACTGGTGCAGTATTCTGTGCTCCATGTGTCTTGTTTGGTAGGGACAAAACTTCACAGTTTTCGACAGGATTTTCTGATTGGAAACATGCTGAGCAAAGAGTAAAAGGTCATGAAGGTTCACCTGCGCATAAAATATGTGAAATTGATATGCTTAATCGCGGCAGAAAAATTGGTATAGAAGCAAGTTTAAGAAGCCATTTAGGAACGGACCAAATTTACTGGAAAAATGTTCTTTTAAGAGTTGTTGCTGTAATTAAAAAACTATCTAGTCACGGATTAGCTTTTAGAGGCAGTGACGAAAGGTTTGGATCTTTATCCAATGGGAACTTTTTAATGTCGCTAGAATTAATAGCGGAGTTTGATCCCTTTCTTGCCAAGCATATTGAACAATATGGCAATAAAGGCAAAGGAAACACTTCGTATCTGTCAAAAACTATATGTGACGAATTTATAGAAGTAATAGCTAAAAAAGTTCTCACCACAATTGTGAACCAAATTAAAAAAAGCAAGTATTACTCTATAAGCCTAGACTCCTCGCCAGATGTTTCGCATACTGATCAATTAGCTTTCATCTTAAGAAGTGTCGATGAAGATGGCAAGCCAGTTGAAAGATTCTTAGGCTTTAAGAGTAATGTTGGGCATAAGGCCGAGGAAATGATGAACGCTTTGATGGATTTTTTAAAAACTTGGGATATTAACATAAAGGATTGTCGGGGTCAAAGTTATGACAATGCAAGCAATATGTCCGGTCAATACAGCGGACTCCAAGCACGTATTAAGGCTCTAAACAATTTAGCAATATATGTTCCCTGCTCTGCTCATTCACTGAATTTAATCGGCGTGCATGCTGCAGAATGTTGCTCAGAAGCTCGTCAATTTTTTGACATAGTTCAAAAAACGTATAATTTCTTCTCAGCTTCCACTCATAGATGGGCTCTTTTGAACTCAAAAACTAAAGGTACCCCTGTTATTAAAAGCCTATCTGTGACAAGGTGGGCTGCAAGAGCTGATGCATGTAATAGTTTTAGAAAAAATTACGAAGTTATTTATGATACATTAACAGAAATATCAGATGACGAAGCGGAGAAAGCCATTACACGCACTGAGGCTGGCGGAATCACTCATCATCTTGAGCGTTTTGAAAATGCTTTTTTAACAGTATTTTGGGCGAATTTAATGGAGAGATTTTATTCTGTCCAAAGAAAAATTCAGGGTGCTGATATTTGTTTGAATGAGGTTGTCAACTTATATGAATCGCTCTCGAAGTATGTTGGTACCTTAAGAAATATGTTTGATTACTTCGAAGATGAAGCAGCAAACATATCATTAACTTCAGACAGAGGGTATGATACGTTAAGGAAACGAAAAAAAATTAGAAAATTGCAGGCTGATGAATTGAGAGAAGGCGACACCGAGCTTATGGGCCAACAAAAATTTAGAGTGGAGACTTTTTTTACAATTTTAGATAAAATAAGCGCAGAATTGACCAAACGAGTTTCCGGATATAAACAAATTTACGAAAAATATGAAGTTTTGGAATGTTTAAGTAAAAAAAATATACCCCAGAATACACTTATTAAATGTGCGGAAAAAATGAAAAACTGTTATCCTGATGATTTAGAAGACTCATTTGTATCAGAATGCATTCATTTTCAAGAATATATAAAAGAAAAGTTACATTCACTTCCGCGTAACAAAGAAAAATGCACTGAACCCGAATTACCATTCATAAAAGAAGTGTCGCTATGCTTATGTGAAAATACCAACCACAATCAAGAAAACATAATAATTCAGATGTCAAATATAATTCGAAATAACCAAGTTGAAAATATTTTCCCAAACTTAGACATAGCATTTCGAATGTTTTTATGCCTTTTTGCAACAAACTGCTCATCCGAAAGATCGTTTTCAGGAATGAAGCGCATAAAAAATTTCTTGAGATCAACCATGACAAACGAAAAATTAAACTGCTTGGGAGTATTGTGCATTGAAGGACGTTTAGTCAACGCAATTGATTTCGATGACATCATTGGGGACTTTGCTTCTGCAAAATCCCGACGTAAAGTACATTAAATTAAATTTATTTTGAATTAAATAAAAGAAAGTCAAAAAATTAGTTGCATTTTCAGCATAAATAAACTATGTTCAACATTTTCACTAACTATTTTCAGATCCTGAAAAAATAGTCTTGAGCAACAAAACAAATTCTAAATATATAAACTGATGATTATTAAAGACAAATGATTAAAGATTTTTATTTTTCAATCGAACTCATACATACAGTTCTCGAACGAACTCATACATAGAAATACATTCTGATTTAATTTTAGCCCATAAAACCTTTAAAAATATTGTCAAAAATATAGTATTTGGTTTTTGGGGTTGTATCATTATTATTGTTATTTTTTTTTTGCCTAATTTTCGTCTAGCCCATAGCGGCAAATTTGGTTAATCCGGCCCTGCCTACAGCAATATTCACAAATAAATTCTGGGTCGTACCAGCGACTGGTATTATAAGAGCGATTAAAGAGTTTGTTGTACACTTCCACTGCTCCAAATCTATTTTTATAACTACGCCGATGACGGAAATTTGTAAATAAGCCACAAATGTAGCAAAATTTATTGCGTTTGTCACACATTTTAATTTTAGTTGCACACGATCTATATAAAACTTGAAACTTTTTTATATAAAATAAATCAAAGTTATATATGACGTGATAAACAAAACGTCAAATAAAGAAACAAACCATTTTTTACATAAGAAAAGCTCTCATTGTATATTGTTGTAATTTTTACTTCTTCCACTTCTTCTTATTTTTTGAAATGTTCCGATTTTTTTAAGCTTAATTGAAGAGAATGCAAAAAGCATAGAAAGCAAAGAGATTGTAGGTAAAATGTTCGTGAGCGCAACCTGCTGTTTGATGATTCGCGAGAGAAAAAGTCCACAAAAACAAAATGCATCTCTTAAGTAAAGCTTTTAAAAATACTGCTTTAAAAAAAATGAGAACAAGTTAGAATTGCAACCACAATATGCAATTAACTTATCTTATGTCAGGAATATGTAATTTTGTTTCTTCAATTGACGTTTTGTTTTTCACAGCTGTATCACTTTGAAAACCATTTCATATAAACAATTTAACAAAAAATAGTGTGCAACTAATATTAAATGTGTGAAAAACCTAACAAATTTGTTACATTTGTGACTTTTCAATATAATCAGTTATCGGCATAGTTTTAAAGATATCATAATGAGTTATCTGTGCTCCTACAAAAAATGTGCAAAAGAACACGAAAAACGTTGTGCAGGCGTTTTTTCAAAAATTTTGTTTTCATCAATAACTCAGTCAATTATTAGCCGATTTTTAAAAACTAAATGCCATCGTTATTGCTAATAAACGTGTTTGCTTAGTATATTAACAGATAGTGTTGTTGGTGTCTATTTAAAATAGTGTGTACAAAAATCGTGAAATTTGGAAAATATTAAAAAAAAAATATTAAGAAATTAAATTGGCGGCAAAATACACATGGACATATCAAGTTTTTATAAACAATATCATTGGAAAGGCCTAATTTTTTTCTTATTCTTAGGAACCCGGTAAGAAACTGAATATCGGTGCAACATCGGCTAAATTACAGCCTTATAAGTGCACAAAGCTACAAAAACTGGTTTTTTAACGGTAAGTCATGATTTTGGGATTGTTTGGCGAATTTCTGGTATGCAGTCTTGTTTTACTGAACAAGACCTACAAGAAAAATGGTAACACTTCCCAGGAATTTTTTACAGTGTAATTTTTAATAGTTTATTAAATTATTTCTTCTTCTTCCTATACGATTTTAAAAACAAATGCTAATAAAAATTTTCCGTCATCACTAGCTTCGGTGTTCAAGACAAAATAAAATTTGACGAAAAATTTGATGAGTTTAAACACTTTTGTGGTCATACGATTTGACAAACGATTTTATGTGCGATTTGAGGTGTGAACGGGGCATTTGTTAAACACAGCTAAAAACTTCCTTATCGACATGGTAAATTTTGTACCGCTAAAACAAAACGTCAAAAAATCCAGCAACAAATATACTCAGAAAAAGTGCAGCAAATTATGAAGAAAAAACAAAATTTTGTTGTTTGCTTTGGTTTTGCGGAAAGAAAGCAAAAAACGTGGAAATACGAGGAAAAGAAAACAGTCAAATTATTTTGAATTCGTTGAACGTACGAGTCAGTGTGATTTGAACAGTGGAGTAGAAAAGTTTGTATTTCAA
This sequence comes from Dichetophora obliterata, assembly GCA_963920525.1. Lineage (NCBI taxonomy): Eukaryota > Metazoa > Arthropoda > Insecta > Diptera > Sciomyzidae > Dichetophora > Dichetophora obliterata. The sequence continues at coordinate 109,147,840 of OY986439.1, read as the reverse complement.
AATGTGTAATAACCTCAACAACAAAAGTTAAGAATTTTTTTGAGTGTTTATACTGAATAAGTAAAAAATTGAAAAGAAAAAACCGAACTAGAAGTATGAAAAAAGCAAATGTGCATAAGTTCAAACAATAAAATTTACAAATAAGACAAAGTAAAAAAAAAAACGAACTAGAAGTATGACAAAAGCAAATGTGCAAAAGTTCAAACAATAAAATTTACAAACAAGACAAAGTAAAAAACATCGAAGAAACAAACCAACAAAAAAAGTGACGTTATAAATAACAGCAATAACTGTAGAAACGTTAAAAGCAAAAAAGACAAACTATGCAAGTGCACAAACTTCATAAAAACAAGCATTCATTATTATAATTAAAATTAAATTGAATTGAAAAAACATGTTTCCGGGTTTAATGACACGCGTTCAATTTTAAAAATATAAATGGTCGAAAGTGCAAAAACAAAAAATAATATAAATTAAAAAGAAAAAAACGCAGTGACAAGTTTATTAAAAATAAAAAATATTAAATATAAAAAGAGAATATAAAAACGCGAATAATTTATAAGCACTCAAACAAGGAAGTTATTTTTTAATCTTTAATTGACAACGACGCACTGCATCAATTTACACACAAAACAACAACAGCATCAAAAAAAAAGGTGAGTAATTTTAGCAAATAAATTTTGGAATATGTATAACTGCTTGTTTCTTTATGAAATTTTGTATATCTGCAAAATAATGAATCACTTGTTTTTGTTCTTTATTTTGGATAGTTTTTGTTTTGATTTTGCACAAGTTGAAATTTATTTTATTTTCCGCTACCAGCCCATTTACTACACATTAAGTTCGATGTGGTTGTTGTTGCTGGTGTTGGCTTCGCTGTCGTGCACTGGACAGCACATGTTTTTGTTTACGGTGGTTGTTGTTGTTAGTGTGTGGATGTTATTGCTTATGCTGCTGCTGCTGCGTCTCCGTCTCCTATTTGCGTTTTATTTTTGTATTTTAGCTTCATCTGCATTTTCATTAGTTGCTTTGTTTTTGTCCCGAAATTCGTTGTTTTTGTCCTAAAACTCAAGTTCATTGCCACGTATGGTATCGTCATGATTATTATGCATTTAGTTGCATGTGTATTTGCCGCATTCGCAGCGCCTTTCTTGGCAATTTCATTGCTCCACGCTCAGTTGTTGCTGGAGTTGGCATTCAACAGTTTCGAATTTAAATGGAATTTAAATACATGTGCAAATACACCACCACCCATCCATGCCGTGGTTCTATATCAAACACAACAGCGTTGCTTTAGTATTTTCCCGCTTGTAAAAATTTGTCTGTGATGACATTGTAATGCAGAACTGTAAGCGGGATGTGACAAAGTCTTGTTTGTGCTGAAATTATTTTATTTTCGTTGTTCCAGCAACAGTTTGGCTTTATTCGTCTGTGTAGATGCATCATGATACAAAGAACTACAGATAAAGTATTGCGCATGTCCGCCATCTTTGCTGTGACGTGCAAGGTGCTCCTTGGTTAAAACGTAGTCAAAATTTATTCATAGGGTATAAAGATTTTAAAATGCCTACATTTTCTTATGAAAACTTGTTTTACTGATATGAAATAAATATTGTTATATAAAGCACATGTCCAAAATAAAGTAAATTTATTTTTAAGTAGTGTTTGTGAAGAAAAATTTGCATATTTTTTAGGGGTGCTTTTTCCCTTTTTTACCGACTTACACAAAAAGCGGCTACGTTGCTTGATGTGCTTGACAGAATTTTGACTGTTTTTTCGTTTTCATTTTGCTATCTTCGTCATTCTTCTACATTTTCTTTTGAATGTATTCATCAAGTGTCACATTTGACGAGCACCGATGACGAGGTGCGCAGTAAATTTTGTTTGTTGCGCCGGGAATACTTTACCTGTAGCTCTTTGTATCATGTAGATGCATCGTGTTTTCTAGCAGTAAATTTTGCATTGAAGTGTGTTTGTGGTGTCTTATGATTAAAGCCAGAACAAAGTTTTATGTATTTTATGAATTGTAAACAGACTTCGGAGGCCTCGAAGTAAAAATTAAGAAATAATTGGTTGCGAAATGTGTCCATTTACCACTGGGATGTTCTATGTTTTTCATCACTATTTGAAGTTTTTGTTGTTGTTTAATCAAACATTTTTTTCCCAACATATTGTTAAAAACCTTGCTTTTTATGGAGCAATTCTATTATAATAAATCAAAAAACCATAAAAATGTAAAAAGCCATAAACACAAAACAAAAACAAAGTAAGCAATCCATATTTCTTAATTATTTTCTGTTTTTCCTCTTTTTGACTTTGCATTTGAACGTTCTTCGTCCCCTTCTTTCTGTGCTTGTGTGTTTTTGCTTTAGTAACACCCTTTTTCTTTGCCCTTCCAACCAACCCTATCATGATAACTGACAGTAGATAGAAAAAGTCTGCTAACATTTAATTAAAGAGTCGCTTTAAGGGAGGGATAAGGTTTTAAATGCGAAAAAAATATATTCATGATTATTTTCCAGCGCCACGTAAAAAAGTTGTTATGCGGTGAACACCATAACTCGTTACCGAATCATCTGAAGCAAAAAAAAATGTAAATGTGTTTAAAAGGTGATAATTTTCGCAGGTACCCAGTAGTCCCAGTCTTGAAGAAATCTCAAATGAATCATGTACGATTTTTCTTGTTCCTTGACGAAACATGCTGATTTAGCCATACATTTCATTGACGAAAATTTCATATAAATGGTCCAAATTCGTGCAAGACGCAATGCAGAAACGTCGGGATTTATCATGCACGAACCCATTATCGAAATATTGCGGAAGTTTCGTTACCTAAACGTAGACAGATATATACAGAAAATTCGTCAAGGAATTAAAATCGAACCGTACTTCTGAACCGAATTCAACGTCGTGCGATATATTTGATAGGGAATATCAAATTGGAATTGATGAGATTGCTGACCCATCTATCTTCCAAGTTTATCGCAAGGATCGTTCTGCTGTTCAAACTGGTTGCTCTAGAGGTGGGGGAGTTGTTATTATCGTCCGTAAAAATTTATGTTCATCGCTATGCAATATTGACACGTTGAATGGATTAATTGACCAGGTTTGCATCTCCATCCTTTTTCCTAAAGGAAAGATTTTTGTTTGTGCCTCATACATCCCGCCAACCAGTTCTAATGAAATCTATAGTGCACACGTCAACAATATATTAACACTATCCGCAGATGATGAATGTGAACATTTTTGCGTCGTTGGAGATTTTAACCTCAGCAAATTAAATTGGGCCTTTTCAACCGATGACAACGTATACTTACCAACAAATGTTAACCATGCTTATGAAAATCAGCTCATCGATAGTTTTTTCAGTTTGGATCTTATACAAATTAATACCATTTTCAATAAGTTACGTAATTTACTCGATTTAATTTTTATAAATAACTCACTTAGTTTTGATTTATATGAGTGTCCTTTCCCTATTTCTGAACATAGTATTCATCACTCAGCCATTGCTTTTAATATTAAATTTTATGAATTTCTCAGTGTTACTAGTTGTGCAAAACATCATTATGATTTTAAAAATTGCAATCTTGGAACTATTAATCGGCTCATTACTGATATTAATTGGGAATCGTTGTTGGATAATTTGGATGCTTCTGGTTGCTATGATATCTGACTTAAGCACCTATCTAATATCTTTGCAAATAACATTCCTTTTAAGACCAAATTACATAAGCTTCCTTGGTATACTAAAGTGTTGAAAACACTGAAAAATTTAAGGAATAAATCTTTCAATGTATTTAGACGAACTGGAAACCTCGATTGCAAACCAAAGTATTTACATTTCGCTCGTGAATTTAATTTTTTGAACCAATTTCTTTATAAGCAGTACATTCTTAGCAATGAAAATCGTATACAAACGGATGCCAAGTCCTTCTGGAGTTTTATTAAATCTAAAAATATTTCATCAAATATCCCCTCTTCTATGTTTTATATGGATAAAATATCAAACTCTGCTGCTAAAACAGCTCAATTGTTCGCTGACTATTTTAAGTCTAATTTTGACCAAAATTTGGCTTCTGTTAACCCTCAGGTTGTTGATAATATTGACTCTTGCGTAAACTTTGGCTATTTATCGGTCTCCCTGTCTGACGTTAAAACAGCTATTGCCTCCCTGAAAAATTCAGTTAAGTGCGATCTAGATGGTCTTAGTGCTTATTTACTTAAACAATGTGTTCATTCTTTATCCTTACCAATTTATATAATTTTCAATAAATCATTAAAATCTGGTGAATTCGTTGATAAATGGAAAGTTCCGCTTATCACACCCATATTCAAGGCTGGCAACAAGCACAATGTTCTAAACTATAGACCGATCTCAAAGTTGACTAACGTTTCAAAGCTTTTTGAAAAAATTGTAAAAGATAAAATGTACTTTGCTATAAAAAACTCAATTTGTCCAAACCAACATGGATTCGTATCTGGCAGGTCAACTACAACTAACCTGAGTGTCTTCACAAATTACTGCATCTCTTCTTTTTAAGATCGGCACCAACTTGATGTCGTTTACTCTGACATCTCTAAGGCTTTTGACAGGTTGTCACACGATATTTTATTGGTCAAGCTTGCCAAGATTGGTTTTCATTCCATTTTTCTATCTTGGATGAGTTCATACCACTCAAATAGGGTTTCTTATGTTGTCATTGAGAATGCAAAATCTTCGCCATTTTTAGCAGTGTCTGGGATTGCACAAGGTAGCATCCTTGAACCATTACTTTTTGTTATCTTCATTAATGATGTTTCTAAATGCTCAGATTATCAGAAATTCGTGACCTTGGTGTAATTTTTGATTCTAGCTTAACTTTTAGCTCTCACTTAAATAGAATTATCCCCAAAGCATATTCACTTTTAGCGTTTCTTAGGCGTAACAGTGTTGGGTTTGTTGGCCCTTACACACTAAAAACATTATATACTTCCCTTGTTAGATCTAGCCTTGAATACGCCTCATTTATTTGGAGTCCTTTTTACTCGATACATATTGCTAGACTGGAAGAAGTTCAAAAAGGATTCTTAAAATTTGCTTTGTGCTCTTTTATTTTTCCTGAACCTCTTCCCTCATATAGGACACGTCGGTTGCTTATTGGTTTATCATCTTTCGAAGATAGAAGACTACTGCATAGTATCATGTTTATTTATGATCTGATTAATGGAAATGTTATTTGTGAAAACTTACTTAAATTAATATCGTTTATTATTCCGCAAAAGTCGTTACGTAGCTCGAATTATTTTTACATTAGCTGTCATAGAACTAATTATGCCACTAATGAGCCAATTAATAGAGCTCTTATAGCTTTAAGCAGTATCTATAATAATAACTTACTCGATTTTTCTATGCCCAAAGTTGCTTTTAAAACCACTATTACACTGTTGTTAAATATAAACTAGTTTTAATCTTTATTTTTATTACTTTTAAATTATGTTTGCTTAGTCTGTAAGGATATTATCCATAGACGTTAACAAATAAATAAAAACATTTCATACTCTCTCAACTCTACTGGACATCGACGTAATATTGGTTTCGTAATGGCCTGAAGCCACCACACCGTATGTTTTCCAGGTCCACTCGGGCAGCTGTCCAAGCCCATTCCTTTACCATTCCCTTGATGCTACACAGTTGTAGTGATAGTTCGTTCTTTAGTTTTACGGTAAAGTAGTGGAATAGTCTCCCTGCGAGCGTGTTTTCCGTCAGTTTTAAGCTATGCCAATTTTAAACAAATCTACACCGAAACTACTCCATCTTTTCAAACTCTAACTAACTATCACCCATCTTCTAAATCAACACAATGCTTATACATTTATAAGAAACATCACCTGAGCTTTCACTCTACAAAACAGAAAAAATTATACCAAATTGTCAAAATCAAACGAATTCCACAGCAATGGCAATGACACCTAAACAGTGGTGTCAATGAAAATTTAAATACTATCGAAAACCATCGTCAGTCCAAAACTATCGATAGTCACGATAGTGTGAAATTATCGATAGTATCGATAGCGTCATCGATAGTTTGCGAACTCTACAGTTAAGCCTCTGAACGATTCGGCGAATTACAACAATCATGAATATCTTGAAGTTGTAATAGAGTGGAAAAAGATAGGCACTGACAACCGCTACTTTGCATTATATTTTGTATGAATTTTTTTAAGTCCAGTAGCTCATGCAGAAACTTCCTTTAAGAAATCATCACGAAAAGTTCGTCAATGATGCCGCGAACTACTGGGTAGTGACGGAGAGTTTTACTTTTTCTGATTTTTGGCAGCATTTGCAAATGAAAAACGCGATTTTCGCTTTAAATTTAGGTGAATTTTTTATTATAATATTAAAAAAATTTGTAAAAAAAACTCTTTGTTACTACCTGTTGAGTTATCTGTAGAAATAGATTTTAAAATTTTAAAAGGATCGGTCAAGTGGATTTTGAGTTATAATGTTCACGAACGATTTGCGAGAAAATTGATTTAAAGTTTTTTATACTCGAACATCCCAGTATGAGGGCCGGTCGCTTGAAATCTTCTTTAGTTTTGCTCCGATTTACTTGAAATTTTGACACAATACTCTTGACATTTCCTCCCTTAACCCTGGATAACCAATGTTAGTCGTTTCGACTAACACTGTTCGCTTTTTTGCTTACAATCTTTTTTTCTCTCATCTGATCATGTTCTCTATCCATATTGTAGTAACCACATTAGTTGTTATGCTGCCCTCGTTGTGTTTGGCTTTTTAATTGGATGGTGTGAATCTCTTTATAAATGTAGTGTAAGTCGAAGCGACTAACATTGGCTTAAACGTAACTTTTTCTACCTCCACGCCAAGGTTGCCAGTCAAAATTCGGAACAATTCCCACGAAAATTACCTTTTTCCCACAGTAACATAAATTAAATACCACCATAACTCCCATGGTAAAGGTAAGCAAAAAGAATTGCCACCGCAATTAAAAAATACCACAAAAAAATCCCACGATCATTAAAAATTACCACGAAAATACCACTATCTTATAAAAGCTTATAAAAAGGCGAAAAACTTAATAAAGAAGTCAGTTAGTAATCAAAACGTTTAAAGTGTATTAACTCCCCACAAACAGTTCAAGTGCTGTTTGTAAAAACTAAAATATTCGTAGTCCAAGTTTATGTGCTTGGGCTCAACCTAAAACCTCCGGAAATCCAAACGCGGATTTAAACATTGGCGCCCCCGGGTGGACTCACTCTACTAAATCATCTTTAATTAAACTCCTGCTTGGTGTTTTTGAATAATATGGCTACTTTTCAACAAACCTTGGAAATACAAAAAGGAATTGCAGACGAGATCCAAACACTCATCAGAAACTTTAAGAAGGATTCACCAGACAGAAAAAAGATCGCAAGTTATTACAATGAGCGATAGCAGCGTCTTACCAAATATTGGGAAGAGTTCGAAGAAAACGACAATCGGCTTCGAACACTTACCAATCAGCCCATGGAGCATGAATATTTTACCTCAGGATACTACGACCAAATCAACAATTTAGCAACCAGCTATATTAAAATTTTTCAAGGCGAAGTCCAGCGCTTAGAAACATTAAGCAAGGATTCTACAGGAAAAGACGTAGGCATTTTCACCTCAGCAACAGCAACAGAGCAACAATCTGATTCAGCCGCTGCTACTCACAGTCGTTCATCAATTGATTCATCCGCAGCAACAAACCTTACCAAGATGATCAGAAGACAACAAGCCTTGCTGAATTCGCTCAACCGTTTATTGGATAGCTTGACCAAGTATCCAGATGACCAGTCAAGATTTCATGAGGCAAATATTCAACAAATAAACAAACTTTGGTTGGAAATAGAAACTTTAAATTACAACTTGTGGGAAAACTGTGAGCAACCAACCGAAATTGGCTACAATTATGAACAATATGTGGCATGCGAAACTCAAGTATATGCTGTTCGGATACAACTAACACACCCAGCTGACGTACCACAAGCAAATCCCACAAATCAAGAACATTTAAGATTACCACGAGTTACCATTCCACAATTTGATGGTAATTATTTAAAATGGCGTAAATTTTTTGACATGTTTTCACAACTGGTGGACCAGCAAGCGTTACCAAAAATACACAAAATGTGGTATTTAAAAACAAACCTCATTGGAGAAGCCGAACAACTCATTAGGCATTTGGCTCTCACTGAAAACAATTATGAGATTGCATGGGGAATGCTGCAAGAGAGATACAACAACCTAAGAGTTTTGTGCTCTACGCTAATTCAAAAGCTGTTGGATCAATCATTCAACGGATCATCTGTATCATCAATTAAAAACTTTCATGACAGTACGAAAGAGTGCCTGATGTCACTTGAAGGTCTCGATAAAGCAACATCAAATTGGGATCCACTTCTCATTCATTTATTATTGAAAAAGCTTGATCGTGCAACTCATATTCGATATGAACAGTCGTTAAAGGATCCAAGAAGTTTACCCAACATGCAGGACTTCCTGGCCTTTTTGACAGCCCAATTTCAGTCCCTGGAAGCAGTTGAGCACAATAACAAACAGGCGACATCAAAATCATGCACGTCAGTCATTTCAACACACCAAGATAAAAACTATAAATGCAAGGTATGCAGAATTGGAACACATCCATTATTTGCGTGCCCATCATTTTTGTTGTTAAAATCAGCAGAGCGGCTTCAAGTTGTCAAGGACAACCAGCTGTGCATCAACTGTTTAAAAGATGGACATTTAGCAAGTAACTGCCCGTCACGCAGCTGCACAACACATTACTACACATTGACAACCATTGCACAACGGGCTCCACACCATCATCCAAAGGAGCCACGACATCAAAGGCACTAAAGACACCCACATCGTTTTCGAAACCTGTTAGTTTATCCACGTCAGATGGCTCTACTTGCAACAAATACGTTATGCTCAGCACTGTTTGTATACAACTAGTGGCTCTCAAGTTAATCTCGTCACAGAGAGACTTGTTAAGAAGCTAGGACTCCAACAAAAACAAGCGTCATTTAGTATAGAAGGGATTGGAGCCAACAAGAAGGATTGTAAATCACGAATTAGTGTAACAATGCGATCCACAATAAATGGATTCGAGGCACGGTGAAGCGCTGATGTTACCAAAAATTGTAAGCGCTCAGCCATCAAAATTTATAGATGTGTCGTCATGGAATATCCCCCCGAATATACCACTCGCTGATCCTACATTCTTTCAGCCCGGCTACATAGATGTGCTACTCGGTGCAGAATTTTTCTTACAAGTACTTTCAATTGGTCAAATCAAATTAAGCAACGATCTCCCAAGTCTACAAAATACTGTGTTTGGATGGGTGGTGTCTGGCCAGGTAGAAGAAAAAAAGTTAATTCCGCAACATGCGGCATTTTTAGTGAAGCTGATGAAAATACAAGTGCGTTAATCGAAAGGTTCTGGAAATTGGAAGAAGTTGAGAACCCCAAATCGCAACTCACAGCCGCAGAAAAACGATGTGAATTGCATTTTTCTCATAACAATCAAAGAAACTCCGATGGACGATTTGTGGTAAAAATTCCCTTCACGGACAATCCAGCAGCATTAGGAGAATCAAAACAAATGGCTCTTAATCGTTTCATGGCGATAGAGAGGCGGCTAGGCAAAAACCCTGAACTCAAGTTTTCGTACACTAACTTTATGAAAGAATATAAAAGTTTGGGGCACATGACTGAAGTGTCAAATCCAGAAATTTGGCGTAGACCACACTACGTTATTCCACACCATTGCATTAGCAAACCAGATAGTAGCAGTACCAAGTTACGAGTAGTGTTTGACGCTTCCGCGAAGACGTCATCAGGATTGTCATTAAATGGCATAATGCACACTGGGCCGATCATTCAAAATTATTTGTTTACCATCTTACTACGCTTTCGAACACCAAGATATGTTTTCACTACAGACATTCAGAAAATGTATAGGCAGATCTTAATCAACCCCCATGATAGGATACATCAAGTTATCATTTGGAGGAATGATCCCGAAGAAGAGATTAAATATTATCAGCTAAACACAGTGACTTACGGGACCAAAGCAGCGCCATATCTTGCCATCAAATGTTTGTTGGAGCTAGCCAAAGAAAATCGCACGAAATACCCCCTGGGAGCCACGGCATTGGAGAACAATTTTTATGTGGACGATGGCTTACTCGGAAGTGATAGTCTAACCACCGCCATAACGGTTCAAGCGGAGCTGACAACAATTTTAAGCACAGCAGGATTTGAGCTGCGAAAATGGTGTGCTAACCATCCGCAATTGCTGCAAGGGATTCCAGCAGACCATCAAGAAATAAATCTCGATTTTGATGAAGAATCACGTGACAGTGTCAAGACTCTAGGATTGACATGGCTGCCGAAGGACGATACGCTTTGCATCAAGACCAAAACCATATTCAGCAGCACCACAAGAGTCACAAAAAGAAGTGTGAGTTCAGAGTTGGCAAGAATATTTGATCCGTTAGGAATAATGGCTCCAGTTATCATAAACGCCAAAATATTCATGCAAGAACTATGGAAATTAAAACTTTCTTGGGATGAGGCGCTTCCTGCAGAACTACACAGCAAATGGATATCATTTCGAGATCATCACATTTTTGCCGATGCGTCAGAGAAGGCCTACGGAGCAGTTGCATACCTGCGGTCGGTATAAAAATAATACTAAAAGTACCACAAAAAATTCCATATGCTTTAAAAAATCCCGCAAAACATCGCATGCGCATTGAAAAATACCCACAATAAATTCCATATGCATAAAAAATTAAAAAAAATATAAATACCACAAAGAAATAATAGTGGTATTCAATGAACTGCGCATTTGTGATATCAATAGCGTAAGGACAATATATTCAGCCCGATTCTGAACAATTTCTTCGGAGGAATTGGAAAAGAGAGTTTACTTAAGATATATTTCAAAAACATTTTTTTCATAAAAATGAAAATCCCTTTTTCGATTCCCCGGAAAAAATTATTCAGAATTGGGCTGATTAACTAAAGCGTATTTTGCAACAGTAAAATGTAAGTGATTTTACATGCGCAGCTTACGACAATGCGGTGCAAGTAGATCCTATAATGGCAACTGTGATTTCATTTTACTTTTAAAAGACAATCGAAAACCAGTAGAGCAGTTCACGATCTTGTTGCATCGTTGCAAATGCAAAAAAAAACAGCTTTTACGAAAACAAAAAGCAAATGTTGCAAAAGATTTTAAATTTTGTTTTTGTAAAAGCTGTTTATTTTGCATTTGCAACGATGCAACAAGATCGTGAACTGCCCTAGTGTATTTGATTAGTAAACTTGCAAATGTTTTTTCTTATTGTTTTAGTAGTAATTATGTTTTTATTATTTTTGGCATTTTAAAATTATTTTTGTAAACTTTACGCTTGAAAAAAAATTAAAAATTCAGGACTGTATTGCCATATGTCAACTGACATATGACAGCTAATCAACTGACAAAGCTGCAAAGAATGGAGTGTATTAGTATGACTGGGGCAATGAAAACATGCCCATCTGTAGCTCTGAATGTAATAATAGGGCTACCGCCTTGAACTATCATTATTGAAAAAAAGGCATGTCTAAGTGCACTAAGAATTGATGAAATAGATGATTACAATGCAGGGAATTTTGCGGGTCACATGAAGATACTAAAAACCTTCGGAAATTAACCTTTTTTAAAAATCCCCGACAGGTTGCTGCCGTAGGTAAACTTCACTAAACGCTACAAGGTCATTATACCCAATAGGCAATTATGGAGGAATGATAGCTTCACAGTTGATCCTGGCTCACAGATATGGTACACTGATGGGTCAAAACTCGAAAATGGAGTAACGGCAGCGGGGATATATGGTCCCAACTTCCAAAAAGCTCTTTCAATCGGATACACGCCGATAATATTCCAGGTGGAGGTATATGCCATTGAAGTTTGTGTCAGAGAATGTCTCGAAGGAAATCAAAGGGGCTCACATCTACATACTTTCAGATAGTCAAGCGGTTTTAAAAGACCTTCAAGCTCCTAGTCTCCAACTGCGTAGAGCTATTAAATACGCTGTGACAAAGCAACAAAATAGAATTATGGTGGGTTTCAGGCCACGAAGGATTCGAGGGCAACGAAAGGGCGGACTGCCTTTCCAAAAGTGGAGCGTCTCGAACTCTTATAGGACCTGAACCATTCTGTAGCTTAGCAAAAGGCTACATTCTAGAAAAAATTAGAATATGGGAAGATAAGAAATGTCAGTGCCATTGGAACAACACTAATGGACAAAGGCAATCTAGAAATTTTTAACTCTGACCTATGGACCTATAGACCAAATTATTGGTCCGTTGTGATACAACAGATTGGGAGAAGGGAGTAATCAAGTGAAACTTTTGTGTAGGTGTTCTTGCTGTGGCAGAAGTGGTAGAAACATATTAAATATTACGATTTGCGAGAAAAGATATTAAATCTGAAGCAAGTGTCCGCAGTCAAATCAAGTTACTAAGCGTTCCTCCCCACAAACTTTCCTACCACCACCAACTACAACTTTTGGTCGTAAATTGATGTGCTTTAAAGTTGCTTTGATTAGAAAATAAGAAAAGAAAGGTTATAGCGTAGGACTATGGCCCAGCTAGGATTCGAACCCGAGACTCCTGAGCGACAGTCAAGCGCGCTACCACTAAACTATCAAGGCCGCAAAAAAAATCATTAAATAGTCCTTATTTGATTTTTTTGATCAAATATAAAAGCTAAAATTTGACTTTTTTTTTTGATCAAAAATAAAAGTTAAAATTTTATATGAATTTTTGCGATAAAAAATTAATTAAAATTTGCCTTTAATTTTTTTATCAAATGTAAAAGCTAAAATTTGACTTTTATTTTATTGATAAAAAATAACAATTAAAACTTGATTTTTATTTTTTCGATCAAAAGTAAAAGTCATATTTTAATTCCTATATCATCTGCTTGCAGTCGCTGTTTCAGTCGTTTGCGAAATAAATGAAAACAGAATGTGTAATAATAAGCAAGTAAGCGGTGCAATGCAACGATATGAAGATCGATAGCAATGTCCTTATCTCTGTGCAAAAATGTTACGAATATGGGTGTAAAAGAATAAAAAATATAATCTATTAATTGTTTTGAAATTTTAAACTATTATAATAGTTAATAAGAAACAGATATGTCAAAGTTTTAATATCTATTTTTGATCGGAATATAAAAGTAAAATTTTAACTTTTATTTTTGATCAAAAACATAAAAGTAAAATTTAAACTGTTATTTTTGATCGAAAATTAAAAGTAAAATTTTAACTTTTATTACTGATCGAAATGAAATCAGTCAAAAAATTAACGATTATTTGTTGACTTTTTTAAAAAAAAAATCATGACCCTGGCTGAAACTACTAAGTTTCAACTTTGGGTGCAATTTTCTCTGAACTTTGCGGAATAAATCAAAATTTTGTATAGCATAAAATTGGTGAGTTATTTCATTTTTTTTTTCAGTGACATAACAATTATAAAAATATCTTAAAAAAAAAACAAAGTTGGTTGTACTTTAAAACCTACTCTAAATTGAAAACATAACGATATTATTTTCTACGTAATTGTATTTTGTTAAAAAAAATTACAATAACTGTTTGAAGTGAAATTTTTTAAGTATAAATAACTTTGTTATTTTTTAAGATATGTTAATGATTTTGAAAATAAATAACAAATTTGATGCTAAAATTTTTTTATTATGCAAAATTCAGAGAAAACTGCGCTCAAACTTCAAATTAAGTAGTTTCAACGGATTGATTTCATTATCTTTACACGAGCACAGATCGGAAATGGACAAGTCGGATGAGTTTGTTGATACATCGTTAGAAAGAGCGATTTATTGCCTTTTAAATTACCTTTTAACAGAAGTTTTCCGTGAGCTAGTTTTTCTTCTAAAAACAATAATGTGCATCAATGTCATGAAATAATAATTAACCCTGTAACTCCTAAGGGTATGAAAATAGACCCCTCCATAGACCCTCAATTTATTGTCTTTTAAATTTTCCGTGATATAGTTTTTCTTCTAAAAATAGTAATATGCATCAATGTCATGAAATAATAATTAACCCTGTAACTCCTAAGGGTATGAAAATACACCCCCCTCTCATAGGATTTTTTGCTCAACTCGATATCAGCTTTCACATATTTAAATAGTTGCACTCTGAAGCGGGACACCTTATATATCTCGTGAGTAAATAGTACAAGCCGCGTGTAAATTTAGTTACAACAAAATTGTTTTAATTTATTAAAAAAAAATTAAGTACATTATTTTCCATAAAATAAATATTTTTTATTTGTTCATAAAAAGGCTAAGATATTTGCAGACAAGGATAAGCAAAAAATTTAATTTATCGTTTACTGAAAAATTGTATTTTTGGGCGTGTGCCTTTTGTTGTTAGGATGCGATATAAACGAATTTATTTTGTTCACTTACCATTGTTCCACATTTTGCAAATTTTGCTATAATACAGCTCTTTGGAATTACAATATTTTTGTGTAACATTGCTTGAAATGATAACACAGGTCTGGAAGTAAAAAACTGCATAGGTTTTTATATATTTTCTTATAGATTTTGATGTCCTAAACCGAAAAAATAATTAAAAAAATTCCATCACATAAATTTTTTATACAATACTAAATTTTATATTTTTGCAGTTTTTTACTTGCAGACCTGTGTAATTTAGTGAAATTGGGGATAAAGAATTTCTGGTGTTAGGCAGACGGTTGCATTTATTATCGTGTCTAAACATGTTAAGTTAGATTGAACATGTTTCAGCGTGTTGCAGATGGAATAATCATATTCCAACAGGCTAAGTTCATTATCTAGCTGACCCTGTCTTGCCACACTCAGTGGACATCCAGCATTCAAACGCTACTGTGCTCTTGTTTTCATATACAGTCATGTGAAAATAAATAGGGACACCTGTATTTTTATATTTAAAGCTGCATGAATTACATACGAGGTGCAACAGATATAGCATTAATTCCCTTGGGTGGTGGTTCCTCCTGATAAGGTGAGTATAAAACTTTATGGAGTTTCCTCCCACATTGTAAAACTTTCAAGATACAGGGTGTTTTACGGTTTTGGTACGTGTTTAGTATTGTTAAAGTATTATTAAAATAAATAATAATATTTTGTATTTTAGAAAAACTATCAACTTATTTCATCTGTATATCAATCACTTTCGTGTCATGTGCTGTAGCGAAGCAAAAATTTTGAGATTATCCAACGAAATATCAACAAATTTTCAATCTTTTGTTTTAGCGGAGCTGTTATTGTCCAAAGTTAGAATTTAAACAAATACTGTTGATTAAGTGTATTTATACATGAAAAAAAGACATTTTAAATTTGAACTGCTCCGCTGCAGCACATGACACGAAAGTGGTTGATATATTGATGGAAAAGTTGATATTTTTTCTAAAATACAAAATATTATTTTTTATTTTATCGTGAGTAGTTTAGATTCTAGATCAATAATATTAAACACGTACTAAAACCGTAAAACACCCTGTATCTTACAAGTTTTACAATGTGGGTGGAAACTCCATCAAGTGTTATACTCGCCTTATCAAGAAGAATCACCAGCCGAGGGAATTAATGCTATGTCTGGGGCACCTTGCATATAATTTATGCAGCTTCAAATATAAAAATATAGGTGTCCCTATTATTTTCACATGACTGTATGTGTTATGGCTCATAGAGGTTATGTAATTTCTCCGGACAGCTTCTGTTATATTTGTGGTGAATATACAGTGAAAATTCAACAAAGAAATATAAGTGATTTTGTGAAGAAGGTTTATTTTGCTTACTTCAAATTAATACTTGGCGATCAAGACAAAGCATGGGCTCCTCATAAGGTGTGCAGAAGATGTGAGGAAGATCTGCGCTTGTGGTTTAAGGGTAAGAAAACTGCATTTCGTTTTGGCATTCCTATGATATGGCGTGAACAGAAAAATCACACAACCAACTGCTATTTCTGTTCGGTACACGTGAAAAGATTTTATACGAAAAATAAGAAGAAAATATCTTACCCTAACCTTGATTCAGCTATTCGTCCTGTATACCATAACAATAGAGTTCAGCTACTACAGCTTTTTCGCACTTTCTCCGCATTAGATCATCTTAAGAACCAGCCCAAATAACATTAAAATATCTCAATGATATCGATAAGAGTGGTCCAAAACAATCTAAAGTGAGAAAAATTTACCCACCATAATATGGGTTGGGCTCAGAGACAACACAAGACATAACAACTAACCATGCGTTTACATAGATCTAATCATACATTAGTTTTCAATCTACTTTTGAGTTGACCTTTCGATAAGTTAACATAAAAAAAGCTACAGTTGTTAACAAAGGTACTCATGCGATGTAAAGGAGCAGTAGCCATATAATTTGTTCTACTAAAAGGTAAGTAAATTAAATTGTTAGCATTTCTACTGCTTCTACGGTTAGTGTTAAAATTTATAAGAGTTAGAAGTTCTGGTGAATCGAATACACCAGTTATGAGTTGGTGTACATAGACGATATCTGCAGACTTCCTTCTCTCATTCAAAGATTGCATTTTTAAAAGTTTCAAACGATCCTCATAAGGAGGAAGGTTTAAAGTGTCAGTTGCGCTTAAGCCCCTTAGGGCGCATTTATAGTGGCGACTTGTTGCTGGACCGGACCGAACCGAGAAGGAAAGCTGGAAAACGCTGCACATACAATCATATGAAACAAGCTCAAAGTGCGTATAGTGCCAGCCGAGCTTGCAACTTCAAGTGACTTGTGCGCTGGTTTCCATCTTCCCGATTGTTGCTTTCTCGCTCGCTCGCACGGTTGGCTTGTGTTTTGATTCATTTTACACGTTGCTTGCTTATTACTTTCGTTAAATAATATGAAATTTTAAAAGAAACAAGGAAAACAATTTTTTTTTTGTTTTTGCTGTAGCTCCTTTTCTTCGTCTTATCTTTTTTTGTGCACAAAAGCAAGTGTGTAAAATGAACAAACGAATGAAAAGGGATTTTTCCCACAAAGTTGGCAACGTTGGCGGTAGCAAACTAAATTCCTCGGAAAAATATTGATATACGAAAAAAAAACAAATTGCAGCACACTTGACTGCCAGCGTCGCGATCGATTCTGTATTTCCTTGAATTCATTCATTCAAAAAAGAACAAAGAACCACACGATAGCAACAAAGAAGATCAACAATAAAAGTAATAAGCATACAAGAACACGAAATTTCGCTGTTGTTATGCTGTATTTTCTTACCCGCAAAAAATACACACAGAAACAGCACTATAAAGAAGCAACAAAGATAAATTTCTATCAACTGTTGCACACAGAAAACAAAAAGAGAAATAGTGAAAAAAGCTAAACCAGCCGGTGAAGCAATTCGTCGATTAGCGGCTGCAAGTGAGTTTCATCTAAAACAGAGAATCGAAGATTATCAAATTTTCTTACGTGCGCTCTTCCTTTCCATTTGATTTTAAGCACAAAAGTAAACAATCAAAAGTAGCAGCAACAAGATATAACAAATTTGTTAAGATTAGTTTTGTGTTGCTTAAAATCAAAAATAATACAACAAAAACAGAACCTAAAGAAAAATGTTAAAAAAAGTTTAAACCACTTGGATGATCAAGTGGCTTCATGCGGCTTGAAGTGCGTTTTAGCTGAGTCATAGCATCAGAAAATCTTGGGCCAGCAGCTGATGTACGTTTTTTTATTGTGCTTTCTTTCTACGATCTTCTTTTTTGTCAAAAAAAATTTGAAATAAAAACACAACAAGAAGGCAACAAAAACCAGCAGAAAACACTTGCGAAAAAAGTCGAAACAAGTTGGTACCTCAAGTGACTTGAAACGACTTGCAGTTGCAGGAAGCGCGTTTCAGCAGTGTTTTTCGAATTTTCGTCTCTGCACTTGTTGGTTTGAGGAAAGCAAAATGAATGAACGAAATCATGTGGCTTTTTTGATGCTTCGGTTGCAAAAATAAACAAAAAAAAAACTAATATATACAAACAAACCAAAATAGCCAAAAACCAGCTGAAACAAGTCACCAGCGACAAGCGCGCACTATACGCACTTCCAGCTGCTTTTGGCAGGACGCGTTTCCTTCTCGGTCCGGCCCAGCAACAAGTCGCCACTATAAACGCGCCCTTAGAGTTAACCGAACAAAACGTTTTTGGATTCTCTCTACACGTTCAACATGTACAGGGTTGCCCATATTCGACGGACCCATGTTTTTTTTAAAAAAATCAGAAAAAAATAAAAATTTGGCGGTTGGCAATCTTAATCATTTAATTTGTTCCAAGTAGATTTGTTTACATCAATTTTTGAATATGATATCTCTCAAATGGCCGCCTCTGGCGTTGATGGCGTATTGTGCCCTTTTTGCAGCATTTTCCATCGTTTTCGCCAACATTTCGGCCGGAATAGTGGCTATTT
Source organism: Dichetophora obliterata (assembly GCA_963920525.1). Taxonomy (NCBI): domain Eukaryota; kingdom Metazoa; phylum Arthropoda; class Insecta; order Diptera; family Sciomyzidae; genus Dichetophora; species Dichetophora obliterata. The sequence continues at coordinate 109,129,331 of OY986439.1, read as the reverse complement.
CTTCACGAATGTTGTCCTTGAGCTCTTCTACTGTCCTTGGCTTGTTAACGTAAACCTTTGACTTCAAATATCCCCACGAGAAGAAGTCAGGCGGCGTCAAATCGGGCGAACGCGGTGGCCAGTCCAAATCACCACTTTTCGACATCAAACGGCCCGGAAACAAATTCTTCAGAAAATCGATTGTTATGCGACTTGTGTGCGGTGGAGCGCCGTCTTGTTGAAACCAGAACTGCCTCATACGCTTTCGACGAATAATTGGCATCACAAAATTGGTCATCATGTCGCGATAACGCTCCTGGTTGATGGTAACAGCATGGCCATTTTCATTTTGGAAGAAAAACGGCCCAATGACCGTTTTCGCACTAACGCCGCACCAAACTGTGACTTTTTCGTCATGAAGAGGCACTTCTTGAATCTCCTGAGGATTTTCAGTGGCGTAAATACGGCAATTTTGCTTATTTACGGTCCCATTCAATGTGAAATGGGCTTCATCGGACATGATAATTTTGTTCCAAAATTCCTCGTCATCTTCGGCCATTTCGAAGACTCTTTCAGAGCACTCGCGTGGCGTGTATTGTTCCATGGTAAAAATCTGCTTGGACTGACGCTTCAAACGCAGTATGTCATTAAGCGATCTGACATCTCTGTCAAAAGTTATGGCGTTGCCAGATGGGTCCGTCGAATATGGGCAACCCTGTACATTGTAACTTGGGGACCAAACTTGACTTGCATACTCTAAGTGAGGTCGCACAAATGCATAATACAGCGTTGTAGTTGTGATCATACTATTAAATTCTTTGGCCCAGCGTTTCATAAACCCGAGCATAGAAGATGCTTTTTTACAAATGTAATCAATATGAACGTTAAACGATAGCTTAGAATCCATGCATATACCCAGATCTTTGACAGCATCTACACGACTAAATGCAGTATCTTTTATCTTATAATCAAAAATTAAATTATTATTTTTTCGCGAAAAGGTCATAGTTTGTTTAGATTTATTTAGAATTTATCTGGATTTAGAAACATATTATTTTTAGAACACCAAATTTCAAAGGATTTCAAATCAGACTGGAGCAGATCTGAATTGTCTTTAGCATCTATTGTTCTGTATATTTTCATGTCATCTGCATAGATAAGTAGATGAGAGTGTTTGATGATGTGGGTTACATCATTAATGGCTAAAATAAACAGAAGTGGACCAAGGTGGCTACCTGATTCAGCAATAAATTCAGCTGACAATACGCCTCGAAATCGTATTTGATAAGATCTCTCTGTCAGATACGATTGAATCCAGCTTACAAAAAATTGTGGAAAACCCATCAACTTTAGTTTAAATAGAATTAGGTTGTGTGGCAGTTTATCAAATGCTTTACTAAAATCAGTGTAAATACAATCAACCTGGTTACCTGAATAAAATGAATTTAAGCAAAACGTTGTAAAATCGAGGAGATTAGACACAGTGGATCTGCCAGTTACAAATCCATGCTGACGAGTTGTCATGACCTTCCCACAGTGAATTTTCACACGATCATACACGAGCCGCTCAAAAAATACCATAGCTGTGAAATACCAGTTCCGCACTTACCTCCAAATTTAGACGACATACTAAGTGATGCAGAGGACTCAGAAACGTTTGCTCCCCAGAACGAATCTAGCTCAAATTTTTCAGTTGACGAGGGACCTCAACTTTTTTCTCAGATTGACCTCAATCACCTAGTCAGAGACTTGGGTTTTTCAAAAGATGCAGCCGAATTGCTAGGTTCAAGGCTAAAAAACAAAAAGCTTTTATCATGTGGTACCTCATTTTCCTGGTTCAGACATCGAGAGAGAGAATTTACTCAGTATTTCACTAAAGAGGGAAATCTGATTTGTTGTAATGATGTTCGTGGGCTCTTGAAATGCTTTGGAATACAATATGATTTATCAGAATGGTGCTTATACATAGATTCATCCAAAACTAGCCTCAAAGCAATCTTGCTGCATAATGGAAATGTATGGGACAATCAGTTCATATGGAAGAAAACTACAATGGCTTAGCTACGATTCTTGATAAAATCAAATATCAAGAACATCAATGGATGGTTTGTGGAGATTTTAAAATACTAACAATGTTGTTGGGTCAACAGTCAGGTTAAACAAAATTCCCTTGTTTTATATGTTTGTGGGATAGTAGAGCCAGAGAGTTACACTGGACAACAACTGACTAGACACCACGACACGGTTTAACTCCTGATGAGAAAAACGTTATCTTTCAATACCACTTTGATTCCGGCAGAAAAGGTTTTACTGCCACCTTTTCCACCTAGCCAATTGAGGCTAATGAAGCAGTTTGTAAAATCATTGCAAAATGATATGGATTGTTTTAGATATATATTTTCCAAGTTCCCGAAATTGTCTGAAGCAAAGTTAAAAGAAGCAGTTTTCACTAGCCCCGACATAAGAAAACTTTTGTCTGACCCCGTCTTTCCTGAATCAATGGGAGAAATCGAAAAATAAGCATGGGATTCTTTCAAAAATGTTGTGCAGAAGTTTTTGGGCAATACTAAGGATCCCGAATATAAAACTATTGTACAGCGCATGCTGACAGCGCAAAAAGCTCAAGTATGCAGGATGAGCTTAAATGTTCACTTCTTACACTCCCATATTGAATATTTTCCTGAAAACTTGGTTGCCTACAGTGAAGATCAAGGTGAAAGATTTCACCAGAATGTACGTGATATCGAGAGACGTTACCAAGGAAGTTGGGATGTCAGTATGTTAGCGGACTACTGTTGGATGCTTAAGCAAGGAAACGCCAAAAAAGGAAACCAAAAATGAGTTCGGAGAAGCATCAAAGAAAATAAGAAAAGGTTTCACAAGGAAAAAGAGTAAACATAAAGTTGTGTATAAAAATTAAAATAAGAAAAATAATGGCTGATAGGTTTTGTTAAACACTATGCTGTATGTTTGTTGCAATAAATAGTTGATTTTTTTGCTATTGTGTTTTTATTTTGCAAAAAAACTATACGTGATGGAGAGTAATGGAAGTTATTTTTGAAATCAGCGTACCTTAAAACATATAATTCAGCAAAAATATCTCATGCAGCTGAAAATTTTTTTTTTGCAGACATGTGTAATTAATGTAGTCGAAATTTTCTTCCACTCATTTAATTTTTCTTCATGGGTAATTTGGTCGAAGAATTTTCCAATAAACTATTTCCTTACTGTCTTTGATTAAGGACGCCGCGAAAATTTTATTTTGTTTGGTCGTCTTACTCTGATAGACGTTAGATACTAATCAAATTTGTAAAAAAACTTGTTATTTACAAGTCATCCAAAAATTTCGTGAAACAGCATTTTTTTACACTTGCAATCTACAAGTTCTCTTTTACAATTTGTGTTGCTTCAAATTTGTAAATTTGTTATTTGTAATTCGCGGAACAAAATTTTATTTTAAAAATTTGTATTTGTAATTTACAAGTACTAATTTGAACAATTAAGTATTTTTTTGTAGAAAAGTAGTACTATTCTACTAAAACTTATCGAAAAAAATAGTTGTATGAAACCCTTATTGCAAAATAAAGGAAGAAAAAAGTACCGAAATTTAATGAAATGCCAAAATCTGCTTGTCGTGCAATTTCTGTTGTCGGCCTACCAGCGTGCAAGTTGAGAAAAGAGAAGAAAAGTGTTCATTGCACGCCGAGCAAATGAGCATCGTCTGACCTTAGCCTAACGCGTTGGACTGAAGTCTGATTTTCATTTTCCTCATACAAATATTAGCTGGTCTAGTGTGCATCTGGGATAACGTTTTGTCTGAAATAATTCCATCAGATAAAGCCTTTTCCATATGTTTCACTTACTTTTTAAAATTTTTTTATATTAAGGTTTTTTTATTGTAGGTACTTATTTCTAAAATGAGTTATCATGCATGGATATCTAAACATTATCTGATGGTCACGCCGCTTTGAGAGCCCTGATAACAATATGCCAAGTTTATATTGAGGATAGTACGATCAAAACTTAATATCGTTACTTAAGGGAGGGTTCTCCTGGATTTTTTTGGATTTGGCCGAAAAACAAGCAAAATTTGAGAATGGTTTGTGGGAAAATGAAAAGACATACGAACTTATGCTTTTGAACTTTGGTTCGTGGTTTATTGACGAGTAAAAAAAAAAGATATTTGAAAAATTCAAAATGGCGGCTTGAAAATGGCGGATCTCGTCGACCTCTGCGCGCAAAACATCGACCTCCCGCGGACAGTGTGGGGTCTCAGGTAGTGAACTGAAATGAGAAATGTATAAAATTTATTAAAATTGATAACATTTCATATGCCTGGAACCTAACTTCAATTAAGTTTGGTAAAAAAAACCAATTTTATGGACTTTTAAAAAAAAATTGAAATTTTTTGCTTTTTTTTTACTTAGATCTCGTTTAAAAATTATAAGTAAACAATTTTTTATGCCAATGTTAGGTTCCAGGCGTACAAAAAAGTATATACTTTCAAACATTCTTTGAATGAAGGAAATCGGATCAATAGAACAAGCCCTGTGCTGTCCGTTAGATTAGAAAACATGGTTCCGAGAAAAACGCGTTTAAAGTTTTTAGAAAGTTGGTACGCGCGCGTGACATGGGTACGTTTGACACGCTCTAGCTCGAGAAATACGCGTCGTATTGAAATATCCCTTGGCACAAACATTCTACATATATGTCACTTTCATTTTATGTAAAAAGAAAAAAAATGGATTTTTTCAAAAAAATCCAGGAGAACCTTCCCTTAAATTCGCACAAAAATTCGTACTTTTTGCGCATAGTAAATGTGGGTTTGAGTCTTTGCTAAGTTAGCCTTAATTCAAAATGATTGCTATATTATTTTGCTTGAAATAAATTTGCTTAATGAGACTCATAAAAAGATTTTTTAAGAAAATATTACGTTGATTTATATCCAAAATTAATCCATACACCATAAGACTGTAAAAAAAACTTTGTCACTTGAAGTGGTTTTAAATATGTCTTAATTATTTTCACACTTTGTTTAACCTCTTGACATCTTAAATCAAAAAAGTTAATCGTGAAATCTTTTAACATTCAGAAATTTTATGAACTTGAAACTCACATTAAAGTTTGTACTGTGCTTGCTTCTTCTATGATGGTGTTGTCAGTTTTGGCAAATTTAACTAAGTAGAAGAAAATTTAAAAAGACTTATTTACCTATATTGACGTTTAATAAATTTAAAATGATTTGAATGCCTTAACAATTATTTAGTTGCTGTGGAAATTTTGAAAAGAATAGCTCCATATTTGGTTTTATTTTAACTACTGTATGCTTTTAATTATTTTTTTTCAAACTGTTTATTACTTCAAACACCTTTTCAACGTTATCATGTAGAGCAATCAAATTTCCTTTTTTATGTTTTTGCATTAATTCTCTTTTTCGTTTTTCACATGTGTTTTAAGAGGTTTATTGCTATCGTTTTCATTTTAAGTGCGAATTATTTCAACATGTAAATGGCGTTCATGTTTTCAAAATTAATATGTGTCTCTTCTCTCTTGAAATTAGTTGTCAAATTCATTTCAACTTGAAAGCTGTTTGTTCTTCAATGAAAAATAAAATAATTTTAAATTATTTAAAATGAATCAATAATTTTTGTTAAAAGTTAAAAAAATAACAGCTTTTAAGACAACATCAATTTCTAGGAATCATAATAAACTTCTGTGCTTTCTAAGAACACTGATCTTAGTCATGGTTAAAACAAAAAAAAAAAACCGCCAAAACGCTGCCAACAACAAACATAAAAAGCCTCTAAAATGTTTATTGAAACAAAAAAAGTGTTAAAATGCTGATGATCTAATCTTTTGAAAGTTAAAATTTATTTGTATAAAATCAAGCGAAAAATTTTATTAATATTCATAGCATGATATTTTTTGTTACCTTAATTAAATAAATAAAAAAAAAATACTATCGGCCGTACAAAGTTTGGCGATTGACCGATCTGTCATAAATTTTAAATGCATACTTGAGTTAATAATGGTTATTTTTAGAAAAAATTAAATATTTTCTACTTTCTTTTTGAGTTTTTGCCGTTTGTTGTTGTTGATATTAAAAAATTAAAACTTTTATATTGGAAAAGTTCTTATTGATAAAAACATACTCCCTAAGTTTTTTTTAGATTAGCTGAAATAAAAGTTTTTTCAAGGCTAAAGTTGCTGTTTTTTTCATACATTATATTTTCTTTTTATCATTTTAAAACTTTGCAAATCATCAACTCAGGAGAAGTTCGTTTTAAGTACTAGTAATTCGATTATTTTTTAATCATACTTCTGTCGAAAATTACTCTCAAAACCATAATATTTTGTTCAAAAACGACTTTAGATAGGAATAAAAAAATAAACTGTTTTTTTTGTTCTTTTCAAAAGTATTGAACATAATTCAGTTCCAAACAAAATAAAAAATTTTGTCATCGTATTCCTTTTTTCTACTAAAATTAACGTTAAAGGTATTTTTAATATTTCCTCTAAGAACTCGTTTAGGCTTAAAAAAAAGTATTTTTTGATTTAAAAATGAATCCTTCACGAATTTCGCTTTAAGAAATCTTTAAAGAACTTAGTTAAAAATATATGGAAACATTGAAAAACCTTCACCTTTCTCTGTTATTCAGTGGGCTTACAGATACATTTGTTAAAAGGATTAACTTCAGAACTCGTTCTTTTACAAAAAAAAAAATATCCTCTATGATTTATTTGTGAACTTTTCTTAGGAAATAAATTATCATTAATGCTTTAGTTGGAAACTCGGTTATGGAAAAAAACTTTTATTAATTAGTTTTGGAATGATACATATGGGCTTTTCTTTGCTACGTACGCGACATTTGTACGCATATAACAGAGAAAAAAAAACAAAGTAAAATCAAAGAATGTAGTTCATACTTTGGTTATGTTTGAGCCCAGAAGTAAAATCAGACACAATCAAGCGTTGAGTTTCAAGATATCAGCCTTTTTAATGACAATTCGTACGCGACAGAAAAGTACGTGCTTTGGAGGCGCATGTGAAAATATACAAAACTCTGCGAAATATGAAAGACAATTATTTTTCTAAAAATGTCAAAATTAAAATTGTCTATGCTATTTTTTTTCAAATAAAGTGCAATAACGTACGCGACATCACATACGCGACAGATTTTCCATTGTTATTTAGTTGGGTAGTTAAGTAATTATGAAAATTAGTAATTAAAAAACAAATTTAATAAATTTCTCTTTCCTTGTCTCAACCATTTTTCATTATCTATAGCCAATGCCTTCCATTTTTACTAAAACAAAAAAGTTTACCTAACATTTACTAAACATTTACGAAAAAGAAAAACTACATTTGTGAAACAGTGCAGACGATTTGATCATCAGGGTAAATGAATTTATGTATAAATTGCTAAAATAAATAAAATTTCAATGTTTCTCTTAGCTAATATCATCAAATAATAAGTTTTTAATAAGTTTTACTTTTTTGGTCACGGTAGACTTTTCTGTGGAAATTTCCATATATTACCAAAAAAATTTTTGTTTTATGATTCCTCTTAGAACTGGTCTTGTTCATGATAAGTAAAAAAAACGGTTTAGTTTTCGAATCAAACATGAATGTTTATTTATCTCAAAAGGGTAATTGTAATTTTTAGATTTAAAAAATTCTCGAATTTGTGTTTTTTTATGAAATTTTATATTTTTAACAATTCCAATTAAGATACAGAAGAAAACATCAATTGAAATTCATAAAATATCAATTGAAATGTAAAAAGGATCAATTAAAATTCAAAAAAGATCAGTAGAAATTCCGTTTGAAGTTCAGAATTAATCAATTTTAAATTCAGATTCATTCAGCAGTTAAAATTGAGAGGTTTCATTTGAAATTCATAATAGATCAATTGGAATTTAGAAAAAATAAATTGAAATTCAGAAAAGATCAAATGATATTGAGAAAATAATTCAAATTCAAAATTCCATTTGAAATTCAGAATAGATCAATATAAATTCATAAGAGATCAAAGTAAATAAAAAAACCATTTAAAAACATTTTAAAAAAGGTTTTCCCTTTTAAAATTACGCAACTAAAAAAATTACGCTCACGCTTACGTAAGACCAAGAGAGAATGTACGTACCCAGTGGTTGATGGGCACATGTAGGGATGCAAACGATGCATCGATAGTATCGTCATCGACGATATATCGTTCATAAACATCGATGTCAACCTCGATGTTCTTGTGTGCGATATTTTGTCGATACATCGGTCTGAAAAGGAAAAAAATCGATAACGTTCGCTCCAGGCCTGTAGCCAGACCAAGAAGACAGAGGGGGCAGGCATGAATTTTGGGGGGGGGGGGGAAATTTTTTGTTTTTTCATTTAAATAAAAAAAAAACAATTTTTTTAACATGTGAAATTACACATATTTATGAAAAAACAGTTCATTTTATAATATTTACATGGATATGTAGATCTTTTTATACATGATATTAATACATAAAAAATAATATACAAATTAATTCAGGACTTTGTAATGAAATGATGGTAAAAATACAAGATTTATGTAAAGTGGCTAGAAATATAAGAAAGAGTAGCGAAATGGGCTGACATATGTATAATAGCGCATTCTTTTCTGGAAAAAATTCTACATATTTTCTGACCTCTTCAAGAGTTCTGCATTTTTCCGTTCTTTTCTAAAAGAAAATGTTGACCTCAAAATAAATCGTGTTCTTTTTTCGAAAATTCTGACCGTAAAAATATAACAAATGCAGAATTTCTGATCTGTAAAATTCGGCGGTTCTGCATTCTGCTCTCTAGTAATACCAATATAAAAACAAAAAAAAATAATTTTGACAGTAATATTATATGTTTGACAGTTGTGAGAAGCAAAATGTTCCAATTTTTAAAAATTTTTTAAATTGAATCCAAAACAATTTTGATTAAAGTGGTTACTTTCAATAAAATTTAACAGCTCGATGAGTATTTCTTAAAAATTCCATGCAGTACCGCACTATACAGAACCTCAATCGCAAATGAATCGGAATTCAAAACAACAGTGCAGCCAATATCGAATGAAAAAAATGTTTCACATTTTTTCCGTTCTTTTCTCAGTTCAAAAGAAGTCAACATTCCGTAAATTCAGGTCAGAATTTAAAAAATTCTGCATTCTGTGAGGTTAGACTTTTTTCAGTAAAGAATTCGCTATAAGACATTTTTTAAGTAAAACAAATAAAAAAATTGAATTAACCCGCATCCGTCGTTTGCATCAAATTGATGCAAATTTTTTATTCAGATTTATATACTAAGAACAAACATGCATGTTTTGATTTAAATCTTTTGCTTTTTTAAATTTTTGCCAGAATTAAGATTTGCAGTTTCTAGAAAGTTCCTATGGATGCGGGTTAAAAAATTATTAAAATTCAAATCTTATTTTTTGGTAGCAAATGTTGGCGACCCAGTAGAAATTTGAATTTTGTTAAACAAATTTTATATACATATTCAAGTCATGAATAAGGTGAATGTGTATTTTTTTGTTATTTTAAACTAAACTAATTTTAAAGCAATAAACAAATATATCAACAAAATACATATTAATTATTCATTTAAAGTTTTTCATTGTCTGATTTGGCCAGGGGGGGAAAACGGTTGTAGTAGTGGGGCAATGCCCCCTTTCCCTTGGCTACTGGCCTGATTCGCTCATTTTTAGCCGATTCACAATTTGACTTCTGGAAATACCACAAAAAACTAACACACAATAACACAAAAAATAAACATTCTGATGAATCTTCAATAGCAAATGTAAGCGAAACAGAAGAAATTTTCGATGACATGAAATCTCTATTTTCAAAACTTGCGAAGATTGGAATGCTATATCTGTACCCAGCGAACACTTGTTCTCGAAAGCTAGAGCAACCATCACTCTAGAGATAGGCTTCTAGTGACGAAATTATCTAAGCTTCTTTTCCTTAATTCAATTTCCAAATTTATAAACTCCAACAAATAAATGTTTTAAATTTATGAAATAGGAAAACATGTTTTGAATTTGATATAGATTTTATTTTGGTAGGTGGTCTATAGGTATAAGACACCAGCCTGCTGGTGCAATCAAGTGATGCCAGCAGATTAGCCGTGCTATAAAGTAAGGATAAGTATTGAAACAAAACTATCGAAGTTTACCACCGAAAAACATCGTTTGACGCCATCGATGCTCATTTTTGCTATAAAGTCTAATTTTGAGGTCGGCAATATGAAAAAATTCTTCATTAAAAAAACGGACATAAAAAGTTTACAAAAACGAATATGAGATTTTTTTCACAAAATTTCAAAAAAAAAAACAATTATATTAAATTGTGTAAATAAAAAAGCCCGTTTTTCGGAAAATTTCGGAGGAAAAATGACAAAAAATTAATTTTTCATACGAATTACGGAAATTTTGACGATTCCTTTTTTCAAATTTTATTTTTGTAAATTTTTCTACATCCATACTTTGTAAGAAATTATTCTTTCTTTCATATTTTATAATAGAATGCAAATAAAAAATATGTAATCTATAAAAATAACACTTATATTTTTCGACCTCAATACTAGGCCTAAAACAAAAATGAAAACATCGTAAAAACATCGATATATTGGTAAAAACATCGATATATCGGTCTTATTAACGATGTTTTTAAACATCGATAATTGTCAAGTGAACATTCAAGCATCGATGTTTTTAAGAACGTTGTTGCATCCCTAGGCACATGACGTAACTTATAATTTCTTAAATACATTAGGGGTATTCTATAGGTCTAGGATATGCCATTGCACGGTGCAAGAATAGGAAATACACAATCCGTGCACAGCCACAACAACAAAATAAAAAAACCTCACAATATTTCCTATGTATGCTACGCTGAAAACCATTTATACGGTAGTGCTATGGGGCATGTCACATTTAGCGGACACGGACAAATTTGTTGTTGTTTTCGCTGGTAAAATAAAAGACTGGAAATTGAGAGAGCTTCTTTTACCCGTGAAAACAACAACAAATTTGTCCGTGTCCGCTAAGTGTGACATGCACCTATGAAGCATAGTTTATGAAATGCAACCCTGTGTTTGTAATGAGAGAGAAGAGAATGAGGGAACAGCCAAAAATAAGGTGGAATAAGCGTGAAGTGCAGCTCATTACAGATTTCTTTAAGCTGTTGATTTTACTATGCTACTCTTGTACCATGGTATTATAATAAAGGTAGGAGTGACAGTTCGTGTTGCGACCATCGAATGTCAAACAAAAGAAAACTAAATAGACAGGGGTCACACACATTAGCCGCATTCAGCGGAGTCAACTGTTGTGAACTTTTATGGTAGCGATATCCTTGCCAGCGATGCTTTTTTCCGAATGTTTTTTTATTCTAAGCGTAAAAAAGTTATAAAATGATTTAATTTAATTATTATTATGTAATTATATAAATAATTTAATTGCAAATGTTTCTCACTTGAATTTTGACACAACAGTTGCCAACTGTTGACTCCGCTGAATACGGGCAATGTGTGTGACACACGCTCTCTATTTAGTTTTCTTTTGTTTGACTTTTGATGGTCGCAGCTCGTGAGAAAATAGGTAGCTGTCAAGGCTACCTTCTAAGTCATTATACCATGCCCTTGTACAAAAGGGAGCTCTCGATTCATTGGATATTTTAGTACAGCCCAGTGGTAAATGGAGAAATCTTGGAAAATTAAAAACAAATAAATTATTAAGTGGAGCTTTGCAGAAAATGTTCTAGAGTTTTATTCAGGGGATATTTCATATCATAAACTTTTGTGTCGTCATAAAAATGACACAGTGGAAACCAAGCATAAGTCAAACTGTTGTTTGAACTATGGAAAGAAAATAATTTGAGCACAAACAAGTTTTTGTCGACCCTTCTTACAGCTCTGCATTACAATGTCATCACCGAAAAATTTTTACAAGCGGTAGGATCGTTGCAATCCGTGCTCTTCTTGCAACAAATTATTCTCTAGACATAGAGAATACCCCTAGTGTAGCTGCCTCGTAAAGGCTTCCAACGCCTGTATACAATTCTCAATTATAAAAATTTGTTCAGACATGGCCGCTAAACTCTTGTTTTAAAAAAGTGTTGTTTTGTGCTCTTTGCACTGAAAAAAATTTGTGAGCAAATTGAAAATAAAAAAATTTAAACTAATTTCTTTGGGTTTATTTGATAAAAATTGACCACAATTGGCATAAACTTGAGGTAAATTATTAGCATGTGGGTAATGATTTAGTAAAACGGATACAATAAAAAGTTGAATTTGGCAGAAGAAAATCCGGACCAATTGATGTTTTTACATAGAGCTGAAAGAAAGAAATGAATGAGAAAAGTGAACTGAAGTTGAGGTTTTTTTTATTAATAAAAATATGAAGGGGAAATATTTGTAAAAACCTACCTGTAAGCTATGACATTAAAAGCTATTTAAAAATTAATTTGTCTTAATATTAAAAAATATTTTAATTATTAGAAATAATTTAATGAAAAATGTGCGCTCTGAGTACTTTACAGAAAACGCTATAAAACTTTTTTAAATTTTTTTCGTAAACACCATGCAAAGCATGCAGGTATTAATATTTGCTTGCTTGATTGTTTTCAGCGTGTAGCCTCGTGATTTTTTCGCTTTTCTCTTTTGACTTTATCCGACGTAGGTCTTATTTGCTTGCAGTTCTTTTAACACTGAACTGTTTTTAATTTCATTGCTTTGTTGTTGCGCATGGCATATTAACCAGGGTTGCCAACACATACCTTTTCGCCCGGAGACTTCGGGCCTGAAGGGCCGATCTCCGGGCTCCGGGCCTGGCACATTTTCTCCGGCTTTCGCTCTAATCTATATTTAAATCAATTTTTTTTTACAAAAAAATTTGTTTAACTTATTTATTAGTGTTGATTTACCCTTTTTTAGTGAATGTTTGAACCATTTGTCTTAATGAATGCTAACTTAACTTTGACGTTTTTTCTATTTCTTGAACTTCGTTTTTGAAGGAACGTCGTAACCAGTCGTTACTTTTCTTTTGGTAACTTGACGAATTCGTTTCTGTTTTTCTTTTTCTTTTGAGTTCTGCGGCCAAGGCTCATTTATAAGGTTGTGGCACTTGATAGCGAAATCGGTCGAACTGTCAGAGTGGATGAAAAGAAATGAAGAAAATGAATGCTTAGATCAAAGAAAAGCGTAATGACAGTTCGAGCAAAGGCGGGAAAAAGAGTGCATTTCTCTCAAGTGCCACAACCTTATAAATGAACCTTGTCTGTGGCTGAATTTTTAATTAATGTTTGCAGTTCAATTTATGTAAGTTCGGTCAATAATTTGTGTTTTGTGTATTAACTGATACAAAACTATTTTAGAGAACAGCATAATGGAATCTAGTCGCAAGAGGAAACAGAACTAAACATCTTTTAACAACGATTGGCTCTCGATACTACGCTAAAGGGTCCACCATCTAACTTTTTTTTCAACTTGTGCTTATTTCGTGAATGGTAATACTTAGCTCATGTCTGATTTGACAGATAATTAGTTTTATCCTTCCGCTGAAAAAATATGGTTGTGTATACGCTTGAACAACGCTGGGAAATATTGCGACATTACTTTGAAAATCATGGTAATGTTGCAGAATGTGTGCGAAAATTGCGTATGGATTTTGGAAGAAGAGAAGCACCGTCAGCTCCGTATGTTCGTTATCTTGTGAAAAAAGTGACAGAAACTGGCATCCTCATCGATAAACTAAAGTGTGAAAAGCCAAAAACAGTGCGTACACCCGAGAATATTGCTGCTGTGGCAGAAAGTGTGCGTGAAGCGCCATCAACATCAATTCACCGTCGTTCTCAACAATTGAACATTTCGGAGACATCATTGCGACGAATTTTGCATAAAGACCTTGGTATGACGCCATACATAGTCCAATTGGTTCAGGAGTTGAAGCCAACTGACCATCCAATGCGTTTTCGCTTCGCTAAGTGGGCCTGCGATCGATCGACTTACAGAAGATGCCGATTTTGCCAAAAAAATCATCTTTTCAGATGAAGCTCATTTTGATCTTGGCGGGTATGTAAACAAGCAAAATTGTCGCATTTGGGGCACAGAAAACTTGCACGCATGCATTGAAAAGCCGCTGCACCCAAAACGAGTCACTGTTTGGTGCAGATTTTGGTCCAGAGGCATAATTGGGCCATTTTTCTTCGAAAACGAGCAAGGAGTGGCCGTTACAGTCAATGGCGATCGTTATCGGGCCATGTTGAACGAATTTTTGTTCACAAAAATTGAAGAGGAGGATATTGGCAACATTTGGTTTCAACAGGACCGCGCTACGTGCCACACAGCCGAGGCTACACTCGATGTTTTGCGCCCTGTTTTTGAAGATCGCATTATCAGCCGCAGAGCTGATGTCGTTTGGCCACCTCGGAGCTGCGATTTGACACCGTTGGACTATTGTTTATGGGGTGCCCTCAAAGATAAGTGTTACGCCGACAAGCCAGAGACAATTGACGCTTTAAAGGACAATATTCGTGAAGCCATTGGTGAAATACAGCTGCACACAATCGATAATGTGCTTAAAAATTGGACCGATCGTGTCATGGCCAGCCGAGGCAGCCATTTGAATGAAATTATTTTTCATTACTAACCGGAAGGATTGTACTTTCAAATAAAAAAAGAAATTTGAGAAAATATCCAGTAGTTTTTTTTAATAGAATTTTCAAACAAAAAAGTTATTTGGCGGACCCTTAACAAAGATTGGTTGCTAAAGGAAAACGAGTTCACGGGAAAATGCAAGTTGTGTTGTGTCACATTTGTTGTCAAACATGATTGTTAAACATGACTATGTATGAAAAAACCAAAGAAAAAATTAATTTTTTAATTAAAAGCAAGCAGACCATAAAAAAATTATTAAATAAAAAAAAAACCCGGGCCTGGGCTTTTCAAAAGTTGGCAACCCTGACATTAACCCATGGTATAATTATTTGACAAGGTAGTCGTGACAGTTTTTTGGCGATTGGTAGATGTTGGGGAATGTTTTTAGTTTGCTGCGATTCACTAGCTATGTTTAAGTCGTTGCTTTTTTTTCACATATCTTTGATTAATTGCATGGACAGCTCATTTTGACAACTACACATCGCCGCTCGTGAGAAAAAAGCCAGTCTACGCTACTACCTTGTCAAATAATTATACCATTTATTAACCAGGTAGGCTCGATAGAAGAGACGCTCTCAAAATTTGAAATCTTGTTCTTCTTCACATTGTGAATTGAAATGCTTGTCACAATCAGCTGTTTCACAAAATCAAGATCAGGGTGTCGGGCAGTATTTTGTTTGCTTACTTAATGCCTTAGTTCAATAAATGTGTTAATATGGCTTTCCATGCATACTTTGTGTGTTTAGATTTAAATAGGGGTATTCACGATGAGAAAAAAATTATGTCTTTAAAAAGTGGGGTTAATATAATGCTCTTATGATTATAATAAAACATAAAAAGCTGGACCAAATTCCTTACAAGGGACAAAAGAGCCAATTAGTTTTTGTATTCATTAAATAACTTTATTATCTTGTTTTTTTACATAATAATAACAGAAATTTCGTAAATTCATGAAAAATTTTAAGTGCCGTGCTAGTTTGTAAAAATATATTTTCTACTCTCTGTTTACTTAAATATTTATTGAAATGTGAGTAAAACCTTAAATACACAGTATATTTTTTAGCATATTATGACCAAACCAAACCAAACATGGTCTGATGTTGTTTTTGTCGAAAATATTGGGGGTTGGAATTAGTTTTAAAGGTTTTCTAAGAGATGGCGTAACTATCAATAGATCGCATCGGGCACACCTGTGACTATATTCATTTCAAAGCACATTGTCTAAGCTTCATTTTTCAGTATGTGTCATTCCACTGAAGTGTAAACAACATATATTTTTTTCTCTGTGAACATGTCGACTTTCGTTCCAACAAAACGCAATTTGCGGGAAGGTTTACTTTTGTGCTTCCATTTGAAGAAAAAATCGGTTGAAGCACAACGCACGCTTACTGAGGCTTACGGGGACTATGCTCCATCGATTTCTACTTGTGAGTACTGGTTCCGTCGGTTTAAAAGTGGTGATTTTAATACGGAAGACAAAGAGCGTCCGGGCCAGCCGAAAAAGTTTGAAGATGAGGAATTGGAGGCTTTGCTCGATGAAGACCCGTGTCAAACCCTTCAAGAATTGTCAGAATCATTGGGAGTCGACTTATCAACGGTCGGCAAACGCTTGAAGGCCATGGGAATGATTCAAAAGCAAGGAAATTGGGTGCCGTACCAGTTGAAGCCGAGAGACGTTGAACGGCGATTTTGCATGTGCGAACAACTGCTTCAACGGCATAAAAGGAAGAGTTTTTTGCATCGTATTGTCACTGGCGATGAAAAGTGGATCCATTACGATAATCCTAAGCGAAAAAAATCGTGGGGACCACCCGGCCATGCATCAACATCGAGGGCCAAGCCGAATATTCATGGCGCCAAGCTTATGCTGTGTATTTGGTGGGATCAGAAGGGTGTCGTGTACTATGAGCTGCTAAAACCTAACGAAACCATCACTGGGGAACGCTACCAACAACAATTGATGCAATTGAGCCGAGCATTAAAGGTTAAACGGCCGGAATATGCCAAAAGACACGACAAAGTGGTTTTTCAACATGACAACGCACGGCCACATGTTGCAAGAACCGTCAAGGAAACGTTGGAGGGTCTGAATTGGGATGTGCTACCCCACCCGCCTTATAGCCCAGACATAGCCCCTTCCGACTACCACCTATTCAGATCGATGACGCATGGCTTGGCTGAGCAGCGCTTCACTTCTTACGAGGATACCAAAAAATGGGTCGATTCGTGGATTGCCTCAAAAGACGAATCGTTCTTCCGGCGCGGAATCCATATGCTGCCAGAAAGATGGGGAAATGTTGTAGCTAACGATGGACAATACTTTGAATAATATACATTGTACCGTTGTTTCTAAATAAATGCTCAAAAACCGAAAAAAAACCTTTAAAATTAATTCCAACCCCCAATAAGTAAGGCTGATGCATCGAAAAACTGTATTTGTGCTCTTAAAACTCGCTTAACTAGTTTAGAATATGGGCTTAACTTAAATGTGTTTACGTCTCATCAGAGCCGAACTCCGGCACATCACAGCACAGTTTCTAATTTTTGCATAAAATTCAAATCGCGTATTGAAAAATGCGAATTTTCAATATCTCTATAACTCATTGTACCTACAGCTCGAGCAAAGCAGAGCACATTTTCTGATAAAAAAAATAATAAAAGCGAAGCTTACTTCACATTTAACAAAGCAGAACTCCAATAGAATTATAACATTGATATAAATTATAGCTTTTAGTTTTTATTATTATTGTTATTTGGTTTATGAGACCAAAAAGGTTTTTTATTTCAAGCTGATGAAATGGTTTTCACTCAATTAGTAGCAAACACAACGTCTTTGAAGCACATTACAAAATGTGATCAAAATATTTTTCAATTTAACTCTTCTTTTTTCATTTAAACTTTCTGATTAGATACATTAAGCGCTTAATAGAGACCGTTGTATTAATTTTCTTAATTTGTGAGAAAAAACATTAACTTTACTATAAACCATTATTAAAATGACTTTTGGAAATTTCCATATAAACCGGAAATTTAATGAAACTTTTTTCCTTGAATAATAATGAGTTTGAAAAAATTGCAGTTGAAATTAAAAATAAAGTAATAAAAATAAACATTAAAAAATACGTACTTATTGCAATTTCAATAAAATGAAAAACAAGAAAAACAACGCAATTTTATTTATAATAAACCGCACAAAAACAAAAACCTTTCCTAAGCAAAAAAAAAAAAAAAAAAATTAATAACTCAAAAAAATTTACGAGCTAGAAAAAACTGCCTGAAATCCCCTTGAGTGGTTGTCATAGAAAACAATTTCGAAAAAAAACTATGCAATTATTTTAATGTGTAAAAAACAAGCAACAAACGGCAACAGCAGCAAAAAAAAAAAAATAACAGAGGAGCCAGCAGATACAAGAAAGCAAAAAAAAAAACAAACTCAAAAACAAGTCCAAATAGTTTTACGTTAAATTATTTAATAAACAACAATAGTGATAAAAAATTTGTTCATTCATTTGCACTTTAGTCATAGAGACACCACACACACACATACGTTTATAGATACTCAGATACAAAGATACTTAGACACAAAGATACTCACGTAAATAAAAAATTTTTGTTGTTGTTACTATAGCTGCCACAAAAAACGTGTGCGCCGTTATTGTTTTTGTTGTTAAGCCTATGCAGTAAATAGCAACAATTTCTCTTATCTTACAATTTTGCATATTTTTATTCGACAAAATAACATTAATTAAAGTAGAAAAAAAAGCGGACAAAATAAAACAAAGAAAATTCAAACTTAAAAATTTTGAATCACTAATACTTCTTGTTTGACAGTAGTCATGTTTTCAAAACAAAGTTTAAAAAAAACAAAAAAAAAAATAAAAAAAATACAATAAAAATAAGATAACAGTAAGGTTCCATTCTCCAACAACAGTAAAAAAACCGCAAAATGGTAAAATGTACAAATATCATATAAAATAGAAATAAAAAAAAAACAAGACAAAAAAGAAAACAAAATAAAATGAAAAAATAAAAACAATATGTGTAGATAAAAAGCACGGTTAAGGCCAGTATTTTTTATTTTTGTTGCTTAAAAATTTCTCACTAAAAATTTCAAAACGAAAAATCATTTGAATCCAAAAATGTTAACGCAGATAAAGGGTGTTTTTTATAGAGTGATACAAGTTTAAATCATAATAAAACATAGTAATATATTTTTAATATCAATGAAATGGGCTTTATTGGATAGAAAATTTTATGACATTAATGTTTAAATATGATTTCGGCCATGTGGCCGCCACGTCTGGCGCGTACAAGGCGTAATCTAAAACACCAATTTTCACAAACTTTTCGCTGCATTTGCGGTCGTATCTCGCCGATAACTCTTCGAATGTTGATTTCCAGGTGTTCAATTGCTTGTGGTTTATCGACGTAGACAAGTGACTTTATATAACCCCAACGAAAATAATCCAATGGTGTTAAATCATACGATCTTGGGGGGCCAATTAATTGGGCCATTTCGTAAAATTATTTTTTCGTCAAAAGTTTCCTTGAGTAAATCAATTTTTGCGCCCGCTGTGTGGCATGTGGCTCCGTCTTGTTAGAACCACATATCAGCAAGATTAATGCCAGCTAATTGAGGTACGAAAAAACTTCGAATCATGTTCCTATACCGTTCACCATTGACAGTAACATTCTGACCATCATCGTTTTTGAAGACATATGGGCCAATAAATTTACTCCGCCAGCCCATAGAGCGCACCAAACAGTAATTTTCTGTGGATGTAATGGTGTTTCGACAAAAGCTTGTGGATTCTCCTCACTCCAAATACGACAATTCTGTTTATTTACGTACCCATTCAACCAAAAATGGGCTTCATCGGAAAATAAAATTTTCCATGGAAATTCAAAATCAATATCAATTTGTGCTTCAGCCCATTCGCCGAATTGGCGGCGCATACGATGGTCGTTTGGCTTTAATTCCTGCACAAGTTGAATCTTGAAAGGTTTTAAGCCAAGATCTTTTCGTAAAATCTTCCATAAAGTGGAAGGACACAACGCAATTGCTGAGAACGGCGATGAATTGATTGATTAGGATCATCTTCAATGCTTTCCTGTACAGCGGCTACAGATTCTTCAGTGCGCACTGTTCGGCGTCTCACGGGATGCACATTATTAGTAACAGTAAATGTGGACTGAAAACGATCTATTGTTATTCGAACTAGCAGCTCTGAAGCACGATTATGTACGCCATAAAATGGACAAAGTGCTTGATAAGTTTGACGAACAGAACCATTATTTTGATTAAAAATTTCCACAATTTGCACGCGTTGCTCTGGTGTAAGTCGATCCATAATAAAATGTCAAAGTAAACTAAACAAAAAGCAACTATCAGCTGAAATGGGTGGTCAAATAAAGCAGTGATGCCAACTCAAAGTTGTATCACTCTATAAAAAACACCCATTAGCTAGTTTATACTCTGCAAAAATGGTTTGCTTTAACAAAAATTAACTAAAAAAAAATTAAATTAATTTTTAAAATGATAATACGATACTTTTTGCACACCTGCCTGGAACAACTAGCCGAAAAACCATGATGACAAGCGGCCAAAACTGATGCAACTTTAAATGTATTTATTTATTTATTTATTTATTGCTTGTCAAACAGAGATGACATCTCTTACAGACTATACAAAATAATTGATTACATAAAAATTACAAATAACTTAAAAAAATAATAACAAATAACATAAATTAAAAACGTTCGAGTACCCCTATTTGGTTAAGGACTAGAAAGAGATTGCTTTTAAAACAATGTCTAGAACAATTATTAAAAATATCAATATCAGCTAACAATAAATTAGTTATGCGAAGACAATGAGCCAATGGCTCTTGCTGAGCAAAGTTGCTTCTCAGTGTATTGCAACGAAAATGGAAACATCCTCTTAGGTTTCTACTAGGTGAATAAAAATTAATCATGGTTAAGATACATGGACATTGAATATTACAGTGAATGACATCTCTAATAAAAACAACAGAATACATTATGCGGCGACATTCAAGTGAATTCAGACTAAACAAAGCACAACGTGTTTTATATGAAGGTAAATTGATTTGCCAATTCAACTTTGAGAACAGATATTTAGAAAAAACTTTCTGGACTCTCTCCAGTCTCCGAATATGCGAGGCATATGAGGGATTCCATATGACACAACAGTATTCTAGGTAAGGTCTTACCAGGCATTTAAATAGTACCTTGATTGTAAGAGGATTTCTAAAATCTTTAGAGTTCCTCTTTAAAAATCCTAGCATAGAGTAGGCCTTAGGTATGACATAATCAAAATGATCTTTGAAATTAAGCTGGCGATCAAAAATTACGCCTAAATCTTTTTTAAGATATACTCTATCAAGAGTGAGATTATTAATACTGTAGCTATAAAATATTGCTGAACTGATTCTATAAAAAGAGAACGATTGACATTTTGAAATATTAAGACAAAGATTATTAGAGGTACACCACGAGGCAACTGAGTTTAAATCAGTCTGTAAAAGACAACAATCTTCAACAGACTTTACGGAACGATATAATTTTAAGTCATCTGCAAACAACAGACACTGAGAATATTTAATAACATGGGGAAGATCATTAATGAAAAGTAAGAACAACAACGGACCAAGGTGACTTCCTTGAGGGACACCAGATGACACACTTATAGGACACGAAAGGGAATCATTTATTTTTACAAGTTGTACACGGTTACATAAGTATGAGTTCAACCATTTAATAAACTCACCACGGAATCCTAGACACTTAAGTTTGCACACTAAAGAGGCATGGTGTACCTTGTCAAAAGCTTTAGCAAAGTCAGTAAATATGACATCGGTTTGCAAACGACTAACAAATGAATTAACAATGTAATTAGAAAACAAAACTAGATTAGTAACAGTTGATCTACCAGCACGGAATCCATGTTGATAATCAGACAAAACATTAACAAAACATGGTGAAATTTTTTCACAAACTATTTTTTCAAAAAGTTTTGGTATTGCACAGATTATAGAAATTGGTCTATAGTTGCAAACGTCTTCCTTCGGACCAGACTTATAGATTGGAACAATATGAGATACTTTCCAAGAATCTAGGAACGCTCCAGTGGCAATAGACTTATTAAAAATTAGGTACAAAGGATATGCTAATGACTTTGCACAAAGTTTTAACAAAATTGGTGCAATACCGTCAGGTCCTTCAGATGTTTTTCCTTTTATATCCTGCAGTGAAAGTTCAACATCAAATTAAGTAATATTAATGGTGCTTATGTCGCACATAGCATTAGGCACCCTAAAATTGGAAACGTCAAAACTATCATTAGAGTAAGCAGATTTAAAATTTTCAGCAAAAAAGTTGCAAATAGTTTCGGTATCCTCTGAGCAATCGTCAAGATAACGAATTAGACTAGGCAAGCCATTAGTTTTTCTTTTAGTATTCAAATAAGACCAAAAAAATTTACTATTATTTTGTAGTTCGTCTTCAGTAGACAATAAATACGATTTATAAAGAAATTTGTTGAGTGTGTCAAAATTGAGTTGGCAAGTCAAATACATGGATTTAAGACGAATATCTTCTTTCGATTCACGAAATCGCTTATATGCTTTATTTTTTTTGTTTTTAAAATTACATAGTCTCTTATTGAACCACGGAGGATTATTATTTTTTTTTTACTGTTTTTAAAGGCACAAATTTTATAATTGCATCTTTAAAGTTAGTTAAAAATTTATCATACATGCAATTAAGACTAAGTCCTAAGAACATTGAGTCCCAATTACAAGAATCAAGATAATGCTTCATTGCTTCCAAATTAACTCGATTGTAATCGTGCACAGATCTTTGAGATAGGTTCTGATTTTGATAGTGTATAACAGACATCTCTAAAATTATAGGTGTATGATGAATAGATTTTCCAAAAATAGGAGCACTCGGAACGTCAATCATTATAGATAATTCTTTATCAACAAAAATGAGGTCTAAAATACGATTATTATCATTAGACAAGTTATTAATCTGAATTAAATTATATTGGCTAAAAAAATCAATAAGGAGTGACTCAATATCACTATTAACATTAAATGGAGTTAAATAATTATCATCATTGTCCAAGTTCCAAACAATATTACCAAGATTAAAATCACCCGTAAATATTACATGTTGATTAGAATTAAGACCGTCTAATATAGAACGACAGTTATCCAAATGAGCTTCGTAAAGTTCAAAACAGCTAGATGGAGGTATATAGCTAACAACAACATAAAGATCAAAATTGTTTCTAAGGCAGATCTTGACTATGACCTGATCAATCGAATAAGTGGTTTGACGAAAAGGCAGCGCAATTTGTTTACAAGTAAACTCATTACTAACTGCAATCAGGACACCACCACCCCTTGAAAGCCCCGTAGCAACCGAGCATCGATCTTTACGGAATACATTATACGATAAATTATTAATAATTTCAGAAGTTAAATGGCCGTCAGTCAACCATGTTTCACTAAAAACTATAATATCGTATGGAACTGAACTAGTACTTAAAAATAGTTGATTGATTTTTGTCCTAATACCACCGGCATTTTGGTAATACAAGGAAAATAAGGATGCAGAGTTTGCACATCCAGATGAATTGGTTAGTTTTTTGACCGGACTGAACTATATGTTCTTGTACTGCGACGATTATTTCTGTGTCTAGGAAAAAATTCATGCACAATGGCGCCTGCAGGCCAGACATCTTGAGAGCATATGCAGCCAAAATCACTAGCCCCTATAGATATTGTGAACGACGAAAAACTTCGATGCTCTGGTAAGGCCAGCTTACGACAACTCAACGATTCAAGGGCCTGAGTTGAGAGACCAATTTTAAACAAATTAAACAAATTTCATAGGAATATAAAATTTACAAAAGAAGAAGAGAAAGAAGGAGAACTACCATACTTAGACTCCTTGATTATAAATACAGACAACAAATTAAAGCAGGACTGGTATCAAAAATCTTCATTTTCAGGACGCACGGTGGGGCGATCCCATACAAAGGGTTGGACACAGCATATTGCTTTAAATAATTGATTGTAACTCTAAAACCATTTGATGTATTTTGACCAAATTTTAAATATGTCTTCTTAAAAGCACTTCCCCTGAAATCCTTTAACCTAGCGTAGCGGGTCTAGGAGACCCAAAAAATTCATGGTAAGAAAACCATTTTTTGTTTTGTTTAGCGATATTTTGTACCTGTATTTTATTACAAAATGTGTTTTTAAACAAGAATTTATTAGCTTATTACATTTAAAAGATGTTTAAAGACGGCATACGTCTCTATTTAAAACAAACTATATGTAATATTAAGAGCAAATAGTGATTTATTAATACCACACATAATTATACAATATGCTTAATTTTACACATTATCTGTAAAAGTTATGTTTTCACTTTGCTCATCAGAAAGCTCTTTTGCCTCAATCAGATAGCTTTGTGGTGATTTTTTATTAAAACCAAGGCTTGAAAGTACTGGGTCTGAATTCTGCAGAAGGGCATGCAAAAGATCTGAATTGCAAGCAGATCTTGAAAATTTTCTCGTGTTGTGAAGTCTGAAAAACCGAAATTGTGATTGACCTCTTGCGCATCCTTGGATAACTGACCTATGGGTACTATCGTACTTTTTGAACTATATTCGCACTGTGTATTAATATTTTATGTACAGTAACAGACATGTAGCACCAATCATAGAGCTCAACGTATAATTTTCCTGCTTCTAAACAATAATTTTTGAATTTTGTGATATTAATTTTAAGATCAGATGCTATGACCTGAAATATATTAAAACTTTTACGCATTAATGTAAAACAAAATAATTCATATATGTATATATTAAAATGTTTTACCTGTAATATAACATAACATCGTTTAATTAAATTTTCGTCTACTCCAGTGATTTCTGAACTTTTCTTGTAATTAGTAAAAAATTTGCGAGCAGTGTTACCGTCATGACTTTTACCAGAGCCTTGCAATACCACGTCTATTAAAAAACCTTAAACTTTAATTTCGTCGTATGAAAAATAGTGTTGATTCAAATGATTTTATCATAATCTTTACATATTGGTTAATCTTTACATTGCTACGGTGCCGATTTGAGAGACGTCACCTACTTCTGCCACCTTCATAAATACATCTTGTTTCCACTGAACTTTTAAAATATATTTCATATAAACTATTGACGGTTAAAGATATAAAAACTGTGTTTATTGGCAGAACAAGTTTAAGTGGATTTCATACCCTTTATCTGTACTGTACCAGCTTATGCAATTTTTTTACTGGAATTCTTGACGATATTTGCATCGTGTCTAAAATATATCTCAAGAACCAGACGACTCAGATAAATAAACAGTATACCAAAATATTTTCATTACAATTGTCTACACTTATTTAATACAATAAATTTACGTCACTTTACTAGTATGTATGCTTTGCCGCAATCAAAGCAAAAGATCTATTTTTTCCGTTTACAAAAGGTCACGGAGCCGGGCAGGAATGGGTTAAAAAAATATATGTATCCCAAACTTGTTTTTTTATCCATTCGCAAGTTTTCATCGCTAATAAAACTGAATCAGTTCCTATAGTTACGCTGTAATAGACAAACTTTGTGAGAAATGCTATAAAAAAACCCGAGGAATACCATTTTGATAGTGAAATTCTCAGGAGGCGCTGGATGGCGCGCGCTAATTTTTTTTTAAAACTTTTCTTACGATCATTATTCGTAATGCAAGGTACTTTGATCCTGGCCAACCCTGGCAATTTTTTTCTTTTTCAAATTTAATAATTTTTTTATTTTTAGTTTTCATTCCTTATCGCAATAACGGGATAGCAAAAAACTTAAAAACAAAATATCTGGTTGAAAAGTTTAGAGTATACCCTTTCATAAAATATAAAGTCCTGTTCAATCCAGCAGTTAAACAAAATGTCATAGGACTTTAAAAAAATATTATATTTTTTATAAATTACAAAATATCAACTTGAGGCTTTACAAAAACAAAAATACGCACTTAAAAAAAAACTGCCGTATTCAAATAGCTCAAATATATTTCTATCAAAATGTATCAAAATATTATAATAATTTGCAAGTTTAACTTTTTTGTGGATGTCCAACCCTTTGTATGGGATCGCCCCACCGTGGGACGTCTTATAAACTACCCATCCAAACATCCAAAAAGAAAGATAATGAACACGGCGAACAATTTCATAAGAAAGGTACTGACGATCAGCGACAAAGAATTCTACAATGAGAATATCAAGAAGTTAATAAATATTTTAAACAAAAATGGATTCCTCAAAAAAATGTTCATGGATTTAATAAAAAAGCATAAAAAACAGAGCAACAGAGTTCTGCTTTGTTAAAAAGTACGCTTTGCTTTTATTATTTTTTTTATCAGAAAATGTGCTCTGCTTTGCTCGAGCTGTAGGTACAATGAGTTATAGAGATATTGAAAATTCGCATTTTTCAATACGCGATTTGAATTTTATGCAAAAGTTAGAATTTGTGCTGTGATGTGCCGGAGTTAGACTCTGATGAGACGTAAACACATTTATCAGCTTTATTTTGTGTAACGAAAATGCACACCAACGACAGGCAAGACACGAGAAGCAATACTTTTTTCTATGCGAAATTCTATTGCTTCTCGTGTCTTGCTTGTCGTTGGTGTTCATTTTCGTTATACAAAATAAAGCAATAAGTTAAGCCCATATTCGCGAGTTTTAAGAGCACAAATACAGTTTTTCGATGTATTAGCCTTACTTATTTTCGACAAAAACAACATCAGCCCTTGTTTGGTTTGGTCAAGATATGCTAAAAAACATACTGTGTATATAAGGTTTTACTCACATTTCAATAAATAATTAAGTAAAAAGACAGTAGAAAATATATTTTTAAAAATTAGCATATCACTTAAATTTTTCATGAATTTACGAAATTTGTGTTATTATTATTATGCATAAAAACAAGATAATAAAGTTATGTAATGAAGCAAAAATCTACAAATCTATGACATATGTACCAGGACTATCGGAAAGACTTATAAGATCTAATTGTTGTGACAAAAACAAACATAAAACCGCCACACGGAAGTGCATAGAAAAATGTTCTACACCTTTTTAAGTTGTAGTTTAGAAAACATAAATTTTATTTCTTAAACATGAATTGTAGTTCAGATTTGTGAAATGTAGTTCAGAATCCGTAAATTGTATTTCAGAAAAGTAAATTGTAGTTCAGAATATTAAGTTGAAATTCGGAATTCGTTAATTGTATTTCAGATTAGGTAAATGTAGTTCAGAATAGTAGTTGAAATTCAGAAATCGTAAGTTGTATTTCAGAATTGTAAAATGTAGTTCAGAAATCATCAATTGTATTTCAGAAATATGAATTGTATTTCAGAATCTGTAAATTTTTTTTTGGAAAATATGAAATGTAGTTCAGAATGTGTAATTTTATTAGTATTTAACCCTTTCAAACCGGTTTTTTCGAAAATTACGCTTTAAAATACTCCCCTGCTTAACAAAAAACCCAATTATTTGAAATGTGAAATGATTGCAATCTTTTACAGCACTACCAATTACACCTTTTTAAAAAGTTTATTTTAGCTCTGGTGTACAATTAAAACTTTTTCGCTTACAACGTTATTAGCGAACTTTAAGAAGAGCTACAATATATACGAGTAATATATATCTATGCATAATTTTTCTGAAATATTTTTGTTTAAAATTTTCAACAACAGATTTTAATGAACAAACAACAGTAGCAATTACTTGTTGTATTTGAAAAATGTATTTAAAATTTGGCTTCAGCAACTAACATCCTTAAATTAGTTAATACACGTTGATTTTTTATGTCTTAATGTATCCTATTGATCCATTACACAGTGCTACAGTGAAAATGTACTTTTAAAGTGACATAGCACATGTGTTAGATATGGTCGAGTATAACCATATAAATATAAAATTTAAGAATTTTTTTTTTAAAGTGTTTTCTAAATGACCTCTATATTTATTATGTTGACTTTATATGATTTAAATACAAATTCTAAATGTTTGATAGTTTAAATCATACTTGATTTTAAATACAAATTCTAGTTGTTTGATAGTTTAAAATCGTTTATTGAGCTTAAAGTCAAAGTTAGAACAATTAATTGTTCTAACGAATTTTTCCAAAGAAACAACAACAACAACAACAACAAAGTTTTTCAATATGAAAGGAAAACTAACTTTGACCTTAAGCTCAATAAACGATTTTAAACTATCAAACAACTAGAATTTGTATTTAAAATCAAGTATGATTTAAACTATCAAACATTTAGAATTTGTATTTAAATCATATAAAGTCAACATAATTTTTTTTTTTTTACAACAACTAGAATTTGTATTTAAAATCAAGTATGATTTAAACTATCAAACATTTAGAATTTGTATTTAAATCATATAAAGTCAACATTTAAGAAAAATTTTAGAAAAACCAAGAATAGAGACCGTAAATAAATTAGTAATTTTTATAGTACGGGTCATTAATATAGGTTGTTATGAAGATTAATCTATTTTAGAAAATTATTTTCTACTCAAAGGAAAATTATATTGAGACACATTGTAGATCCGAAGGTAGAAAAAAATTAGGTTTTTGTAAACTTTTTATAGGGAGATTTCATAAATAAGTAATACTTGAAATTGTCAATACACCCCCAAAATTTAATGCTACCGTTTAAAATCTGATTTTTAGGTACTTTACGCACTAAACAATCATTAACTCAGCAATTTTTTAACCGATTTTCTATTTTAAAACGGATTGAGAAAGATAAAATAAAGAACTTTCAAAATATGTACATATCTTACGAACTATGAAAGGAATTTTTGAGTTATAGTCGGCCAAACCTAACATTTTTACCTTATTTCCAATTTTTTCAACTTTGAGGATTATTCACTGCCAAAGTTAACAAATCTTCACTGCCAAAGTACTACTACAAACGTATTAACTTTCTAAAAATACACTTTACAAAGAATAAAATTAATGTCTATTCATGAAAATCGGATGAAAATTGACTGAGTTATTAAATTTTTTTATAAATAATATATTGAACCTTCATTGCTCAATGGGTCATAGGATCGTTCATGTATCACTTGGACGGTTCCATTAAATAAATTTTTAATACCCAAAGATTACTACTTTTACATCAAACTAATCTTTATATAAATAAAGCAATAGTTTAGAGTTTATCCATTTTTTGTTTCATCGTAAAAAGTTTTTCCGACTTTGATTGATATAACGGTAATTTCCAGAAGAATTTACTACTGTACAATTGGTCCTAGGCAGAAAATTCATTTCAATTTGAAGTGATACAAAACAACATTTTCAGTTACATGTATATATATTAGACCGGGTCGATTTGTGAGGAGGCAAAAAAATCGCCCATTGCTCAATGAAAATCGTATTCTAACTATGCCTCTAAAACGAATTCTAATGCCCCAACTTTTGACTTTTGTCCCGTAGGGTCATATTTTGAAAAATCCCTGTTTGACCCATTTAGAGTGCCCCAATCGAGTCCAAATGTATGACCGACCTCCACTAACTTTGGAGGACCGATCCACCCATGCCAGGCGACCCCATTTCGCTGATTTTTTCATGTAAAGTGCCAAAAATTGTGATTTTTTGAAATGTTTGTATGGGGAACCCCCAGGGGGGTTCCAGGTGGTGTACCACTGGCCTGGGTGGATCGGCCCTCCATAGTTAGTGGGGGTCAGTCATACATTTGGACTCGATTGGGGCACTCTAAATGGGTCAAAGAGGGATTTTTCAAAATTTGAACCTACGGGACAAAAGTCAAAAGTTGGGGCATTAGAATTCGTTTTAGAGGTATAGTTCCTCGGGCAAAGTTTCTTATTTTGATCCCTAGAATAGGATTTTCACTGAGCACTGGGCGATTTTTAAATCGACCCGCCCTAATATATATATATATATTAAGGTGGATCGTTTTGTTCAGAGGTAAAGAAACACTTTTTTGGACACTCATATTCTGGGAGCTGGATTCAAGTAGATCTTAAATACAAAAGGATATCGAAATCAGTGGAATCGTCACTAAGCGGTTTTGATTTAAAAAAATCATTTTATCGCCAAAAATCACCAGTTTTTGCGCCGTAAGTTTATATCAATCTAAAATAACTACCCAAAAGTTGGGTGCAAATGAAAGGTATCTTGGACCCCCAAGGTTGTAAATAGGAAGATGGTTAGATTCGAGAAATTTTTTAGTGCAAGTGTTCAAAATTTGGTTAAAATGTTGGGTATTTTTTACAAAAATCGCTATAAATTTTTCAGTAAATTTGAGAAAATTAAGCATTGTTAAATAAAACTTGCTGTAATCTATTGACATATAAAAAAAAAGTCAAAATAGTGGATTTTTTTTTTTAATTTTGATTGAAAAGTATTTTTACCCAGTTAGTTGTTGCTTGGCATTTTATTTTATTCGGTCAGTTACAATTCTGTAACACGGCTATACAATGGGTCAAAGTGTTATCACTGTCAAATTGCAATATTAAGTTAATAATTGTCATGAAAAAAAACTTAAATTAGATTGTTGAAGAGAAACCACGTTCTAGACTCTTAAAACAAGTACATCGAAAGGTTCTTATTCAAACCTATCCTTATACTAATGATAAGATCCCTAAAGCTTATATCCAACCCCAGGGGCGGACCCAGGGCGGGTCAGGGAATTCCTTGGAGTTTCTTTTTACAAAACCCAGTTGCGAGTTTAACCTTGAGATGACATAATCTCTATGAGTTTTGAAAGAGAGACCGGGACCAAAGTAAATGCCAAGATCCTTAACAGCGGTTGACCTCTGAAAGAAACTGTTGGCATCATATGCATAATCGTGCATGATGAAAACATTTTTGCTTCAAAAAGTTAACATATAACATTTCGAGAAATTCAACTTTAAGTCATTAGTCTCACATTATAAAAGAAGGACGTTAATATCTAATTGAAATTTCGAGCAATCAGAGGTATTTTTAATGATAGAAAACAATTTCAAGTCATCAGCATACATCAAACTTTTGCAGAATTTAAAACTATTAGGCATATCGTTTATATAAAGGATGAACAAAAGTGGCCCTAGATGGCTTCCCTGTGGAATACCTAAAGTAGCTTGGACCGTACTGGAGTAACAATTCTAAATTTTTACGATTAATTTTCTATTAACAAGGTAAGAGTTCATCCATTGTAAAAAGTTGGAGTGAAATCCTAGCTTGCTTAATTTATAAATCAGTAACTTGTGGTTCAAGCTATCAAAAGCTTTGACAAAGTCAGTGTATAGAACGTCCACTTGAAAGCCCTTTGCTATGGCATTCAAGCAAAAGTTTGAAAAAATAGCCAGATTAGTGCTAGTGGGTCGGCCAGCAAAAAATCCATGTTGCTCAGTCGAGATATAGTTTTTAACTTCGGAATATAATTTATCGGTGATTATTTTATCAAGCAGTTTAGGTATGGCTGAAAGCTTAACGATTGGTCTGTAGTTTTCTATTATAAATTTTTGACCAGATTTGAAAATGAGAGAGATAAAGGCTAATATCCACTCATCTAGAAACATTCCGCTCGAGAGAGACTTATTAAAAATTAAAGTTAAAGCAGTGCAAAGAGAGCTTGCGCACGATTTTATGAATATTGGTGGCAACAGATCGTATCCAGAACCTTTAGTTCCATCTAAACTATGAAGAGCTTTAAATACTTCACTTTCAGTAATCTCTATATTACCGATATTTACAATTTCTGGGATCTAAGAGCAATGATTAAAGCCAGAGGAAGCCTGGTTGATGTTCTCAAAGACTGAGCCAAAAAATTTTGCAAATAACTCGCAAATATCTCTATCATTATCAGCGATAGCGCCTTTGAATTCCACCGATTTAGGAAATCCAGAGAATTTTTGTTTAGTATTTAAAATTCCAAAATGACTTAGGTTGTATTTTATATTTTTTCCATTAAACTGATGTATTTTTTAAACAAAAAGTTGGAGAAAAATTCAAACTTTCGTCTGAGTTGAACAAATGTGCATCTATCTACATCAGAATTAGTACTTCTGAATCTTTAATGCGCCTTGGTTCTCCTGTTTTTGAGTTGGGACAATCTGTGATTGTACCAAGACAATTTACAAGAAAGACTGTTTAGGTGAATTCAAAGGAACATACAAATCAAATGCTTCTTCAAGAGTTTTCTTAAATACATTATACATATTGCTTAAGTTTAATGAGCCGATTTTTGTGCTCCAATCAATGGAATTGAAATAATTATTCAAGGAAGCAAAATTTGCTTTGTGAAAATTGTACTCAGTGCTAACAATTTCTACTGAGTTGGTAGTGAATGCATATAAATTAAAAATGAGCATAATTGCTTTGCGATAAACAGATTCAGACGTTAATGGAATGTCACATTTAAACAATTCATATTTTGTTTAATTAGTAATAAAAATCACATCTTGTATTCGATTTATGTCGTTTTTGAGGAAATTAACTTGGAAAAGATCGATTGTTTGCAAAAGTTTATTAAATTAATAATTTCTTCCATTCGCCATTCCATTTTATGTTTTTTCACTCTTTTAATGCTTTTGCAATATTTTTTGCTTGAAAAGTGACAGCTCATCTCATGAAATATATCTCAAGAAATATTTCAAGAGATCAATTTCTTGAAATATGAACAATGTCATGATATGAGTGGTCTACACTTGAGATACATATCATGAAATACAATTTGACAGTTCGCATGCAATCAAATATTGTAAGTAGAGACACTGTGTAAGAAATTTCACAATCCCAATTTATTATCGCACTCTATTATTTTAGCACATATCACCTTTATTATGGAACTTGGTAGTCAATGAACTTCTGAGAAAAATAGAAAAGGTGGGTTGCAAGGTGATTGCCTATGCGGATGACGTACCTATTGCTACTCAGGGCAAATTTCCTAATATTCTCTCGGAGTTGCTTGGGTCAGCGCTCTCCGATCTCAATACTTGGGCCAGAAATTGTGGGCTGGGGGTATATCCCCAAAAAACTGAATTGGTCCTTTTTACGAAGAAATATAAAATTCCGCGCATAATTCCTTCGCGTCTGGATGGCACTCTGCTAAACTTCGTGGAAATACTCAAATACGTCAAAATACTTAGGGTTATTTTGGATAGAAAGTTAAGCTGGAAACCGAATATTCTTGAGCGAACTAGGAAGGCCAATGTTACTTTATATGCCTGTAAGAAAGCTATAGGTAAAACGTAGGGACTTACCCCGAATATTGCACGTTGGATTTACACAGCTATAGTGCGGTCAATCTTGTGTGTGGTGGACAATACGGTGTATGTGTGTGGTGGACAGCACTAAAAACACAGTCTAATTGCAAATTGTTAGGGAAAGTACAAAGAACTTCGGCCGTATGTATCAGCGGAGCGCTTAGGTCCACTTCATTGGAAGCGCTAAATGCGGTTCTTTGCTTAATACCTCTTGATATTATGGGAAAAAGGATGGCGCAGGAAACAGCCATCCGCCTGAGAGCAACCTCGCAGTAGACTAACACTCATACAGGTCATTCACCCATTATCGATCTTGCAGGAGCAGTTCCCAGCAACATCGATTACACTATTGCCACTCCCTCATTCGAGAACGGCTTTCACACAGTTATCCCAACCAGAGTAGAATGGGAAGGGTTACTGCCGCTAAACCAGGTTAGCTCTTATATTTTTACTGACGGTTTAAAACTTGACAGCAAAGTTGGGGGAGGCGTCTTTTCAATGGATCTGGACATCAGAACCTCATTTAGACTGCCAGATCATTGCAGCATCTTCCAGGCTGAAATAATGGCTATCTATAGAGCTGTAGAATGACTGAGGTATAGTGAGATATCAGTGAAAGATATCCACATTTTTACGGACAGCCAAGCAGCGATTAAATCCCTTGCAGATGTTTTCCTAACATCACCAACAGCCCTTAAATGTCGCTCTTCTCTTAATGAGATGGCCGATAAGTTCAACATTCATCTGATCTGGGTACCAGGGCATAGGGACATTCCGGGAAATTGTAGAGCGGATGAGCTCGCTAGGGAAGGTAAAGCGGCTAGGCTGTTGCCGGACATGGAAACATTGCGTCTTGCAAGCTGGCTCTAAGGCAACATCTCACAGAACTGGCTAATTTCAGGTAAAAGCATGGCACCACCTCTAACACATCTAGACAGTTGTGGCCTAGTTTTACTGAAAAACAAACGATTAAGCTCTCTCAAATGGCGAGGAAAGATCTCTCCAATTTGATAGGTGTTAGGTTCATTCGCATGAACCCCCTTAGAATGGGGGTTCATGCGAATGCCTTCTGCAGGAGTTGCAGGGATGAGGAAGAGGAGGAGTCGGTATCGCATCTCCTCTGTTTATGCCCCGCTTTAGCCCGCAGAAGACTCTAGGAAGCCTTTTTTTTATGATCTTAAAGATATTGAGGAGGTAGACGTTAAGCGTCTACTGCTTTTTATTATTAGTTCAGGGTGGTTTCACGACAGTACTTACGAGAGGAGGAGTAGATCCCCTGTGGTACCACCGGACCAAATATCTGGTCTTTGACCGGCCGCCACTGTAACCACCTAATCTATAGCACATGTAGCGTACCAGTGTGAGAGGAGTCTGAACGTGACCGATCCAGAGTTTAGCTCAATGTGGGTTAGGTTCAGGCTTCGCTCTCACTTGCTGCATTTTTGTTTTATTTAGGAGAGAGCCCACTTTTAACAAACTGGACTCTCTCTCTGATATGATTACGCATATTTTGGGGTTGTTTCCTGACAGTGAGATCGTTGTAGCAGGCGATTTCAATGTCCACAACCCGGCTTGGTTACGTCACTCGGGCCCATTGACACCTGTTGGACAATATGTTGAGCTATTTGCTGAATCGAACCAGCTGATTCAACTAGTGAAAGAACCCACTTTTTCCCCCCAAAGTGATTTACAAAGCTCTTAATGTCCTTGACCTTTTTCTGACTTCACATCATGAAAAATATGATGTGAGTGTTAAGTCACCTCTTGGTAACTCGGACCATTGTACCATCTCCACTGTTTTTCCATATTCTAACCCCTGCACCTCTTCGCCTAAAGCCCCGAAGAGGACTGCATGGTTTTATGGAAAGGCAAATTGCACTGCGTTAAATAATTGTTATCGCAAATTCAATTGGAAATTATGTTTCGCTGATAGAAATGTGAATGCCGCGGCTGTTATGGTACAAGAAATTATTTTATTGGGTATGCGGTCCTTCATTCCCAATAAGATGAGAAACATTAAACCAAAAGATCACTCATGGTTTAATGAGACTTGCAGGATTGCAGTCAGGTCCAAAGAGGAAGCCTATCAGAATTGGCGTTCTAACAAGAATACTAATACAAAGAGACTTCGCATTGAGGCAAGGAATCGCTGTAATGCAATTTTAAAACGCAAAAAGTTTCTGCACGAAGCTCGCATTCGAGAACAGGTTCTTCTCTGCCCCAAAGGGAGCAAAAATTTTTGGTCATTTGTTAAAGGAGTAAAGAATCAGACATCATCATCGATTCCAACTCTTTTAAAAGATGACCAAATCTTTACAGACTCGGCTGATAAAGCGAACCTATTGGCTAGATTGTTTGCACAAAAATCCACTCTCTTGGATAGCAATCAGACACTGTGCTTCGCTGGTTCGGCCTTTGCGGAACCTTTTCAACATATCCTACAGAACAAGAGTATTTCCATCTTGTTGGAAGGTGGCAAATGTCCAGCCGGTACCTAAAAAGGGCGATGCCACGAGACCTGCAAGCTACTGACCCATTGCGATATGCTCCACGCTTTCCAAAGTTATGGAGAGCGTAATAAACTTCAACGTTATGAAGTATCTGGAGCACAACCAACTGCTCGCTCTACTGGTGATCTGATGGCGTTCTTAACCGAAAAATGGAATCAATGCGTTCCCTTTTTCGGCGAGAGCAGGGTTGTTGCTCTAGATATTTCAAAAGCGTTTGACCGAGTGTGGCATAAAGCGCTCGTGTCGAAACTAGTTGCATATGATTTTGGTGGGAGCTTTGCTCGATGGATCACGTGTTTCCTCAAGGACAGATCGATTCGTGTCGTAGTTGACGGTATTTCGTCTGAGGAGCACGCCATCAACGCAGGAGTACCGCAGGGTTCAGTTCTATCGCCAACCTCGTTCCTGGTTTTTATCAACGACCTTCTGTCGTTGACGCATAACCCAATACATTCGTTTGCGGACGACAGCAGCATTTGTCATTCATATTCATTCAAAAAACGCCCAAGCTCTATGGAGATTGAGAGAAAAAGGCAAAACATGAATGAAACACTCCTTAATGATCTACAAAAAATCTCCGAATGGGGTCATGCTAATAGAGTAGAGTTCAACGCAAGTAAGACCCAGTGCTGTCTGTTAACCCACAAGCGGGTGGATTGTTCCTTAGCTCCCCTCAATATGAATGGTGTGGATATTGTGGAATCAGCTGCTCTTGACGTTCTGGGCATATCGATCCAATCTGATCTTCGTTGGAATGATCATATTTTCGAAATGTCGAAAGAAGCGGGCAAGTGCCTAGGTTTTTTTTAAACGGTGCAAAAAATATTTCACTTCAGCTGATCTTCGCATGATTTATGCCTCATATATTAGGCCGAAAATGGAGTACAATTCGCACATTTGAGCAGGGGCCAAACGATATTCAACGTCGTGCGATATATTTGATAGGGGATGAAAGTATTTCATCCTCTCACAACTCTTTTGGGCATCGACGGTTGCCTAAGCCTTCTGTATAGGTATTACCATGGGAAGTGTTCAAGGGAGATACATGGCCTGACGCCACCAGCTCGTGTTTTTCCCAGGTCCACTCGGGCAGCTGTCCAAGCCCACCCCTTTACCATTGCATCGATGTCCAATAGAACCTCGCATTACCGTGATAATTCGTTCTTTAGTCGCACGGTTAAGTTGTGGAATAGTCTCCCTGCGAGCGTGTTTCCCGGCAGTTTTGAGCTGTGCAAATTCAAAACAAACCTTCACCGACACTACTCCATCTATCCACCCTCCATCTAACTAGCACCCATCTTCTGAATCAACACAATGCTTATACATTTATAGGGGGCATCCCCTGAGCCCCCTGTTCAATCTTAAAAAAAAATGTTATATAAAAAAATGCGTATTGTAGGGTATCTGCAAGAAAAAGCGAGGAATATCTGCCACACTTTTTGTACATTTCAGCAATCTCTAAAATTTTCTCTTACACCGTGTTCTTCTATCTCTTATAGCTTAGATTTTATTTAAGAAATTATTTTTTGAACGCTCATATTTCAGGTCAAAGGTCACAAAAAGTATTCGGTGCACTCCTTCTCCCTACTCTTATTCATTTGAAAGAAAAATTATCCAAATCAGCTGAGAAACACGAGAGTTAATGGCACCGAACTGTTCTTCCTACGCCTATTTATATATAGATTAAGGGGATGTTCTAGTAGGTTGAGCGAACGTTAATCTTTTTTGGCATTTATTAGTGTATATATCAAGAACATTATACAATTTGTTCGATGAAAAATAATTCAAAATGGCGGCTGAAGGTATCGCTGATCAAAGCCGTACGTGGCGATAGTCGATGTACGCTGTACACTCTACAGCCCTGCTATAAAAAGCAAGACTACACAAAAATAAACTATATAAATGCAACAATAAATTTGTTAAATAACAAATTCAACACTTAAACATAGATAACGCCTATTTTTTATTGTTGAATGGCAATTTTCAGCGCCAATTTTATGTACGGGCATGTAATCGACAGCGAAATTTTACATTTCAACTTTCCACTCACGTATGGAAATTTGGCAACATAGCAATAATATTCGCTTCTACAGCGTACTAGCTGGTGAAAAAAAATTTCGCTGCCTGTTCGTTGTCAAAAATCTTAATGTATTTCTTATGGACATTTTTTTCGTTCCTACAGCATACTAAGCGTTAACGTTAAAAAATAATGTTAACAAATTTTTTTGGAAAAAACGCTTTCAGAAGTCCCCCTAAATTGAATAAGCTTTAATTTGAGCCATCAAAAAGTCGTTGAAGCGGAATCGTGTACAGCTCAAAAAAAAAAACGTTTCGAGACGCACTCTCTCGTCTAATACGCTATGACTCGTAAAATAAATTATATAGGGAAATATCCTTTTGACTACATATTTTCAAGATCCTAAGGATGAAAATAAAGCAAAAAACAAAAACAAAAAATTTCCTTCGATTTCTACTAGAACCTCCCCTTAAGGTTGTTTTTTTTAGAGACGGAACACTTTAAATTTAAATAAAACACAGGAAAATGTTTTTTACTATAAATCGTGACTAAAACTTGTAAATTAAGTTGGTAATTGTTATTTTATTAATGTCAATAGCAACTTTAATTTTTCGTTTTTATAAATTCTGATCTGTTATGCGTATTCTGTCAAAAATCAGGATTTTATGTTTAAATTTGAGGGAGGTACGAATTGCTTTACTTTAGGGCTTCTTCGTCAATTTCCTCCAACTAAAAACAAAAACTGCTGGCAGCACTAAAAATAATTTTTTTTTTTAATTTTAATTTTCAACTCGCTAAACCCGCGTCTGTTCAACCCACACGATTTTCGGGGACAATCACTAACTAGTTTATTTTTATTTTGGTAGAGTATAATAACAGAATAACGTTTTGGATTTGCATAAATAAAGTAAGTTCTTTAGAAAAACTTATAAAAAAACCCCCAAAAAAATTCTTCGCCACCACTTGCAAATCAAAAGTGTTTCGAATATTTTGTATTTCCCCACTTGAGACATTTATGTAATCTTTCACAAGTCACAAGCCATAGTCATTGTCACTCAATTAAGCTTCTCAGAAAACAACGAGTTGTGAGATTTAGAATGAATAAAATAAAGTGTGTGCCGTCATTAATAAGTAATTTATTTTACAAATTAACTCAAGAAATTACTTGAGTCTTTGGCTTTCCAACAAAACTAATTTAAAATTAAATAAGAAAAAAATGGTTATTTTACAGCGGTTTAACAAAATGTGTCTTGAAAAATTCGATTTTTGAGGGGCAGAGCAAGAGTTATGATATAGAATTTTATTATTTGTTTTTTTTATGTACATATCTACAAATATTTGTGTGAGTAAAATATTTTTCTTTTTATCCAATTTGGATATGGCTTTAGTAAAACTTCAAAATTTACTTGCAAAAAATTTTGTTTTACCAAAAAGGACCTTCAGGAAATTTAAAAAGGCTCAGTGAAATTTCATACGATTTACAAAAAAGTATGCAAAAAATCGTTCTTAAGAGCTGCCCTAATTTAAGAGACCCGAATGATGAAATCTAAGTTGCGATACGGTCTTGTGGATATCATCTATGTATATATATATCATGTTTTTAAAAATCATAGACGAATCATTAATACCTATAACAAATATTTCAAAGAAAACTAAACATTTTTTCTATTATTGGTTTGTGTAATTCCAAATTCATGTTCAACTGAAAAACATATTCAAAATGGTATATAACCTTGTATTGATATTTATATACATACACATATCTACATATATCTAAAGGGGAAAAAACTTGATCTCGGAGATACATATTCAGATGACAAAATGCAATCTTAAAAACGCTATAAAGCTTGAATAATAGTTATAGGTACACATTTATATGCTTGTAGAATAATTTACCCATAACTCTGTGTGTTTGTGTGTTTGTAGATAGTTTCGTACTAAGTTATTATAAAATAAAACATACAACGCACACCCCACAGCAACAACAACGATACCGAATACAACAGCAACAACAAACAAATTTAACTGGCATGAAAATAAAATTGGAAAATTTGTAAATACGCAAAAATAACTGCAGCAAAAACGACAACAACAACAACAACACCAACAAGAAATCAACTGCAGCAATAACAACAACAACAACAATAAAAACTTCAAGGAAAGGC
This sequence comes from Dichetophora obliterata, assembly GCA_963920525.1. NCBI lineage: Eukaryota > Metazoa > Arthropoda > Insecta > Diptera > Sciomyzidae > Dichetophora > Dichetophora obliterata. The sequence continues at coordinate 109,089,656 of OY986439.1, read as the reverse complement.
AATTTTTTCCAGCTGCTTTGTTGAAAATACTTAACAAAAAACACAACAAAAAAAAAAACACCGAGAAATAAACAATCAGAAAAACTTGCTATGAAAGGTGAGGAAAATAAAAAAACCACCAACAACAAAGCAAAAAACAGCAAACTTTAAGATATTATGAAGAATTCAACGGTGGAGCTCAGCTCAACACGGTATGCTTTAACTTGTATGCAAGCGTTTTTCTGTTTTTTGTTGGTTTGTTTTTTAGAAAAGCAGCACACAAAAAAAAAAAAATGAAAAATTATATAGTATATTTTGTAGAAAAAGTCTTACAGCAAAAAACTGTAATATACGACGCGACCAAGCTACAAAACGTAAAAAAAAGTCTATGACATATACTATCGTAGATGAAAATAGAGAAAAACAAAAAAGTTCAAAAAAACGCACAAAAACCTCGACAAATTCTTGATGGAAACGCCATTACAGTGGGACATAACGCATTTGTTGTTGAGATTCTCAGTTATCCAGTTTATCAAATGAAAAATATGGTCGGAAAGAGTGATAAACCATTTAAGGGGGCAAGAAAAAATAATCTGCTATATAAAAAAGGACAACTTACATTTATAATCCCACGTTTAAAAGACGTAATAGGTGTATATTAACTTTGTCACTCCGTTTGTAACGCTGATAAGGAGTCGTGGATGGTATAGAAAAGTATATATATTTAGCTGTCCCAAAAAAAAAAACGTGTTTGATGTCCGTGGCTTTTCCACTTCCATTTGACCTAAGAAACACCCTCTGTGAAGCGCATCTCAATTGGTACTTTATGGTTACTTTAAGAGATATTATTTTTTAATGAAATAATTCTAAGTAAGAGTATTCATTTCTATAGGTAGCTCTAAGAAGTGGGCCACAGTCCACCAAATAATAATCCGATGAAAATGAAGTTTGTATATATCATAAAAGACAAAATTTGAGGGAACACGTGTTTTTTTTAACCATTTTGCTTAAGAGATAGTTGCTCTAAATTCAATTTACCAGCAAAACTGATTTTTCCCCATACAAATCGTAATGGAAAATAAAAAATGAATTCGCGACCTCTAAACCTTTACCAATTGAGATGCAGTTGACAGACGGTGTTTCTAAGGTCAAGTGGAAGTATTAAAGCCGCGAACATCTGTCAAAATAAAAACAAAATATATTTTTGGGACACCCTAATATATATTTGTAGTGTTATCTTATTATTACATTTTAATATTGTTTCAATTGTATGTAAAACACTTTGTTTTAAAACCACTTAGTTTTTAAGTTCTTTTTGTATTTTTTAGAATTAAGTTTTCATATTTTAAATGTATAAAAATATTTCAAAATTTTTCAGTATCTAATAAATTATTCAATCATACGTATAAATTTTTATTATATTTCTCGTGAAAATATTTAATTTCCACAATTGGCGATCCTGTCGAAACCGGACCAACGATACCAACAATACCAAACACGAGCTCATCAATACTCAAGCAGAGCAACCCCGCGCTCTAAGCCACTCAAGTAGAGCAACCCCGTGACACGCTCATAAGTTCTCGCGCTCAGTCTATACGCGCCACAGCAACAACAACAATTGCGTCAACAACTAAAAGTGCAGCTGCAGCAACATCTACATCATCACAACCAACCCGCAAAACCTGTGCGCAAGGCACCGCTACCACCAAAACCGCCACTGCTCAGCAGCAACAACTACACACCCACACCACCAGCTTCAGCACGAACACCGCAACACAGCAGCAATACATCAGTCTCGAGCCCGATCAACTCTGGCAACGAATCCGAGATATCAGTCAACGTCGGTGCCTTATCTTAACCGACAACAGCCAACTCTGCTGCGCACCAACAACAACAACATCACAGCCTGCAGTCGTAAGCAACTTACTCACTGCAGAACTACAACAGCGAACCCACCTCACCACAACGAAGCAAATAACAGCAGCGTATCTCGACGCCAGCAACAACGCCGACATCGACAACAACTTCGGCAGAAATAGCGACGTCAACATCGACGTCAACGTCAACAGCAACGCCAACGTTGACAGAGACGCCAACGTCGAAAGAGACGCCAACGTCGAAATAGACGCCAACGTCGAAAGAAACGCTAACGTCAGCAGAGAAGTCAACGTCAACAGCAACGCCAACACAGACAGCGACGCCAACGCAAGCAGCGACGCCAACACAGGCAGCGACGCCAACGCAAGCAGCGACGCCAACACAAGCAGCGACGCCGACGCAAACAGCAACGCCGACGCAGGCAGCAACGCCGACGCAGGCAACGACGCCGACGCAGGCAGCGACGCCGACGCAGGCAACAACGCCGACGCAGGCAGCAACGCCAAGACACGCAACGACGCCGACGCAGACAGCGACGCTGAAGTAAGCAGCGCCACCGACGCAAGCAGCGACGCCAATGCAAACAGTGACGCCAGAAACAAGCAGCGACGTCAGTAAATCAGCGACTAAGGATTGGTATTTATATACACTACACAATTAGCTTTTTAGCGGATGTAAAACGATAAGCCGGCGCTTATCGTTTCACAACCGTAGGCACTACACTGCACGCTAGGCACACTTCAATTTTATTAATATTGTTTTAAGAAATTTATTTGTAATAAAGCTAGTATTCTTTAAAACAATACAATGCAACGTACTCCTACTCGGTTATCCACCTCAGGAGACGGAGATAACCATTTAATTAATTTTGAGCCTCCTTTATTGAACCCTTTCGATGATTCATCATCTAACATTGAAGTTCATGCAACGTCAGTCAAACTCCCACAGTTCTGGACTGATAGTCCTGATGCATGGTTTATTCATGCAGAATTCCAATTTCGATCTAAAGGGATTACCACTGACCAAACAAAGTATGAATATCTTGTGACTGCACTTCCACAAGAAGTCATAGTTACGGTATTAGATTTCATACAACAACCACCTTCAACCAACTTGTATGAAGGTTTGAAGAAAGTTCTGATAAATAGACATACTTTAAGTGAGAACAAACGGTTCGATAAGATGCTATCTGACACTGAGATGGGTGACCAAAAACCATCTCAATTTTACAGATCCTTGCTTCTTTTAGCTGGTTCAACAGTCAACAAAGACTTAGTTTATAAGCTTTGGTTACGTAAACTACCTAAAAGTCTGAACATTGCTTTGACAGGATCTGGTCATAAGGAATTAGATGAGTTGTTATTACTCGCTGATAACTTGTGGGAGGTATTAGCAGAATCTGAGGTATCTGCAATCAAGAATAACTTTAATGTATCGAAACACATCTCTAATTCTAATGAGATAGCAAATATTACTAAACATTTTACAGAACAAACATCTAAAATTTTTGAATGTTTTCAAAAACTCTCGCTTGATGTTGATGAACTTAAGAATCAACGTTTCAGTCGTCCAATTTCCAGAAGATTTAGTTCCAGAGGAACTTCAAGACGTCGATCGTCTTATAGGTCCTCTTCAGGTCAACGACCTTCCAATTGGGTATGTAAGTACCATTTCAGATTCGGTAAAAACGCACGTAAATGTGAACAACCATGTGCATTTGTTCAAAACGACAACTTTTCACCACACAACATAACACAACACAATTCAACAAACTAAAAGACTCTGTTGTCGCGACGACTGATAATAGACCCGTCATACATACACGTCGTCTTTTTGTATTTGACCCCTCTAGTAAATTAAATTTTCTTATTGACAGTGGAGCAGAGGTATCAGTTCTACCTTCCTCAAAATTCAAAATTTCAAACAAAAAATCAGATTTGGTATTACAAGCTGCTAATGGCACAGCAATCTCTACATTTGGAAAAAAATTATTGACACTTAATTTAAATTTACGACGTGAATTACCATTTTCATTTATTATAGCTGACATCTCCAAACCTATTATAGGTGCAGATTTCTTGACAAAATATGGCCTTCTTATTGACCTTAAACACAAACGTCTCGTTGACCCTTTAACTAATTTATCTGTCAATACAATTTCAGCATTTTCTGAAACATCTTTACCTAAATTATTTACTATAGATAACAAGTATACACAATTACTCAAAAAATTTCCTTCTTTAATAACAGAACCCGATTACACAGCACCAATTAAACATCACACTGTACATCACATTGTCACTGAAGGACAATTACCTTACACAAGACCACGACGTCTAGACTTGCCAAAGTTAAAAGTAGCTAAACAAGAATTTCAGTTCTTAGTTACTTCTGGTATTTGTAGACCGTCAAATTCTCAAACATCCTCTCCATTACACCTAGTACCTAAACGCGAGCCCAATGATTGGAGACCATGTGGCGACTACAGAAGACTTAACACAATTACAGTACCTGACCGATATCCATTACCACACATACATGATTTTTCTTTAAATTTACACAACACATGCATTTACTCAAAACTCGATTTAGTCAGAGCATATCATCAAATACCAATGGCACCTAACGACATACACAAGACAGCAATCACTACACCTTTTGGGATGTTCGAGTTCCTCCGTATGCCATTTGGCTTGAGGAACTCAGCCCAGACATTCCAGAGGTTCATTAATGAAGTGCTACATGGACTAGATTTTATTTTCGTATACTTAGATGACATCTTGATTGCTAGTGAGACAGAAACACAACATTTCGAACATTTAACGCAAGTTTTTAGAAGACTCAATGATTACGGTTTAAACATAAAACCTAACAAATGTGTATTCGGAGTTGATAACATTGACTTTCTTAGCTACAACATATCTAAACACGGAATACGTCCGTCACAAGAACGTGTTAAATGCATTCAAGATTATCCACAACCGGTAACAGTCAAACACATGCAAAAATTTATAGGTATGACAAATTACTACCACAGGTGCATTCCTAAACTCGCACACATGCTTGAATCCATTTATGACATGGTAACAACAGCTTCGAAAACTAAAAGCAAACATTTACAGTGGACAGACACTACTTTACATGCATTTACAACAATCAAAGACAGTTTTGCCACGCAAACACTTATTAACCACGTTAATAGTAAGGCACAACTGTCGATTGCTGTAGATGCATCCATTACCGCAATAGGTGGCGTTTTACAACAAGAACATAACAATAAACTTGAGCCTATAGCTTTCTTCTCTAAGAAACTTTCACCTGCTGAAACGAAATATAGTACATTTGACAGAGAATTACTTGCGATTTACTTAACTATTAAACATTTTCGACACTTCCTGGAAGGTAACATTTTTACAGTTTTCACAGATCACAAACCTTTAGTTAATGCATTATCTTCTAAAACCGAACGTAGTCCTAGACAAACACGACACCTTGAATACATAGCACAATTCACTAACACAATATTACACATTAAGGGTACAGACAACTCAGTAGCAGATGCACTTTCAAGATGCGAGGTAACAGAAGTTAGAACACCCGACCTTGATCTCAAACAATTACATCAGGAACAAATCATTGACACAGAACTCAAGAGCATAACAGACAAAACAACTTACAAGTTTGAACAAGTTGATATTCCGTTTTTAAACATAAAAATTTGGTGTGAAAATTCTACAAATAATACAAGACCATACATTCCCCAAACACTACGAAAAAGAGTTTTTGATCAAATACATAACATTTCACATCCAGGAACTAGAGGTACTAGACGACTAATCACACAACGATATTTTTGACCTAACATGAACACACAAATAAACAAATGGACTCAAGAATGTATTAGATGTCAAAAATCTAAGGTACATAGACACACTAAAACACTACCTCACAAGATAAACATTCCGAGCGGTCGTTTTGAACATATTCATATTGACTTGGTTGGCCCATTACCGATTTCAAATGGTTACCGATATTTGTTTACCATAATTGACAGGAACACACGTTGGCCTGAGGTTTATCCTCTTAAAGATACAAGGGCTAATATTATTGTTGACACGTTCCAAAGAGAGTTTATATCACGCTTTGGGGTTCCTCTGGAAATTACTTCTGATCGAGGACCTCAGTTTACATCAACTACATTCAAAAATTTTATTACCAAATTTGGTTGCAAACACATCAAAACTTCAGCTTATCACCCACAAGCTAATGGGATGATAGAACGTTTCCATCGTCAACTCAAAGCTTCTCTTATAGCGAGCAACAACCAAAACAATTGGTACTCAGAATTACCACTAGTTCTATTAGGGCTAAGATCCACGTTTAAAGAAGATGTTAAAGCATCCCCTGCTGAAATGGTTTATGGTCAAACACTCAGATTGCCAAGTCAGTTAGTCATTCCTAGTGACCAAAAATTCAGTCCATCAGAAACTTTGTTCAAACTTAAAGATATTGTTGCTAATAATCAAGCACATATTTCACATCATAATCAGAATTTTAAACAATTTGTGCCAGAATCACTCAAAACTTGTGAGTTTGTATTTGTTCGCAATGACACTATTAAAAAACCACTTCAAGAGCCATACGACGGACCATTCAAAGTATTAGAAAAGTCTCCAAAATTTTTTAAAATTCTTAAAAACAAAAATATTATAACGGTTAATATTGATCGAATTAAGCCAGCTTTTGTTAACATTAATGTTTCAAAAACACTTTTTAATGCAAATAAATCAGCTAAGACAGTTCATTTTAATTTATTAGCAAACACGGTAAGACTAATACCGAATTCTTTGGAGGGGGAATAATGTAGTGTTATCTTATTATTACATTTTAATATTGTTTCAATTGTATGTAAAACACTTTGTTTTAAAACCACTTAGTTTTTAAGTTCTTTTTGTATTTTTTAGAATTAAGTTTTCATATTTTAAATGTATAAAAATATTTCAAAATTTTTCAGTATCTAATAAATTATTCAATCATACGTATAAATTTTTATTATATTTCTCGTGAAAATATTTAATTTCCACATATTCTTGATCAGCATCACCTTGTGGGGACTTTCTGTTTCATATTTTACTGTACAATTCAATTTTTATTTATGTCACGTCGTTTCGAATTTAATGAAGAATACTTTCAAATTACAGTGGCGGCCGTAGCCTAGTGGGTAGAGTGTATGGCCCCTAAGCTAAAGAACCGCGGTAGCCCGGGTTTAATTCCAGCTCAGACAGAAAAGTTTTTTTAATTGAATTAATTTTTCTGTACGGTCGTCACCTCTCTGCAGACAGTGGCAAACCTCAGAGAGTAAAAATTGCCATGGAAAGCTTCTTGAGAACATAAGCCGTTTGGAGTCGGCATAAAACACGTAGGTCCAGTTCTCGACCATTTGTGATCAAACATTCAATAACACGCACAACACAATTGATCAATAGAAGCTAGATCAAAGTCCTTCCAAAGGTTGAAATGGCCAGTTTATTTTTTTTTTTACTTTAAAATTGCTTAAAATAATTTTTCAGTGATTGATAAAATTTTAATAAAGAAACATATTGAGTTTTTATTTGTGATATAAAATCCAACAATTAGTGACCCCGACATGCCTCTAACACATTCTTCACGCCTCACCGACGCAGGAAATAACGATTATACACTGCGCCAAGAGTTTAACGATACTATTCAGGACAACCCTCTTCCTAGTACTCAAGAATCTCGTGCGCTTGGTCGCAATGTTCCGCATCTGCAATCATAACTTCAGCTTGACCGAATTGCACTCGTGGAACTACCGCCATTTTGGAACCAAAAGATACAGCTTTGGTTTTCATCAGTGGAAGCTCAGTTCCAAAACAAAAGGATTTCGTCTTACTGTCTGAACAGAATCATGTCGTTGTCGTGTCGGCAGGCAGAGCGCTGACAGAGACAATGCAAGCCTTTTGGGATAAAATTGCGGCAGAATACGACAACGAAAACGCCAAGATAGAAATGTTTCTATTTCTATTTTGACTTTGTCTTTTATTTGACAGCTCTCTCAGCTTCTCTCTAAAAATATTGCCATATTTAACAAAATTTTAAGAATCTGTCAACCAATGTAGCGAGTAAACAGTGTTCCTACCAGAGACCTGCAACGAGTAGTTATAAATTGAGTTGACTCGAATATATACGTATTAATTTGCCTTCTACTTCATATTCGGACTCATTCCAACATGTTGTTATACGTATAATGTACTGAACACATTGACGACGACTGCAACAGTGTGAAACAACTTGAAGAAAGAAACAACATTCTGGAAGTATCATTAGATGGTTTCATTCACGTATACACAAACACTTATATTGCTCTGTTGTCGCACGTCAAATTAGAAAAAATTCTAAACCGACGACAGCGACTTTGTTGCAATCACTCATTGTCGTTGCAGCATTTTCATCACATTCACCTCCATAAGAAAAGCATGTAAAAATAATTTGACATTTGACGCACTGCTGCTGTCGTCGTCAATGTGTTCAAGGTATAACACGCAGCTTAATTGTAATAGCCGATACACATTGACTGCGACTAGCGACGAACGCCAATTGTCAAAAAATAGAACGCATGTTTTCTTATGAAGATGTATTTTTTGAAGACGGCACGACAAAGAGAGAACACGACCACAATTGTTGCTGCCGCAGACTTCAATCTATTTCTAATTTGATAGACGACAAGAGCGAACATAGCAGAGTTTGTTTATGTTTTGTATGAAATACTGATTGTCGCTGTTGCGTTCATTATAATCAAGTCGTCGAGAATACTGCGACATTTCTCTCTGACTTCAAGTTTTCGTTTTGTCGGTGGACGACTGTTGCAGTCAATGTGTATCGGCTATAATGCTTCATAAGCCATACTCCAACGCCCAGTCGTACGTAGTCGATAACAAGTTGCGTACAACATGTTAATGGCCTTCAAACGAATTATCGTGACTTTTGTAGGGTTGCCATCTTTGGCGTAAGTTAAGAATTTTAGTTTGAATCTTATTATTGAATTATTCTGATGTTATTGATTGTATCGTAACACAATACATAACGGTACGATATAAAGAGCTACGGGATTGTTTTATATAATTTTTTGGAGTTAAGTGCGCCATTATTCTTTCGATTGCTGACTGCATCAAAGCGTATTAAGTAAGTTTAAAATATGTTGTCAACACCTGAATATATAAAATACCCTAGGAAAATTAAAATCAAATAAAAAATCAAATCAGGCTTGGCTTAGCAAACATATAAAAAAGTATTCATGAAAATATTAGTTCAGAAATTATTATCGATTCATACGCAAGTTCATTTCTTTTAAATATATGTAATTCGGTTTTCTCTAATGTAAATAAAGGCAAGCGATTTATATTTATTTCATTAAAAAAAATTCGGTGGTAACCCTTTTACTCTTCTAACAGCGACAGAAACAGAGCGTTAGCTCAAAACAGCCACAGCGTTTTCATAGAAAAATACGCTAGTAATGAGCTATGCGACTGCTACTTGAGCTATGGGACTTCTGTTTGAGCTATGAGTATTTGGTATGATTTATAACAAGGTTTGATGTTGAAGTCAGTATTAGGTTGAACTATGACGTTCGATTGATGGATCAAACAATGAACGATGTGTTACTCTCTGAAGCAAGAGTGCTTCGAGTGGTAGTGGTGGTTGTTGTTTGATGTGCACTATTAGATTTTGCATGAATCACCATAAGTCGCAAAAACATGACTCGTTGCAGGTCTCTGGTTCCTACTTGCTCTAATAATGATAGGAGTAGCCTTCAGTTGAAAATGCAGCAAATTTATATCAAGAGTATTGCAAAAAGTAGTGAAATAAATGGAAGTGGAGTAATTATTAGTTCAATCGGAGTACGATGAGAACACTGAAGCAAGTTCAAGAAAATCAACAATGGCAGATTGAATAAAAGCAAAACGACAAAGCAAACGCTACAATTCTGGGCCAACTCATAGCGATTCTCTCTCACCGACACGACAACGACATGATTCAGGTCAGTTACTCTACAAAATATTACGCTGTAATCGCTCGTCTTGATCAAGAAACGCTATCGGTTACTGAGCATTGAGCATATCGTCGCAAATCCTCCTGCCAATGACAAGTATGGAAAAATTAAGGAAGCTTTACTTAACCACTTTTCCATATCGTAGGAACGTCGATTTAAAACCTTGGTATCAGGATTAGAACTAGGAGACAAACGTCCATCAGAACTTCTCTCAGAGATGCATCGCCTTGGTGGCCAGGTGAAACTGTCACCAGGACTCTCTGGCTTGATCGACTCTCTCAAAATGTCCAAGTAGCACTTGCTTCTGCTGATGGTTTACAAAATAGCAATTTGGCACAACTTGCCGACAAAATCGTTGAAATTCAAAGTCACTCTGACAACGGATTTTTAATGCCAATTTCTCACTCGACAAAAAACGATAATCTCATAAAACAAGTAGAGGAATTGACAATGAAAGTGGATAAGATAAACTATTTAAAAAAATGGACCATTTTATGTCTAAATATAATCACACAGTTTTACGAAATAGTTCTCGCAATGGTTCACGCAGCGTTACTCCCAACAAACATATTTTCAACACCCAACAAACGCAACCCAATCAGCCAGTGAGGAATAGTGATTGGATTAAGCTGACATACAATACAAAAACCAAGCCTTTTCCAAGAAAGCTTGCAAAACACTTGCGTAGGTAATAAATTTCCAAGTTGTTTTGTAGAATTATGGGAGTCCCGGTTCGGTCGTGGGTCTTTTCACTTTCCTTGCTCTTTACTACATTTAAGAATTATGGAAACTTAACATAGAAATCCACGACTTAATTGTGGAAAATATTGAATTTAAAGGACAAGAACCAACAACTGAGGGCTTAAAATGCAACAAGGCAAGTTTTCTTGAAAGCAAGTCGAATTTGATAGTGAGAAATGAGGAGGTACGTGCAGCTTATCGTAACGTCGAATTTTCTTTTTTTATTCTCATTTGTCAATTTAAGATGGCTGCGCATTGTTTGGTAAATATATTTATACATAAAAGTTGCGTATTGAAATACTAATTTCCAATTGCAAAGAAACACTTGGAAAAAGCTTATTCAAATACTAATTTCCAATTGTAAAGAAACACTTGGAATTAAGCTTATTCAAATACTAAATTCCAATTATAGAGAAACACTTGGATTAAGCTTATAGTAAGGAATATTTTTCCAAGGGATCGTTTTTGTTTGTTCTACAATTACTTTTAAGCATTTTCCAATAGCAATCTAAAGCTTTTTCCAAGCTTGATGCTTACGGTTCTAAGCTTGTTTAAAGCTTATTCCAAGCTTGTTTGGCTGATTGGGAAGTGACGTAGTACTACTACCACCGTTGGTTTGGTGATAAAGCGAGTAAGTGCACACAACTGTGTTCTTGGCTAATAAATCAGGGAAACGACGCTCACTACCAGTAGACTCGACGACTACTGGCTGTGCTTCATCTCCTTCGACAGCTTCGTTGGAATTTTTGGGTACGTGCCTTGATGGTATTGATATGGCTTGCTGGTCGATCTAAAGCGCAATTGTCTTTCAGACCCCACAACAGGATGCGAAACGTTAGGTTCACTCGCACCCGCACCTATTACAGCAGCCACTACTATAAACAAACAATCAAGGTACCATCACATCTTGAAGGATTTTCCGGAGCTGATAAGTAATCCATCCAATCGTTCAGGAGCAAAACACTCAACATGACATTTCATTCCTACAACAGGATCCCCTTGTTCAAGTCGTGTCAGACAACTTTGTCCTGAACGTCTAAAAGTAGCGAAAGCCAAGGTCCAACTCATGATCGATTTGGGCCATGTGAGACCAAGTGCAGCTCTTGTGACAGTCCACTTCGCATGGCCAAGAAGAAGAATGGAGACAGCACCCATGCGATGATTACCGAAAACTCAACGCACAAATATTGCCGGATCGTTATCCAATCTCTCTTCTTCAAGATAGTGTTACAATCGCAGTTGGAAAATGTATATTTTCCGCATTTGACCTTCGTAGAGCTTTTTACCACATTCCAGTCGCTGAAGAAGACATACCTAAAACAGCTGTCATCACACCATTTAAAATTTTTGAGTTCGTCAGTATGCACAATCGTTCCAGAGATACATCAATGAAGCGCTCAATGGACTTGACTTCGTTTATGCATATATTGACTACATTCTCATCGCATCTTCTTCACCCGAAGAACATGAACAACATCTGAGTACTATATTTCAACGTTTAAGTAAATTTGGGCTCTGCATCAATGCTGCTAAGTGTGTTTTTGAAGTAGATTGCATAGACTTTCTAGGTCATCGCATCACTTCTAAAGGATGTCTTACCACTTCCCGATCGAATCTAAGCAATTCTTGATTTTCCAAAGCCACAAAATATTTTGGAGCTAAGAAGATTCATCGGATCTGTAAATTTTTACAGACACCACATTAAAAATGGAGCATTTTCACAAGCTCTAGTAAATGATTTTCTTAAAGACTCAAAAAAAAAAAAAAAAAAATTGATAAAAGGCCAATTCCCTAGTGTGCGGAATCTGAAGCAACTTTTTCACTTGTTAAAAAACAAATTGCTGAAGCTACACTCCTTTCACATCCAGTGCACTACACAAAACTTCGACTTAGAACAGATGCATCCAGCACTGCAATTGGAGCTGTTTTAGAACAAAATACTAACAATAATTGGGAACCACTTGGATTTTTTTCCAAGAAACTTTTTACACCACAAAGGAACTACAGCACATATGACAGGGAGCTCACAGCCCTTTACGAAGCTATCAAATATTTCCAATTTATGGTCGAGGGCAGAGAATTTTACATCAGAACAGACCACAAACCTCTTACGTTTGCTTTTCAGCAGCGAGCTGATAAATCCTCACGATGTCAAATAAGACAACTATCCCTCCAGGAAAAATCAGAAGGCTTCCATCGAAAAGTGATAAAGAAACATCCCCCACCGTATCTTTCGGAAGCTTAAGGGTAGTTTTGTATTTATGTTGTTTTCAAACCGCTTCGTAAAGAATGCATATGGAAACTTTTACTTATTGTCAAGCAATGACAACAGAAAATATTAATATCATTGTTTCCTAGCCGTTTCCCTCCAGGAAAAATCGGAAGGCTTCCATTTAAAAGTGATAAACATTCCCCACCGTATCTTTCGGAAGCTTAAGGGTAGTTTTGTAATTATGTTGTTTCCAAACCGCTTATTTAAGAATGCATATGGAAACTTTTACTTATTGTCAAACAATGACAACAGAAAATATTAATATCATTGTTTCCTAGCCGCTTATTATAGAATTCGATAGTCTAGTGGTAGTGCGCTTGACTGTCGCTCAAGGGTCCCGGGTTCGAATCCTGGTCGGGCATTTTCATAACAAGGGAGCGGAATGTTTCCATATTAATTTTTAAGACAGCGGAGAGAAATGTTTCCACATTAATTTTTAGCACAGCGGAGTGGTGTTTACCTTTAATGACATGCTATGTATTAAAAGAAATGGAGTGCCCAATGGAAGGGAATGCTTCCTACATTCCATGGAATGTTTCCTGTATATATCCGGGAATGTTTGCATTTCCTGGAGGGATTCTTTATCAGTCAGTTTACAACCAACGTATAGCTTATTACTGGATTGGAAAATAATGTAGCGGATACTCTTTCTCGCATTAATTCCATAGCTTTTCCAACGTTAATCGACTTAAATGAACTCAATCTGATGATGACGAACTTCTCAAACTTCTTGGAAGTAACCAAACAGCATTAAAGCTACAGAAATTATTACAGGATCAACATCACAATGAAGAAGTTTAGTTTAGTTTAGTTTATTGTGTCTATGGAAACAAATGTGATGTTTCCACCAACAATATTCGTCTTTTTGTACCACAATGGCTTCGACGCAAGGTCTTTGAAATTTTTCACAACATGCCACATTCAAGCGGACGATCAACAAATAAAATTGTTTCGCAACGATACGTTTGGCCGTCCATGAATAATAAGGACTCTCAGTTGTGTTCCTTGCCAGCGTTCTAAAGTTGGGCCGCATATTCACACCAGGCCAGCAGCTTTCGACGTCCCAGATCAAGGGTTTGATCACGGTCACATAGACATCGTTGGACCGCTACCAGAATCTCAAGGATTCAAGTATTGTTTGGCGATGGTGGATCGATTCACAAGATGGTCTGAAGCCATGCCCGTTAAATACATAACTGCAGATACTGTGGCTACAACTTTTTATAAAAGTTGGATTGCAAGATTTGGAAGTCCCAAGCTCATTTGTCGGCCTTTGTAGTCTAGTGGAGAGTGCGCTAAGCTATCAACCCAGAGGTCCCTGGTTCGAATCCGGGTTCGGGCATGGTTCTTTTCACTTTCTTTGTTCTTTCCTACATCTAAGAATTATGGAAAACTAAAAATCCACAGCTAAAATTGTGGAAAATGTGGAATTAAAGGACAGGAACAACTAAGGGCTAGAAATGCTTGCCGAGGTTAAGGCATAACACCAGCCTCGGTTAAAAGCAATTCCAATTGTCTTTCACGTTTGTTTTGCCTTATCAATAATTCACGTATGGTTCCAATCAATTCCTCTAAATAAATATATCTTTTTCCTTTCAGGTCAAAGACCAAACCTTGTTTGTATAAGGCGCACGCCTTGGTTTTTTGATCTTTTTTAAAAAAAAAGATCACCACCGACCGTGATCGCTTGCTCGATTAATTGGTAGTAAACGTGTCCGGTCCACTTCTTATCACCCCCAGTCCAACGGTTTGGTAGAGAGGTAGCACCGCACCTTACTTAAATGCTTCCATCAGGTGCCATTTTCAATGGACTCAAATTTTACCAACTATCCTTTTAGGGTTATTGACTTGCTAAAAGGAAGACATAAAAGGTTCACCTGCTGAATTCCTGTACGGAACAACTCTTAGAATACCAGAAGAATTTTTTGTTCACGAGAATACACCCGACGATCATATATGTTTTAAAAAAGATCTGCTTCTCCATATGCAGGCAATTAAATCAGTACCTACAACCCAAAAGTGTCGCAAAAAAATATTTTACTTCAAGGAATTGAGTACTTGCTCACATGTATTTCTTAGACAAGATTTGGTAAAAAACCCTCTTCAACAACCATACTCTGGACCCCATAAAGTGCTTAATAGAGTTGACGATCGAGTTTTCAAAAGGAACATAAATGAAAAGGAAATGAACGTTAAGCCCGTATGATACTTCATTGTGTTATCCAATTTTTATTCATTGACAATGAAACTAGAGCAGTTAAAATAGAGCTAAAGCTAAAATTCAAGAAGTATGAAGGTATACGCATATAGTACGAATTGGCCAAAAAAATGTGCGACGGACAGCATTTTCAATGCATTGTTTTTGACGTTTCTCTCAATTCGTTCGACGTTAAGCTTCGATCAAATATTAAGTGTCAAAAACAAGCTTGAGCTCTTTCTTCCGCAGCCAAGAAGAACAGAGAGATATAATAGTCACGTTGCGGATATGCAAAAAAGTGGCACGATGCATGTTTTCATCCTTTTCCAACAATATATATCTGTCTAGCTCACGCACCACTTGTTTTCAGATTTTGAAATTGAACAAAACAATGAAGTATCATACGGGCTTTAGCATTGACAGACTAAAGCACGCTCATATCTCCACCTATGAGCTCTTCGAATCTCAGTTCGATACCCAGTCATCAAAAGTTCCGAGAAATATTCACAAAAAAGTAGTTTTTAACTTAATTAAAAATCATTCTATTCCTTTTTAAAGGGGGGAGTAGTGAGGGGGCTTATTGTTTCATATTTTACTGTAAAATTTTATTTTTATTTATGTCACGTCGTTTCGAATTTAATGAAGAATACCTTCAAATTTCGTAATAATAATTTTTCAGTGATTGATAAAATTTTATTAAAGAAACATATTGAGTTTTTATTTGTGGCATAAAACTCAACAACCTCCTGAGTCAATTTAGCCGTGTTCGTCTTTCCGTCTGTCTGTCTGTCTGTGACCACGATAATAGCCGTAATTTTATAGCTATCAATATGTAAGATTTTTATTAAAAAATGGAGGTCAATTTCGATAATCAGCCAAATCGGATGAAAACCACGCCTACGTCCCATACAAAATGACTTAACAAAACGGTAAAATCTCTTTGAATTCAAATTTTGCACATAAGCTTTAACAGTTATATGCTCTTGAAGTGTGAAATTTGTAAAAGTCGAATAAAAATCACGTCTACCTCCCATACAAAGTGTGTTTACCAAAACGGTAAAATCTCTTTCAATTCCCCAAAAATTTATCTAATGACATCAAATTTTACACATAAGCTTTAACAATTAATATGATCTTTAAGTGTGAAATTTGGAAACCATGGCAATCTAATGAAAACCATAGCTACCTCCCATACAAAGTGACTTTATGAAATCAGTAAAATCCCCTAAAATTCGACAAAAATTACTACAATGGCTTAAAATTTTTCAAAATTGACTTTTCGCCCACCTTCGTTACAAAATGACGTAATAATAATAGTAAAAGCTTTTTAAATCACAAAAATGTTAATGTTTAAACTTGATGTTGTACACAAAAGCTTTAATATATAAAAAGGACTGCGAGTTTCAAATGATGTCATCAAAATAATACAACATTCAAGACTTCAAATAATTTAAAATACACCAGTAGGCTACAGCCACTTTACAATCATACAGTTCCTTATATTCTGTAGTTGTTCGACAAACCAGCCCCAAAAAAAAACTCTGTCTGAGCTGGAGTTTGAACCTCGGCTCTTTAACACTTACAGGACACGCACTCTACTAGTAGACTACAGCCACTTTTCAGTCTTACAATTCCTTATATTCTGAAGTTGTTCGACAAACCAGCTAAAAAACATTCTGTCTGAGCTGGGGTTTGAACCTCGGCTTTTTAGATTATAGGCCACGCACTCCACCAGTTAGGCTACAGCCACTTTACAATCATACAGTTCCTTGTATTCTGTAGTTGTTCGACAAGCCAGGGTGAACAATTTCGGTTTTAAATTTTTTTAAACTCAATTCATAATTCTTACATTCTATGAATAATTCGTACATTCTACGAATTATTCGTACATTCTACGAATAATTCGTACATTCTAAGAATAATTCGTACATTCTACGGTCAACCTACGAATGAAATTTTTCTACTAATATCATTTTTCATTCGTAAAAAGTACAAAAGCATTAGAAAATACTACGAAAGTAATGGAAAAAGTTACGAAGTTATTCGTACTAGAATTTTACGAATATTATTTATATGCACACAATCATTTGTGCAATGCACTAAATCGAATTGATTTATTTTTGTTTAGAAATATCATTAGCATATAAAACGAATATATTCGTATATACTACATCAGGTATTAGTAATATTTTACGAATGAATTCGTAAAGATATCACAATACAAATACTTTGTATATTGTACGAATATTTGTAGAATGTACGAATATTTTGCTTACGAATATCATTCGTAGAAATTTTACTAATAAATATTTTGAGTATAATCTCTATAACTTCAATTTTTTCACAAGTCTCCCATTTTACTTTAAAGTGTTGAGTTTTTTTAAGACAGATGATTACAAAAATACAAGTAAGCTTTAGTTTTTACCTTTTCCTAAAAATCAAACAATTTGGGCAGATCCAAAAAAGAATGTTGAATGAATTTCCATTTTTTGTAGAAAAATTATATAAACTTAACTTATTTAGTCACAATCTTTAGCATAATTGTTGTTTCTATTCAGACCAATATTTCATCTTAAGTGATAAATAAATTCAGACGTCACTTTTGCCATTTTTTAATCGATAAATCGGAAATTGGTCAGTTTTTTTTATTCTTCATATGTAAAAATCTTGGATACCATAATAAACTAAGTTTAATTTAAAATTTTTTGAGTTTTTTAGGGCCTTAATCCAGCTAGAAACAAAAAGTATCCAGTGCTTCAAAAATATCATAATTCTCAAATGAATTATGTTAAACCTAATATGAAATAAATAATAAGGTATAAATATTAACCTTTTTCGAGTAAAAAAGTTATTTTAAAAGTCTCTCAAAAACGAACCTTTTTTGTTCGGAAATGCGTACAATAAGAAACTATAGAAACGTTTGTTTTCGCTACTCAGAAACGAACCCTTGCTAAATCATTTGCCGGATTTGTCTCTTAAAAACAAACTTTTTTCTCGGCAATGAGCATTTGAGCGCATAAGTCAAATCGACATGACTAAAATGCCTCTCAAAATTAATTTTTTTGCTCGGAAATAAGTTAAAAATACAATAGTATTATATAAACGTTTATTTTTAGCAGTAATCCTTCGTCGGATTAAATTTTCGCTCAAAAACGAACCTTTTTTGCTCAAAATGAGTTTACAAAAGTTTTAAAAATTGAATTTTATACACTACCTTGTTATTTTTTTAGAACTATCTAACGCTGATATGATATTATACTTTGTTGCTGCATTGCTGTAAAAAATAATAAAAAAGAAAAAATCGTACCGATTCGGGTTATTGAATATTCTCAAGATATGCTTAAGTTTAAAAAACCATATATAAAATTGTTTGTTTAAACAAGTAATTGAAAATTTTGAAATCAAAATCAGTCAATGGGAATTTACTTGAATTTACATTAATAACTTATTGTTAGGGAGAAGTTCTTATTTTAAGTAGATGTTTTTAATAATCAGCTGTAATGCCAATTTCTTGAAACAAGAATGAATTGCTTAATTCTAATATCTGGTACAAAATTCAAAGATACATCAAAAATAATGTCTATTTGGAAAGTTTTTGTTTGAGTAAAGAAAGTGCGGAATTTGTACTAAATTGCTTTATGGCTAAAGCATTTCAAACTAAAGTTGAATATTTATTCCTAGTAAATTACGCAGTCGCTTTGGCAGAACTAAAAGACTACGTAGTTTGGTCCACATTTGTCCTGATTATATACATAATTAGGTTTTATCTCTTGTACACTCATCTAAGTCTTTGAAAGCTATCGTTAGGTCTTGATCTTTTTGATGACCATACAGCAACATTTGAAACAAAGTGCTTTGCGATATTCAAATTCGAGTTATTCAGTTTTACTGTTGTTGTTACTGTTATTCGTTTGCTATTTGGCTGATGTTCTCGAGACAAATTCTAGCCCAAAAACCCAATTATAAAGCACTGCAATCGCGGGAAACGATTTCTCTTGATTTTAATGAGTTATCTGGTATTATGTAGCAACCCAGATATTTCTGTCGAGTTTAAAGAAGTGCTTAAACAAGTAAACAACGGACACTGTCCTAGAATGTCCATGCAGAAACTACAAGTGTTATTTCTTAGAACTCCCAGTTTTGTGAGGTTTTACCCACCTGCTAGCAATTCTGTGATGATTCTTAGAGCATTCTTTGTTAGCTTCATGCGTTCTTTAAATATCTTTACCTAACCCTAGCAGATTTCCCCAGTATGTTGCTCTTTGTTTTTCTTCACTTATTTTATTGAAATAGAGAAGATTGCTTTATCCATTCCACAGAATGGTTTCGGACCAACAAGAGGAGTTGATTCTCCTTTCTTTGCCAGTTCGTCGGCAATTTATTTTTCTTCCATACCTTTATATCCCGGAACCCATAAGATCCAGGCCCGGTATTGATGCCCAAACGAATTAAGGTTATCCAGATATTCTATCACCAGTTTTGAGGTCACCTGATGAGATTTTAGTGACTTCATAGCCGCTTGACTGTCGGATAGGAAAGTTAAGTTTTGGTTCCGGTATTTACGTTCCACCTGTCAATCGCGTATATATCCGCTTGGAATATGCTGCTGTTCTTGGCTATGGACTCGAAGAATTGAATGCCTGGCCCGTAGACTCCTGTTTCGGTCCCTTCTTCGGTTAGAGAGCCGTCAATATACCATGTATTCATGTACTAGTTATTGTATGCTTCCATAAAATGTCATCAGATTTTGAAAAATTGCAAAACAATTTTTGAATCGGAACAAAAATATGTACTACATACTGGCAGGCCACAACGTTCCTCGGCTTCGCCACAGACGGTTTATCTTTATCAATCTCCTTATGGCAATTCATATCAAAAGAAATAAAAGGATACAGTGGCTCACAGCATATTTCGTGCTGTGTAAAACTTTATATGCTATAACTTGGTTAATAATACCGATATTGAAAAAAATCAAACGACATTTTTTTGCTAGTAACTATATATTTATACAGGAACTTCAAATTCTTTACATACAAGTGTATTAAGAAGATTAATAAAGAAAAACCTTACCATGCAAACATTTGGAAGACGATTGGAAGAGAAGTTGATTTGGCGAAGCACTTGCGATTCGCTCAAGGGTTCTTTGGAAGATAAATAGATTTTCAATCGTTCAAGCAGTGAATGCGCGATTCAAGAAAAATTTTCATAATCTTCCTTCGCTACTTCCGCCGATCGTTGGAAGATGGATGCGCCCAAGCGATGAATGCGCAATTCAAGAAAAATTTTTAAAATCTTCCTTCAACCATTCCGGCGATCGTTGGAAGATGGATCACTTTTCGACCGCTCTAGCGATAAATGCGCGATTCAAGAAAATCTTTTAAATCTTCCTTCGCTCATTCCGGCGATCGTTGGAAGATGGCTTATTTAAAAATTTTAAAGATCGATTGTTGGAATATGAATGAAGCTATTCTATATACTCTCCACTAAAAATAATCGAAAAATTACAACATTTTTTTTTTATTGAATTGCCGCATGAAAACTGAAAATATTCAAATCAGCACGATTTTTGGTGGCAGATTTTTTTTACCCGATTTGACAAAGAATGTCCCTTATAAAACAACTTGTAAAGTTGAACAAAGACGCTTCGTAACAAATCGCTGAGGAACTCTAAAATTTTAGATATATAGAGAATAAAAAAGTATTGTTTTAATTAAAAATAATAATTTGTTCTTCTTAATCTGGGTTCTAAAGAATAAAAAATTAAAGAACATAACCCTAAAAGTAATTCGTGTGCCACTCTTGTCGGCGAATCGCTTAAGACTTCTTTTGACGATTCGTGTGCGATTCTTCCCACGAATTGCTAAGGACTTCTCGTGGCGATTCATTTGAGACTCTTTCCAGCGAATTGCTTACAAAACCTTTAGGCGCTTCGTTTGCGAATCTTCCAGTCGAATCGCTTAAGACTCCTCTCGCCGATTTGTAAGCGACTCTTCCCAGCGAATCGCTTACGAACCCTTTAAGCGATTCGTTCGCGAATGTTCTCAGCGAACGAATGTATTGCCTTGCTCAAGACACAAAAAAGAGAAGCGTAAAGAGAGAAACATGGAGTTTAATGAATTTATCTCAATACAAACGCGTGAAAAGAAAACGATTAAGAAAAAACTTAACACTTTAATTAAATAGCCTTATTATTAAAATTTCGAAAAAACACCCTTAAAAAACGCTGTAGCACAAATATGATATTTTAAAACTTTTTCATAAAAATCGGCTTAGTATTTTTGGACTTTACTGGTAAAATAAAGTTTTAATTTTATACAATACTAGCAGGTCGCAGATCAATGACCATAAAACAATATGTACATGTCAAACAAATTAAAAAATTTCTTCTTTTTTTGATAATTAATTGTGATCTATTGTTTGAATTTTTACAAGCATTTTATTGCTTTTTAGACCAAAAAAGTTTAAAAAAAGCAACAACAACGACAACGAAATCTGCACAAAGTCAATCCCACAGCAGAGTAGACAGCCTGTTTTTGAAATTGCTACATTTCCTTTTCAGCAGTCTTGATTGATTCGGCTGTGACCAACCTTCTGTTAATGCCTTATATTTTGACCCTTGTTCGAACAA
The DNA here is from genome assembly GCA_963920525.1 of Dichetophora obliterata. NCBI lineage: Eukaryota > Metazoa > Arthropoda > Insecta > Diptera > Sciomyzidae > Dichetophora > Dichetophora obliterata. Next base: position 109,067,890 of record OY986439.1, on the reverse strand, counting down.
ATTCGTATGAACCTTAAAGTTCTCATCGGCCATTTAATCATATGACATTAAAGCAATAGCTATTATTAGATCAAGCCTTTAACTCTATCATGGTAACCGTCTGTTCTAGTTGCTTCGTATCAAGGGTCAAATCATATAAGACTTTAACAGTTGGTTGGTCCCAGCTGAATCACTCAAAACTACTGAAGAGGAAATGTAGCGATTTCCGAAACAGGCTGTCTAGTCTGCTGTGTGATTGACTTTACGCATAGTTGTTGTTGTCGTTTTTGCCTTCTTCAAACTTACTTGATCTAAAAAGCTTACAATTAAATGCATGTAATTCTGCTTTTATTTTATTTTATTTTGCTTTGGAGCGCAGCAATGCATTTATATCTATCTCACTTTTCGTCTTGCTGAAGGCTCATCTGTTTTTTTTTTGTTGCGCTAAGCTAGCTGAGCAAAGAAGAGAGTAGTAAGAGCAACATGGAGTTTATTGAAGCTCTCACGACACAAACGCGTGAAAAGAAAACGATTAAGCATTGCGCGTTAAAGGAAAATACCCTATCATAAAAATTAGTACTTTTGGAGTTTACTGGTAGAAGAAAGTTTTCACTTAAAATTTAATTTAATATATAAGTTGTTATGTATTATTTGTTTGATAAGGTTTGATTTTTTATCACGTAACGGTTGTGGTTACATGCGTTTTTAGTCTGATGAAGTCTTATTTAAATACAAAATAGTTCAATTATATATATATAACTTTTCTAATTACACACACGTTATCACAATACCTAGAATACTAACAAATGTTATTGCTTTGATTGCATTTTCATTATACAGTGAAACCTCTGCTCGCGGACACCTTCCATAAACGGACACCGCCCACAACCGGACAAATTTCCTAGACACAAACTTTGCGTTACATTTTTAAAGCTTAGCATGCTGTAGGAACGAAAAAAGATTTCCATAAGAAATATATTGAGATTTTTTGTACAACGAACAGGCAGCGAAATTTTTTTCGCCAGCTAGTACGCTGTAAAAGCGAAAATTATTGCTATGTTGCCAAATTTCCATTCGTGAGTGGAGAGTTGAAATGTGAAAATTACGATGACGATTATATGCCCGTACATTAAATTGGCGCTGAAATTTGCCATTCAACAATAAAAAATAGGCATTAAGTATGTTTAAGTGTTGAATTTGTTATTTAACAAATTTAATGTTGCATTTATATAATTTATTAATGTGTAGTCTTGCCTTTTATAGGATATAAGATTGCAGCAATAAAAATATGAATCTGTCAACCAGAACAGCAATTGCTTTATCTCCACACAAAAATTTTGAATCTACACCAGAATTTCGCGTGTACAGTTATATGTCCAAAAATTTTCGTTCCTACAGCATACTAAGCTTAAGCAATCAACTATTAATACATTTTTCGAACTCAAGTAAATAAAGGTTTTTTAAATTTTTTGATACATACAAGAGAATTTTGTGAAATTTGCATAATTATTTTTATAACTAAATTTAGGAAAATATGTAATTATTTTTATTCGTTTTTTAATAAAAAAAATAAATGTGCATAATTTTTTTGATCCCTCCCACAAACGGACAACTCCTAGCCGGCGGTTATGGGAGGTTTCACTGAAAACAATCTCAAAAACAATTTGTTCCTATTATATCCTATTTATGCTAATATATATTTTTATATCTCAATAAATACAACTAGGCCCAATCACACACGTAATTGTTTCTGATAATAAAATTAACAAGACACTGCTCTCTTTCTCACCCTCTCTCTCTCTCTCTCTATCTCTCTTCTAAATCTCTCGCATATTTGACTACTTTTACTTTTCGCATCACGTACTTAATTAGAAAATGTTGTAATGGCTGCTAAATGCAATTGGGTACATAATTGGGTAGAGGAATTTTTTTTAATGCGTGAAGAAAATAGTTTTCTTATATGAAGTGAAATGTTTTAGTTTGAATTTAGTTAAAATTATTTACTTGGATCAAGCAAATTATTATGATTTTAAAAAAAAATAATAAAATAGAATTCAGAAAAAATATACTAAATTTTAAGAAAATGTTTTTTAAACATTCGTTTCACATTTTCACGATACAAGACAAATAATGCTTAAATTGAGAATTTAATGCATGAGTAAGAATCGATTGCGAAAGTAAATTTCGAAAATCTCTTCTGCTATTTTTGTGTCATCGAACTAAAAAATGTGCGTTGTTGAGTTGAACTTTGCTACTGCGCTGATACCCTTGTATTGCAAAAAAGTAGCGCAATAACGCAGTAATGCAAGTTGTGTCGTTATTGTGTTTTTTGTTTCTTTGTTTTTTTCGTTTAAAAGTGTTCGATTTCGAAATTTTACTACGCTGATTTATATCTTGTTAGAAAAAGAATAGTATCAATTCAAATTTCGACATGATACAATTGAGTTAGCGCATTTTGCTAATCCTAAAAACTGCGCTTGAGTTGGTGTGTCAGCGCAGAAGTTTTTGCTGTAATACCAATCAGCACTCGGCTAATTTCATTGTCGTGGTTATGTTTTTGCTATGTTTTTATAATAAATACTAGCAGGCCACACTTGGCCACATACGTTTTTTTATCTATATTCTAAAGAAAATACACGTCAAACAAAATAAAAAATTATCTCTTTTTCCTTTGTTGTGTTTTGGAGCGCAGCACTTTTCGCCTTGCTCGAGGATTATCAGTTTTCTTTTTAAAGCTCTGCTAGCGCGTAGAGAAAGAGAAGAATAGAGATCAACATGGAGTTAATTAAAACTCTCACAATACAAACGCGTCAAAAGATAACGAATAAGCGATGCGTGGCAGCTGGGATGATTTCCAAAAACACTTAACACTTTAAGTCATTATTTAAGGAGTTGTACAGTATTTGATTTTTTTTTAAATTTCTGCGAATTATTATTGATGATTACTTATTTTTATTGTGATATTTATGTAACAAATTTGCTCAAACTAATTTGCAATTTCTAATTAATTTTTTCCTTTTTATTTCCAGGTGAGTTTTTGCATTATAACTTCAAAAATAAAAAAAAGCAACATGCAGTAAGTAGAAAAGTGCTCAAATATTTAGGATAATAGTCGCTAAAACTGACACAAATATTTCATAAGTCATTTAAGTAAAAAAATAAAGATAGAATTGCTCGTTTAAAGTGTGCTTTAGTTAAAAATAGTTAAAAAGTAATTGAAAATATTCTATATAGAAAATAAAAAATTATTAGACAAATAGCACGGTGCTACAAAAAAAATAAAAATTGCATGTACTTTTGAAGTGACATAGCACAGGTTGTAGATCTGGTCAAGTGTCACATACATCATACTTGAAATTGTCATTACACCCCCAAAAATTTAATTTTACCGTTTAAAAACCTATTTTTATGTACTTGATGCATTCAGCAATCATTAACTCAGCATTAATTTAATACGGTTTTAGAAAGATAAAAATTAGGCCTTTTCCTTTAAGTATACTTTTTTGTTTAACGATTTATTTGCAATCTATTTTAGAATAAATATTAAGCAAATTATTTGAATTTAAAATTGCAAGGCTTCATTAAGATTTGCAATATAATAAGCATTCAAAACAAGTTTTTAAAATAATTCATTTAGACATTGCTAATTATAGTTGAATAAATAAATATAATAGTTATATAAATATTAATTGTAATAAAGGCAAGAAAAAAGAACTTTATTTTCTAAATGGAAGATCCAGCGGATGGAATCTTTTAATCGTCTGACTTCGGTGGTCTCATCGAGGAGTGAAATAGTATACTTAGTATTAAAATTTCGAAAGAAAAATACCTCTAAATAAAACTGTAGCACAAATATGATATTTAATTTTTTTTTTATAAAAATCGGACAAGTACTTTTGGAGTACTTTCATCAGTACCAGTATTTTCAATATTTCTGTGTTTGTTGTAATTTTTTGATTTCAAAACAAAATTCGAAGCGCAAAAATTTTAATAAAATTTTGATAAAAATTGTCAACTGCTTTTCAAATGTTGACAATATCATTAAAGAATTTTATTTTTGAGTTTGAAATTTACAGCCCTATTCTGGCAACTTGATAATAGTCAACCAGTATTTTTATTTTTTCTATGTGTTTGTTGTAATTTTTTTATTTCAAAACAAAATTTGAAGCAAATTTGACAAATAAATTTTGATAAAAATTGTCAACTGCTTTTCAGATAGTGACAATTTCATTTAAAAAATTTGTTTTTGAGCTTCAAATTTCATTTTGAAATAAAAAAATTTACAACAAACACATAGAAATTTTAAAAATACTGGTTGATTATTGTCAAGTTGCCAGAATAGGGCAGGGCTCTTAGTTTTGAAAACAAAAATTACAACAAACACATGGAAAGATTAAAAAATACTGGTTAACAATTGTTATTTTGCCAGAATAGGGCTGTAAGAATAAAGGCTGATTCGCAATACTGCGTTCGGTCGGTCGGTCTTAGATCGTACTTTAATCGGCCTTGCAATAACTTTACGGGATGAACTCTCTGTCAGAACGCACGACCTAAAAATTTAATCTCTACAAAGTTGCGTTCAAGGTCGCGCATGTGTCACTTTGATCCACTGTGGTGATGCCAGTGTAAACTATCACATTTCATGGGATTTTTTATTTTATCAGCACAGTTTATGCTAGGGGTATTCACGATTCAGTACACTTGCCTGTGCAGTTGAGCAGTTACGTGTTTGTGAACACAATACTATCACTTTTTTCAAAGCCGTCAAAATTTTCAATGTGCAAAAGTACACAACTGCTCCAGGAAAGTGGAAAAGGCTACAGAGGAAAAGCATTTGTGAAGATTTTTCACGTACGTGTATTTTGTTTTTGTAAAGCTCACAAAACCTCAACTGCAGTGGCAACTGCACTGAATCGTAAATACCCCTATTGAATGTCATTCAAATTATTATTTATCAATGTACAACATAAAAAATTCAAGTTTTGATGAATTCAAAATTATTTAATAAAATTTAAATATTCGCGCCAAATTATTGATAATATATAAATAAAAAGAAATAATAAATGTAAAATAATACCTTACATTAAGCCGCCATTTTTTCAAAAAATACCGTTATTAATATGGATTAAGGAAAGTAAGATGTGGAAAGTTGTTATTTCAAGCATATTTACCTGAGTTGTTCTACTTTCTTTGAAAAAAGTTTTTAATCTGCAGGAAATGTAAATAATTTCATACTTCAAGTGAAAGGTAAAACTTTAGGCTTTTAAATTACAATACATTTTTAGTACCTTTATAACGCAAATTTTTTAGAAGATAAGGGTTATTTTCATTAAAAAATTCAGATATGATAAAAAGTTGCTTATAAAATGTAAAATATTCTTGCATCGTTGAAAAGGTCAATTAGTTTCCTTTCAAATGACTAATTTTTTAGATCTATTGGATAATGGCAATGATATATATGTTTTTTTGAACAGATCTTTTAGCAAGAAGCAAAATTTTAAAAATCGATAACTTCCTGATTAATTGATTTTTTCAGCCAAAAATTTTTTATGGTTTTCTCTACCAGAATTAACTGCCTTTTATTGATATACTTAATATAAATAATTGGCACAAATATTTAAGGTGTATTAAATAATGTTGAATTCATAAAAACTAGCATTTTGTAAGTTGCAAAATGCTAAATCTTAATTTAAATCAAATTCAATATACCCTGTGCTGATAAAATAAAAAAATCCCGTGAAATACCAATACTAACAAAATATGTGCTAACAATCTCAATTTTTTTATTTATTATAAATAATTTTGCACAAATATTTCAATTATAAATAGTGTACACTTAATTAAAACTTGCATACCATAATTTCCATAAAGTTAAATCACATTAAGTATAAACAGTTCTAATAATAAAGCAAATCCCAAGAAAACTCATGTTCACCATTGAAACTAACAAATACCCACCAAAGCTAACTCAATGAAAATGCAACTCTGCCATACCAAGGAATGTCAACCGCACGACCGACCGAGTAGAACATTTTTCTACTCTACTCGTTAGGCTGCCCGCATAGTAACCGCCGAAGCAGGCAGGCAGGCAGACAGGCGCAAGAAAACTATGTGAACAAGCGAGAAAAAAGTTATTTTTATCTCATTTCTTCGCAGGGCCTGCCTGCCTGCCTGCCTGCTTCGGCGCTTACTATGCGGGCAGCCTTAGGTTGGACTTTGATCGTACTTTACCCCTTCGTTGATAATTAACGAATAAAGCACGATCAACGGTTGAGGTCGAATTGCGAATTGCACCATAAGAACATGTTGTTTCTACTCGAGCTGTCAACGCACGACCGACCGAACGCAGTATTGTGAATCAGGTATAATGTTTGTATAGAAATCTCTCATGCGATTTTTTGTCATTAACGAAATTTTAAAATTTTTTTCTCACATTTTTAAACATTCAAGTTTTCTTTACGATAGAGAGAAGTATTGTAAAAAAAATGATTGATTTTTACCAACTATTGTGGTAATGTTTTAATTGATATTTTTTTTTAAAAAGTTAGCAAATCGAAATCGCGTACTATATATTTTTGTTAAAACATGGAAAATTTTATTTAATTAAAATTATTATATAAATAATTTGTGCAAAATTGCTCAAAAAAAATATTTAATGGACACTGTATCGCATTCCACGCATCCTCTTGGAGTCTGTCTTCTCTCATATCTGCTATCTATACATAATCTCTTCACATGTTTTCAAGAAATTTATTTTCTTCTTCAACTAAAAATTGTGTTTTGTAGTTGTTGTTTTCTTTTTTTGTCGTATTTTTTGCGTCTTCAAAGAAATAGGAAGAAATGCTTAAGAAAAAAAAATATGTGAACATTTGAAGTTTGTTTTATTTTCCATGCCGTTCACTTTTGCGTTTGATTCCACTGCTGCTCCTTTAGTTTTTCTGTCCACTCCTCCTCCTCCTCATTCTTAGTCTGTGTTTCAGTGGCATGGACTGGAACTGGACATTGTCCAGCATCAAGAATAACAACAACATGCAACACGTCATGGCTTTTTTAAAATTGTTGTTGTTGTTCACTGTTTGTCTCATTCTTTTTGGTTCTGTTGAAAAATGTTAGATTTCTTTTTTTAAAAAAAAAAAAGGCGAAAAAGATTTTAAGAAAAAAAGCCGTTTAGCAAGCTTCACGCTAAGTCAGAGCCTAACGTCTAACGTCGCTCAGTTTTTGCCAGTCGAATTGAGTGGAGGCTATGAAGTGCACTTTTAGCGGCTTGGAAGACAACGAGCCAGAAAATTGCAGCAACAACAACAACCAGAGCGACTTCAGCAGCAACAGGAAGGATGGTAGAAAAATCATAACATTTGTGCGTACGTACGTAACTACATAGATACATCGCATAAAAGAGTGATTTTTTTTCCTCATCGTTAAGTTGTTTTCGTTGTTGTTGTTGCTGCTGCACTTGGCCTTATTTGCCATAGATATTCACTACACTCAAACACACACTGACACATATGTATGCATTGACTACACATGCACATAACTTCAAGTTGCTGAACTTTAAGCGTATGAGCCAGAAATAGCTAGAAATTTATTACTTTTTTTCACTAATTTTAAGCCTATTTTCTTGACTAGTATCTGTCGATTTTTTGTTTGTTTTTGATATAACCAATCTCTTGCAGCAATAAAAGTTGTAGATACAAAAATTTCCTCGAATTTTTTTGGCTGCGATCTTGTAGATTCAAATTTTTTTGCAAATTTTCCTTTAAAGCTGTTTGATAAAACGTTATCTCAAATGTTCTAGAAATAGTCTACTAAATTTTGATAAATAAAAAAAATTCACCAAGAAAAAAAAATCGCAGATAAGCAGTATTTGTTTTTTTTTTGCCTCGTGTCCCTCAAACAATCGTATTAAATATTTCCGAAAAACACGTTTTAATTGAACAAATACTACAAAATATAGTATAGTTTATCTATTTTTGCCTTCAATATTAATATTGCGCGCATTCCATTTATTTTTTTATCTGCACGCTATAAGCTCTGAAAGCTATTGGTTTGATAGTTTGCTATTTTTTGTTTCTTTTCTGTTTTAATTTTTACTGTTTTAACTTTTTTTTAACTGTTTGTTGTTATCTTAATGAAATGAAAAATGTGGAACTTTTTATAAAATTTTATTATAATCTTTTTCGTCTGTTTTTTGCAGTATGAAAAATAAGTTGAAAAAAAATAAAAATTGTGAAATAATATTTCCTAAAGTTTTTTGACGCCAAAAAAGCCATACAACAAGAAAAAAAAATCAAAATATAAATTAGTTAACGGAAATTCGCAAAAACAGAAAACTACCTACATAAAAGAAAAAGCAGAAGTTGTAAATTAAAAAAAAAAATATGAAAGAAAACAACTGGCACATAAGTAAAACCAAAAATAAAACAACAACAACAAAAAATATTTGCGACAAACAGGCGAATGGCGAATTATTGGACGGTTGCTAAGTCAGACGTACGTGTCTTAAAAATGAAGTTGGAAAAAAATGTGCGCATAAAAAGCATGCAAAGAATTCAAAAACTGTTATATCCCCCTTCTAAAAACACGCTATTTTACTCTTCTTGATATGAATATTTTAGAGGGAACTATTTTGTCTCTTAGTTAATTTTTGCTTAAGTTGTGTAGAAAAAAAATCGTTGTCATAAAACAGAAAACGTATTTCAAATGAAATAACGAAAAATAATGAACAAATTCATTTCATTGTTGTGTTATTTTTATAACAAAGCCATGTCCCCTTTTTGTTGTATTGAATCCCTGTTAGCCAAACTTGAAACTTAAACTTTTAAAATCACCGTTCGAATTAAGTTAAAATTTGTTTTACAAACAAAAAACAAATACGGAAATGTTCATGAAAACATTCAGAAAAGATCAATTTTTATTTATTTTGTTTCATCAATTCAAGGTAACCACTCTTAAAAACTACTTATGGCTATAGTAAAGCAATATTAAATAATACAAAAAAAAAAAAAAAAAAAAATAATAAAATCGAGAATTACAAATGTCACATAATAATTATTATATAAAACAATATGACTTAGAATATATGATCAAAAAAATGCAAAAGTTATAAAAGTCAGAAGCTTAATTTGAATTAAAAACCATAATTTGCTCATTTCGATGGATCAGAGGGCGGATTCTGAAAAACGCTAAAGCTAAATCTCCTCCGCTAAAACTAAATTTATAGTTTTTAGCGATATTGCGATTCTGAAAAACTCATCGCTTATTTTTATGCTAAAATTTAGAGACTGAACGAGCTTTTAACGAAGAATAAAATTAAAGCTGTCATTGCTAAATCTTTAGCGATTTATGCAATTCTAAACTTTTTTTAGCGATTTACAGAAACTCTAATTTTATTTTTAGCTATAATTTTGGAGTCCAATATTTTGTTGCCGCTAAGTTTAAAATTGAGAGATTTTTCAATTAAAATCGTAATTTTTGATATATTTATTAAGAAAAATTAATGCTTTGTCTCTTTTGATTGTTTTCAAAGCAAAATAATGCCAATTTAAAGCACTTTTCCGAAAACTTGCTGTTTGTATTTATCAGTTGTATTAATATTAGGGGTATTCACGATTCAGTGCGCTTGCCTGTGCAGTTGAGGACTTGTGCAGTTAGGTTTTCGTGAACAAACCACTTTCACTTTTACCAAGCTGTCAAATTTTTCAGTGCGCACAAGTGCACAACTGCTCAAATCCTCGAGTTTTAGGCTACAGTAGAAAAGCACTTGTGCAGATTTTTGACGCACGTGTATTTTGATTTTGTAAGGTACACAAGTCCTCAACTGCACTGTCAAGTACACTGAATCGTGAATACCCTTACTCTTATCATATAACATGCTTTTAGAAAAAGGTTTCATCTTTTAGAACTTTATAAAAATTTATTAAATAAAATGGTATTTTACAAATAAGCTTTATTTGTTATGACACACTTTTATGTAATAGTTTTGTATCACGAAGAAGCACACCAACGATAAGAAAGGCACTTGAAGCAAAACAATTCTGTATGGAAGAAAGTATTGCTTCTCGTGTCTTTATTATCATTGGTGGCTTCTTCGTTATACAGAATGAAGCAGTTAGTTTGCAATTTGGTCATGAATTGACAAGAAATTTTGCTCCTAATTTTAAATAGGTAAAATGTACTCCAAGTAAAATTTTGAAGAATTGTATTATGTTTGCGGGATCGCCATATAATATGTTTTGTTACTTGGTGATATCGCAGGATCACCATGTAAAGTATGCGCCTTTTCTTATTAAGAAAAAAGAATAAAGGACTCGCGTTTTTATAAAAAAAGTTCTAGGACCTGCCTAATTGGTTGCCCGCATAAATATCCTTTTTTATGCCGTTCACTAAAAAAAGTGCAGAGGCTAAAAGGGTTTAAGTCGGCAGCTATTAAAGCTTAAGACTTATTTAAAATGAATTAGAAGGCAGCTTGCTAGAAGCTCAAAACTAATTAATTTTATTTGAAATTTGTTCGTTCTTTTATAGTACCTATAACGGTATTTTGTCTTAACACTAACTAGTTAGCAATTGTTTTTGGATTTAAAAAGTAAACATAATCATATGTTCTTTAAAATATTAGTGTAAAAGTAATAGTAGAATATCATATACATATTTGTAATTTAGTAATAGTAGTATAATGTGTGTGAGTGGGTAGACTTAAATTATTAGAAAACGTAAACATAATCATATGTTAATATATTTGTGTAGGAGTAAAAGTAAAAAATGTAATGTCATATATTTTGTATTCAGCAATATGAGTACATGTGTGCGAATGAAATAGATAGTAGTGCTTAGTATGAACATATGTTCTAATTGTTAGAATATTATCTTAGTATAATATAGTAAAATAGAATAAGGAGATATGTACCGTAAAAGTGTGTATCTTTTTAAATAGGTTTAATAGTTGTTTGTTTTAATGTGATTTATAAGTACCCTCCAGGAAATGTGAGCATTCCCGGATGTTACCAGGAAACATTCCATGGAATGTAGGAAGCATTCCCCTTTGTTGCACACTCCATTGCTTTTTTAACGTAGCATGTCATTAGAGGGAAACATTCCTCCCCGCTGTGTTAAAAAGTCATGTGGAAACATTCCTCTCCCTTGTTATGAAAATGGATTCGGCCAGGATTCGAACCCGGGACCCCTGAGCTACAGTCGAGCGCGCTACCACTAGACTATCGAATTCTACAATAAGCGGCTAGAAAACAATGATATTAATATCTTCTATTGTCATTGCTTGACAATAAATAATAGTTTCCACATGCATTCTTAAAGAAGCGGTTTGGAAACAATATAAATTCAAAACTACCCTTCAGCTTCCAAAAGATACGGTGGGGAAACAATATAAATACAAAACTACCCTTAAGCTTTCAAAAGATACGGTGGGGAATGTTTCTCTATCACTTTTAGATGGAAGCCTTCCGATTTTTCCTGGAGGGTAGTTTATAATGTAAAGGTGTGTACATTACAGGATGAAACCTAAGCCTCCAGTAAGCCACGACTGTTTTGGTATTTAAAGTTGAACCAGCCAAAATAAATCCTTACTAGTTTTTTCATAGTTTTATTCTATGATAACACGAAAATATTTAATGAAAAATCATAAAGTACTCGTGTAAATATACTTAAAAAAATAATTACAATTTTTTAAGTATATTAACTTAAGTTTATTTAAAATTTTTTTCAAATAACTGAAAGTTTTTATTTTGCACAGATATTGGTGCAGTAAGCAAACCATTTTAAAAGTCAAAAACAAGCTTATTTTCATTATTATATTAATTTAATTAAGCTTCGAAAGAAATTTTAAAAAATTTTCGTAAACTTTTCACTCGGATGATGAATTTTTGACAGTCGGACAGGGAATTTTTGACATCATTGAGGTAAGTATGATTGTCAAAACTTCATGTAGCCCCCGGGGCTAGTAGAAACTTTGACAACCGCCACAAGAATTTTTGAGGGAAGCAAAAGGCTGGTGCTTTACCCTCACTCAATTGTTAGTATCAGTGTTTTGCCGTGTCTTTTTTCTGAAAAAAGTAGTTTTCTTTACGTTTCCGTATAAAAAAAAGAAGATTGTGCTTTGCTTTTATTATTTAGAAAATATTTATTATTAGGCTAAAAATGCAGGCTTGAGGAGCAATTAAAAAGCATGGAGTCAGTCGTCTTGTATTTGTTTTAGTATCAATAAAAATTACAACAAATCTTTTTTAAGATTTTTAAAAACTAGGCCAGTCTTAGGAGCTAAAGTGTTTAAAATATATAGTTATATTCAATTTGGAAGTTCATTACTTCTGACATACGCAATTTTTATCCTCGCGCATAGTTTAGGTTTAGGATTTTAGGTCCAGTTGACAAGAAAACTTTTTACACTGATACTTATTTTACTTCAGTATATTTTATAAGTGGAGTAAAATATAAACATAAAATTTAAAATCATGTTTTCAATTTATATCATCTCTAAGCTTATTAGGTAAAATATATACAATAAAAATAATCATGAATAAAAATTGTTATTTTTTTACAAATTTTTAATGTTTATTCAAGTTTTGTTTTAATAAGTTATTTTCCTTAAAACAGTTGCATTCCTTACAGCCCAAAATATCATTTTAAATAAAAAAATAAGTAGTAGAAAACGTGGCAGTGAAATGCGTATTAAAAAACTCGTTCATTCGCTGAGAAAACGTCAAAATTTCTGGATAAAGGTCTAATTATAATAGAAGTAACGTAATGTGGTCTAATGTCAATTGAGCAGTGCGTTCTTTCACTCATTGTTTCAAACAATACTTTCTTATACAAGTGATTATTATAAACGTAACGTAACGTGACGGGACGTATAAATCCGTGGAAATTGGATTTCTACGTTACTTTACATTACGTCTTGTCAAAAAGCAACTGAACATTGAGGTTAGATTCGATTAGTGTGCTATTTGTACTGTGCAGACTACGTTTTTTGTTGAGTTTTCGTTATTAATGTGATAGTTCTATATATCCACAGCTATGGATGAGGAAGTTTTAATTGAACTTGTACGGGAACGTGCAAATATTTACGACAAACAACTGCCTATTTTAATTGCTATAACGTTTTTTACATTGCGTCCCGTCGCGATGACAGTTGACAACGTTACGTTACGTCTCTTATAATTGGACATTAACATTTTCATGTTACATTTGGCACAGAAAAAATGACAATTTAATTACAACTGATAGAAATTTTCTTCAACTGAACATTTTCTTTTCTATTGAACCTATAGTGAAAAGTTTCCAAATGGCACACAGCCATAACCAAATAAATTTGTTTGACATAAGAATCGCTAAAACAACGCTTCCTGTGGCGAGTAGTAGAAGCACCATTTTAGCTGGGCGATTTGAAACTCAGAATCGCATTTTAACGAAATCTGTAAGGAGTTAAACGAAGCATTTTTTTAGCATTTTAGCGATAGAGATTTAGCTTTAGCTAAGCAATTTTCAGAATCCGGCATCAGTAGCTCGTTCCTGTAACTTGTAGCGATCGCAGTTACCGACTCATATTACCGATTTGACGTCACTCTGATGTCACTCTCACCTACAATGTTTCTGTACGTTCGTTCCAAATCGATAAGCTATCTCATGTTCCGATTCCATTTCAATGGAACCTTTTAAAAAAGTGTTTCTATACGTAAAGTGAATCGATAACAATGTGTCACTTTTCTCACTGGCTTTGGGACAAGTGAGAATTCTACCGATTTATCAAATGTCAGTAATGTTGTGTATTACTAAATTATAAGTACTCGAAATATACCTATAAAAAAAGTTACTTTCATATAAGTAGAATTTTTTTCTGTTTGATATATTTTCTTAAAAAAAGTTTAAGTTTTAAAGGTAATGCAATTTACAAATAATGCCCATTTACATAAAAATTAATAATATTAGCAAACAGTGTATGTTTGAGCCATGAAAAAGTACCCGGTTGCATATATTTGCTAAGTTTTTGCGGCACAGCACTAAGGTAAAATTATTTACATTCATAATCGTTGATTATTTCCGCAACCATTAATACACATCATTATATCATAATTAATTTTCTTAAACTGCAAACATTCACTTTTTATTAACAAAACAAGCACCTATTTATTATTAAGTTTTAGCGCAACTAAAATAAAATATTCCAGTAAACAGCTGCTTGTCATTTGACTCAATGTCGCAACTTTTCTTCTCGATTTGTGTTCTTTTTCATCACGGTCCGAGCTTTTACCGATTTAAATTTACAGAAACATTAGTTGTCACGAAATCGGTAACTAGGGATCGATAACGGCTGATGTCACACAAATCGGTTACTTGCCGATTTTGTTACAGGAACGAGCTACAGGTCACGAATAAAAATTACAGACTGTATTTAATAACATATATTTATTTATTAATTCAGTCTACGGATAATTACATCTTACAGACTTTACAGAAATATATTAACTATACATAATCAGTTAAACAAAAATACATCTATTGATAGGCTCATTTGCTACGTAATTTGTTTTATGAGTTTTAGCTTCAAAAACTCTATTTACCCTCAACGATTTTGGAGGCTCATTCAAAACGAAACGGACTCGTAAATCGTCACAATTTACTTTGCCAGAAAGAATGTGGTACACGATTAATTTAGAGTAAGAGGTTCTTCTGTAGGTTGCGTCGAGCAGTATAAGAAGGCAGACCATTTGGCCAATGCATCTTTTACAGCGCATATCTGGTTAAACTCCGTTGATCTCTTTCAATCCGATTTAAATGTTCAACATAAAAAAGATTCCAAATGATAGGAGCAATATTCAAAAATCTTGAACTAAATCCAGTAAATCCTTCATTGTATGTATGACGACACCGAAATTGTATTAAAATTTAATCAAAGCTATATACTAAAATTGGTTCTTATTCCCTCATGGGACTAAATTTTAATACATGCTTGTATTAAAATATTTTCCAAAAAAATAAAGAAACCTGTGGGATTTGAACCCACTACGTTAAGGTTATAAGCTTACGGCTCTACCAACTGCTCTATGAAGCCACATGTGCAAAGAAATGATAAACATTCATAAGAACCGAATCAAGCCGAACGCTGTTTTTTCAGACTAATCCAACATGTATTAAATATTATTCCAGTTTTTATTAAACAACTTTCTAATATTTAGAAGAGTTTAAATTCTAATGGAGCAAGTATTAAAAAAATTCATGATTCCAACGATTGGATAAAAAATTAGTCCCAAGATTTTTGACCGTGTACGAACAAATGCTAATTAAAGTGATTTAACTGTCACCGGCTCTCTGAAGTTTTGCGTGTTTCCCCTAATAAACGAGACCATGGCATAAGATTTTGAAACAATGTTATCAATGTGGCTGTTAAAACAAAAACTTGAATGGTGTCATTCATTCTTTTTGAAAATGTCACAACAGAGCACTTATTTAAATTTAAGCTAAGATTATTTAAAGTACACCAATCATAAAAGTGCGTAAGGTCACTCTGAAGGAAAAGTTCAACATCATCGAAATCCGTATAGATAATATCTAATTGCTTTTAACATTCTAAAGCAGCGATGCCCACGAAAATTATTTGAAGAGTGCAAAAACAACAACAACAGCAACAAAAAAAAGCAACAACATCAAAGAAATTTTAATTCTGGATGCAATGACGAATTACCAATAACACGAGTGCTGGCAGAGTCGGCGACAGCGAACTTATGTATATGTACATTGTAAAAGTAATGAATTAAGTAATTCCAAATGTTTTCGTTTTTTTCTAGTTAGAAAACATTATGATTTGCTCAGCTTTAACCGCGTAGTGGTTTTCATATATCCTTTTTTATTTTTATATTTTGAATTTTTTTTAATTTCTGTTAACTGTTTCTTAAAACTGTTAAATTATCAAGACTAAAATCCTTATTTTTTGTTTTATTGTTTTTAATTTTTTTACTTTCTTTTTTATATATTTTTTGTGAATTTTTTATAATTATACATTTTTTTTTTCATTTTTTAATCATGTAATAATTTTTATTTGCTTTTAACTTAATTTTTTATATTTTTTTGTTATCTTAATGTTTTATTAGTAACTGAACTGTCATATTATTAAGATTAAAATATTTTTAATCTTTTATTATCTATGAAAAAAGGCAAACTCCCAGTTTTCCGCAAATTCTTTTCTTGCCATTTTTCAAGGGCATAATAACCCTATAAAAATAATTTATTCCGATGCAATATAAAAAAGTACCCATCTGCAAATATTCAATAACTTTTTCTCAATGTGTATTCGCACAACGAAAAATATAAAGACTACGAAGTATGTTGTTAACGTCTACAATGCAAATGCCAAAACAGCCGCGATCGATGGTGCCAAAGCACAAAAACAATAACATTAAGAAGCGAGGCTGAAATTGCAAACTGAATTCGGCGAATTACAACGATCATGAAAATATTGAAGTGTTTGTAAAAGAGTGGAAAGAGTTAGGCGCTGGGCATCACTGTTCTAAAGTATCAACCAGAGCTGCAAAATTGGCATTCATATTCAGAATTTTAAGTACAACTGAATAACTACATAAGAATGTGCATGAATGCTAAATTGATTTACAAATAAAACTTTTAATTCACATTCATTTAAAAAAAAAAGGATTAATTGTTCATTTTCGTTATTCAGAATAATGAATACATTTTTTTATTTATTGGAATGCTATTCACAAAGATTGCAGTTCACAAAGAATGGCAGAATTTTCACTTAGTCTTTTTTTATTCATTATTCACTTCATATTCGTTATTAATTTTTTTTATTATTATTCATTATTCATTATTCTTTTTTAGTCATTATTAATTTTTTATTCATTATTAATTTTTTATTCATAATTAATTTTTATTCATTATTCGTTTTTTATTCGTTATTCATTTTTTATTCCTTATTCATTTGTTATTCTTTATTTATTTTTTATTCATTTTAGTCCTTAGAATAAAAAATTAATAATGAATAACAAGTGAATAATGAATAAAAAATAAATAATGAATAACAAATTAATTATGAATAACAAATGAATAAAAAATAAAAAATTAATAATGAATAAAAAATGAATAATTAATAAAAAATTAATAATGAATAACAAATGAATAATGAATAAAAAATGAATAACGAATAAAAAATTAATAATGAGTAACAAATAAATAATGAATAACAAAAGAATAATGAATAAAAAATTAATAACGAATCAAAAAATCAAAATCACCTTCCTACTCAAAAACGTTCAAGCCCTTTGGGATCACTTGCTATAAAGCCTCCCAGTGACCTAGTGAAAAAGTGGATCATCCTATGAACGATCGGGGAGTGCTCCTTATTGATCTAAGCTAGGTGTATTTTGTGTTGTCTTTTAACATTGCATGTTCTAGGATGGGTAGCGCTCCCTTTAACATCCCAAAGGAGCTCAAAAGGAGCGATTAATGAATGATCCAAATGGAGCAGCAAAGAAAAGAACTCTCGAAAGGTTTCGTCTTTTTGCAGATCTCACGACTTGCCGGTTCGTGAAAAAGATGAGAATCCTCCAATCATCTAGTTGATTAAATACTTCTTCGCGCAAAAATTAAAAACAGCATACCAATTATCCAGCAATATTGCCTTTTGAATATGGGATGGTGTAGCCGTTTATACCATATCTCGACTCATTAAAATCATCCTTACAACAGCGTTTTATGCCTGTAACATACTCACAGAAATTTGGTGCGCGAGAAAAAAAAGAGAAGCTGAATGATTATATTTTAAACAGCTTTTCTCAGCTTTTGTTAAATCGCGTTTAATTCAATATCGTTTCGAATAAAATTTTTTTTTTTCAATAACTTCAATATATAAAAAAATGTACTTTATTTATCAGTTGGATGAAAAAATAATTGGTTCGGGGCCCCCACCCCTGAATAAAATACTGGCTACACCCATATCTAGTTTTTAATGTTGCTCCGATCACCGGTTTAAAAACATACAAAATTTATTTTTAAATTGATCATATTTGTTGAATTATTTTTGTAAATTTTTTTTTTGATTTTTGTAAAAAATTTTGGGCTGTGGAAAATAAAAAGTATTTTTTAAAAAAAAAAATTATTATGTTGATTTTATATGATTTAAATACAAATTCTAAATGTTTGATAGTTTAAATCATACTTGATTGAGTATCATATAAAATCAACACAATAAATAACAAGGTCATTTTAAAAAAAATTTTTAAAAAAATTATTGCAATAAGTAATTTATATTGCTGTTCTAGAGTGACATAAGGCCTTAATAAAATAATCTTATGACTTCAGTTCTCACATGCTTAAAAATGAAAAAGTTGGCGGAAACCGTTCCTGCAATAAGAAAATGAGGTGAGCGATAGATGCTCAATAGCTTCTGTTGTTTATCACATCCAATCGTTATTCAGAAATAATTAATTGAAATTCAAAAAATAATTATTGATATTCAAAAAAGGCTATTTGATATTCAAAAGCTTAATCTGGAAATCAAAAACACTAATTGAAATTCCGAAATTCTGAAATTCTTTGTAGTTTGTAAATCTTCGAAGTAGTTCATACAAATTATTTCTGAATTTCAATTACTATTTTCTGAAGTTTCAATGGAATAACTGAATTACAATGATTCAGATCTTTTTAAATTGATGAAGATTGAATTTAAATTGATGTATTTTTAGAGATATCGATGATAGCAAGACAATAAGAATTCTATTGACATAAAATGTGTAGCGATCAATGAAATGACGAAAACAACAATAATATTACGTGGAAGATTTCGTTGCAGTTTTTACGATTGTGTTGAGTTTAATTTCGATTGTATTTGGACAATGACGTGACATATCCTAATTCTTAAACTTAAGAACCTAAAATCATACTCGTACATCATGATCGTACAATTAAACGTGAACTCTCCAATAGATGTCTGCAATTAAAAACGTAAATGAAATTCTAATAATTTACCTTAAAACTTTGATCTATACCATCAAAAATAATCACAAAAAAAAAAAACTGTGAGAGGAATTAGAAAACGGGGCTTGACAGCCCCCATACAATATTGAAGCTTACAATGCGAATGCTTGCAACGCACAGTGGGCGAAATGGCTAATTTAGCGGTATTAAATTAATAACTCCAAAACAAATAAAGATATCGAAATTAAATTTGGCATGGGGTAAATTGTACGTGTAGTACGTCTTGAATTAAAAAAAATTTTAAATAATTCATACAAAAGGTATGTTTTCAAACTCGATTTTAGTAACTTGCATGCTGCTATAACTGATGCATGTTGAAAAAAGAAATAAGGCAGTTGATGTCCATGCGGGGAACATTTCAAAAATAGCGACTATTCTAATTCTTAATTTTTGCGGAATCCATATATTTTTACCTCCGAGATCTAAATCCGATAAAGTTCAGGCCGCTCGCAATTGATATATGAGTTATAGGCATCCAAAACTGGAAAAAATGGTCTGAAAATTTTTGTGGTTTTATTCATTTAAAAAAACAAAATATTAAGAAATGTTTGTATTCCTATTTGAGGAAAACTTTGGGCTAAATATTAATTAATGCGATTTATTTAAGGATGAAGGAGAAGAAATCACATTATTTAATTTGCTAAATTACTAAGAATATTTTTTGAGAAAACTTTTTTAAATTATTGGGGGTTGGAATTAATTTTAAAGGTTTTTTTTCGGTTTTTGAGCATTTATTTAGAAACAACGGTAAAATGTATATTATTCAAAGTATTGTCCATCGTTAGCTACAACATTTTCCCATCTTTCTGGCAGCATATGGATTCCGCGCCGGAAGAACGATTCGTCTTTTGAGGCAATCCACGAATCGACCCATTTTTTGGTATCCTCGTAAGAAGTGAAGCGCTGCTCAGCCAAGCCATGCGTCATCGATCTGAATAGGTGGTAGTCGGAAGGGGCTATGTCTGGGCTATAAGGCGGGTGGGGTAGCACATCCCAATTCAGCGCCTCCAACGTTTCCTTGACGGTTCTTGCAACATGTGGCCGTGCGTTGTCATGTTGAAAAACCACTTTGTCATGTCTTTTGGCATATTCCGGCCGTTTAACCTTTAATGCTCGGCTCAATTGCATCAATTGTTGTTGGTAGCGTTCCCCAGTGATGGTTTCGTTAGGTTTTAGCAGCTCATAGTACACGACACCCTTCTGATCCCACCAAATACACAGCATAAGCTTGGCGCCATGAATATTCGGCTTAGCCCTCGATGTTGATGCATGGCCGGGTGGTCCCCACGATTTTTTTCACTTAGGATTATCGTAATGGATCCACTTTTCATCGCCAGTGACAATGCGATGCAAAAAACTCTTCCTTTTATGCCGTTGAAGCAGTTGTTCGCACATGCAAAATCGCCGTTCAACGTCTCTCGGCTTCAACTGGTACGGCACCCAATTTCCTTGCTTTTGAATCATTCCCATGGCCTTCAAGCGTTTGCCGACCGTTGATAAGTCGACTCCCAATGATTCTGACAATTTTTGAAGGGTTTGACACGGGTCTTCATCGAGCAAAGCCTCCAATTGCTCATCTTCAAACTTTTTTGGCTGGCCCGGACGTTCTTTGTCTTCCGTATCAAAATCACCACTTTTAAACCGACGGAACCAGTACTCACAAGTAGAAATCGATGGAGCATAGTCCCCGTAAGCCTCAGTAAGCGTGCGTTGTGCTTCAACCGCTTTTTTCTTCAAATGGAAGCACAAAAGTAAACCTTCCCGCAAATTGCGTTTTGTTGGAACGAAAGTCGACATGTTCACAGAAAAAAAAATATATGTTGTTTACACTTCAGTGGAATGACACATACTAAAAAATGAAGCTTAGACAATGTGCTTTGAAATGAATCTATGCGATCTATTGATAGTTACGCCATCTCTTAGAAAACCTTTAAAACTAATTCCCCCCAATACATGAAAAAAAATTAAATTTGAAAATGTTTCGGGCATTATACGAGAAAGATTTTAACCCATCTTTGAATTACATATATATAATTTTCTTATGTATACAAGCATGTGTCAACCGGCGTATCATGATAACAATATTAGTACCAAAAATTTCAGAAAATAGAATTACATGGGTTTCATTTTCTTTATGTGCATTCTAGACTAATTTATGCCTTTGCCCCCACCCCTCCCCCCTAGAACAAATCCTGCGGACGCCTTTGGCCACAAGGCAATAAGAATGAGCAGAAAACAATAGCAAGAAGTCAAACAAGTTACTTGAAGCGGCTTGAGGTGCGTTTCAGCTGAAGAATAGAATCGATTATTCTTGGGTCAGCAGCTGATGTATGTATCTTAATGTGCGTTCTATGCACGCACTTAATTAAAAAAAACCCAGCAACAAGGCAGCAAAAAACAGCAGAAAACAATTGCAAAAAAGTCGAAACAAGCTGGAACAGCAAGTGACCTCAAGTGACTTTAAGCGACTTACAGTGGCTTAAAGTGCGTTTCAGCATCGTTTTTTTCGCATTTTTGTATCTTCATTTGCTGTCCACTTTTTTAAGGAACTCACGTGACTTTTTTAAGGCTTCGATTACAAAAATAGACAAAAAAAAGGAATATATAAAAAAAAAAAAAACACAAAATAGTAAAAAACCTGCTGCAACGAGTCAGCGGCAGGAAGCGCGCACTATTCGCACTACCAGCAGCATTTAGCTTGACGCGCTTTCAGGTCGGCTCGACAAAGAAACAAGTCGCCACTATAAACGCGCCCTAAGGAAAACTGAAAGGGAAAGCTGAAAAACGCTACACATACAATCATATGAAATAACCTTAAAGTGCGTATAGTGCCTGCCGAACAAGCTGCTTAAAGAGGCTTGTGCGCTGGTATTCATAGTGCCGATTGTTGCTTTCTCTCTCGCTCGCACGATTTGCATGTGTTAAGTTTTATTTTACACGATGTTTACTTATTATTTTCATATATTAAGTAAAATAAAAAAAATACATACATTTTGTTTTGTTGTTTTTGCTGTTGAGTCTTTTCTTCGTTTTTTTGTTTCTCTTTTTTTTATAACCAGGAGCAAGTGGGTGAAAAAATGAAAATTAGCGATTAGCAGTTTTTGTTTTCTTCTAAATTTTCTGTTGTTTGTTGTGTAAAAATCAATCATTTCACATCAATATGTTATATGTGTATACAAAATATCGAAATAATTAGATGTTGGTCAATGAAGCCATCAACGAGTCTTTGACATGCATACAAACAAATATTTATTAACACATACATACATGTATAAGTGATTGGTGTTCAATGATTGACCGTGTAACTCCGCATTAAGGCAAATATTTAGAAAGTCTCTCGATGAGTCACTTATTCCGCTGATTGACTTTTCCCACTGTATTTTATGCTGTTATTTTTCCTGTTCTGTCTAAAAAAAAAATTCGAATTAAAAACGCAACAACAAGGCAACAAAAAACAGCCCAAAACAATTGCAAAAATGTCGAAATAATCTGTAGCAGCAGGTGACTTAAAGCGACTTACAGTGCGTTGCGGCATAGTTTTACGCATTTTCGTCTCTTGACTTGTTTGTTCGCTGATTTGAGTAAAGCAAGAAGTATAAACGAAATCTCGTGACCTGTTTGATGCTTCGACTGCTAAAATAAATAAAAAACCTAATTTATACAAACAAAACCAAAATAGTCAAAAAACCAGCTGCAACAAGCCAGCGACTTAAAGTGACTTAAAGTGACTTACAGTGGCTTAAAGTGTGTTTCCGCATCGTTTTTTCGCATTTTGGTCTTTTTTTCTTGTTGTTTGCTGGCTTGAGGAAAGCTGGTTGAGAAAAGTACATGCGTAATCACATGACATTTTTAATGCTTCGAATGCATACACAGTAAAAAATTTGAGGGTAAATTTTATCTTTTTTATAACATTTGTGTGGTATAAACTTTTTATTCCAAATAATTTATAAATTTTATGCCTCTCAATATTATAAAAATAATGAAACAAAAATAATTTAAAAATTTTATATGGATACCATGTGTAAATCAAAATATATTCTGGTTCGAAAGAAAAAATTCACCGAAAACGGGAAATTTAAAAATATAGTGGTTTCGATTGGTCTGACGAGAAAAATGGTCCAGAAAAATTTATAAGATTTGATGGTACAACTTTTAAAACATTTTTGGTTTGGATTTATATGTATACCAAATAGTATAAAATTTATGCTCATATTTTTTACTGTGTACATAAAAAAAAAAGAAATATAATATATACAAAAAAACCTAAGTAGTCAAAAACCATTAGCACCAAGTCAGCGGCGGTAAGCGCGCACTATACGCACTATACGCACCAGCTGCTTTTAGCTTGACGCGCTTTCAGCTCGGCTCGGCAAAGCAACAAGTCATCACTATAAATACGCCCTAATCCGAAATATGAAGGATACAGTAAAAATGTATACATGGAGGTTGATGTTATATGTTATAAGCATTCAAAAAATTTAACGAGATTAAACAAAAAGTTTTAAAGTTGGCACCTTGCTTTGAATTTAAAGTTTGAAAAGAAAAATTTTGGCTAAAATGAAATACATTTTCTCATAAGGAGTTTTCAAACTTTTATGTATTAACTTCGTCACTCTGTTTGTAACGAACGAAAGAACGTGTGTCGAGTACATAAATAATTTATGCATATTCCTTCCAAATATTAATATTTGTCAAGGTTCTCAGAATAGTCGCTTGTCTTAGTGATCACCTCTTCAATCAACCCCAAATCTCTTACCGCCGAGACATTTTTTCAGGATTGAAAATAGGAAATAGTCGCAACGGATAACTCATCACTCATCCGGAGAAGTCCACTGCTTTGACGGTTATTTGGCTTCTGGTGTGTTGTAATGTATCCATGTTTCGTCTACGGTTACGAAACGCCGCAAAAATTTCTTCGGGTTGCGGTTGAACTTCGTCAACCACTCCTTTCCCTCATTTTTTCTGTTAATTTAAAATTTTTTTGAATTTTTTTTTTTAAATTTCTTCAAACAAAAATATAAGAAAAGACCTGGACTTTTTCCATATAATTATTTTCATAGAATATGATATGTAATGTGTTAGATTTCGGAGACCTGGGTTCGAGACCCAAATCGAACCAAAAAATTTTTTTTTTCAAATTGAGTTTTTTTTAAATTGTTCTGATAATTTATAATTTTTTCTAAATTTTTGTATAAACTTTTCTATAAAAAATAATATAAAAAGACTCATAACCATTAAAAGGTAGGCCTTACAGAAGCACAAATCAATGCACAAATCATGGAAGGTGTATTAACGCCAATAATAGCAGCGCCTTTTTTTGCGCAGCACTCGCTTATTGGTCCGCTGGGACATCTCTATACATATATATAAACATATATTTACACATCTTATACTAACAATTTCCGATTGTAATAAAAAGTTTTTATTTACTTTTTTAACTCCTCATTTTTTGTCGTAATAAAAACATGATATTTATTTATGTCTTAAACGAATAATATAATGTTATATAATTAACTTTTTTAACCTTAATGTTTTTTACAACAAGGGCATCCAATTTCGGAACGCTTCGATAATCCCGGGATTTGAAAAAGACAATCCCGGTATCCCGGGACTAGTCTCGGTTTTGACAAACCTTAGAAAACGCATTTTTTGGAAGACGTAATATGAAGTTTCAAAGTAGTTGTCTTGTTTTACAACACAAAACATTGCAGAAGATTTTAAAATACTAAAAAACACAGTTTCGATTAAATGTTTGGATAGTATTTATTGTTAATTTTTGAAAAACAGGAATCAATTCTTTAAAAATTAACTAAATGAGATCATTCAGAAGGTTCATTTAGAATCATAGAATCTGAATTTTTTGTAGGAATATTTTAGAATTTTTTTTTTGTAGAGGCAATCCCGGGATACCGAAAATCCTGGGATACCGAAAACCCGGAATTTTCTTGTCGGGACTAAGAAAAGTTCGGGATCCCGGGATTGGATGCCCTAGTTACTACTTTTCGTGCTTTAATACTTGTGTAATAAATGTTTAGAAATATCAAAATATCGTCCATCTTTACTACAAGTTTCCTTAATCTTTTTCTATCCCGTATAAATAAGGGATATGGAATTAAGAAAATATTTAAATTTTAGTGAAACTTGGTATGTAGGTGCTTGGGGTCAAAGTTGCGCTCACTGTACAAATCACAATAATACAAATTTGTTCATTAACCGTCAATATTCATGAGTGTAAAAAGAATAAAATGTGTTGTCTTGATCTGCTATCTTAAAAATGAAAACTCCCTTTTCCGATTTTCTGGGAGAAAAGTTTCATGATTGGGCTGATTGACATACAAATTTTTTTTAAAAAAAACCTTCCCGCTTTCTATGGTTTATACTAGCAAACTGTTAAAAAAATCATCTTTTTTAGAATTATAAAAAAAAATGTAATAAATAATTAATGTAAAATGAAAGAACCATAAAAACCTGATTTAATTATTAAAAATATAATTGAGTAAGATACATTAAAAATCTTCCTTAAAAACCTTTTGAAAAATGTAACAAGCAAAATTTCGATAACCAAAAAACCCACCCCAAAGCAAACAAAATGTAAAGAAATATGCTTCAAAATTTTAAGAATAACAAAAACCTACAACAAAGCAGAGCTTATCATTTTGAGGCAGATTTAAAAATAAAAATATGACATATGTACAAAAAATATAATTACAACTGCAAAAAAAAAGTCTCCCTTAAAAACCTTATTAAAAATGTAGCAAACAAAAAGTAACAAAAACCCGCTACAAAATCGTTAAAATAAAAAACCCACACCAAAGCAAATCTAAAAATTTTGCGGCATTTCAAAATCATAGACAAAATGGAATATCTACTACATTGGTAAATAGGAAGATCTCTGTTTTGCTTCATTTCATTCATAATTCTGCGAATTTACCAAATGTAGTCAAATAAAAATGAAAAAATGCGACCGAAGTTCTAATAAGAAGAAAAAAGCCAAAACATTTCAAAGGAACAAATCTGTTTCTAGCTCGCTTGTGCACACAGATTTCTTTCCCTATTTTTTACTACAGCTGGCAGAGCTGTCAAATTGGCATTTATATTCAGAATTTTAAGTATAACTGAATAACTACATAAGAATGCATTCAATGAATACAAAATTGATTTGTAAATAAAATTTTTAATTCACATTCATTTTTAAAAAAATGATTAATTTTTCATTTCAGTTATTCATTTTCGTTATTCAGAAAAATGAATAAATTTTTTTATTTATTTGAATGCTATTCACAAAGAATGCAATTCACAAAGAATTTCAGAGTTTTCAATTATTCTTTTGTAATCATATTTTATTCGTTGTTCTTTTTTTATTCATTATTCATTTTTTATTCATTATTTATTTTTTATTCATTATTCATTTGTTATTCTGTATTAATTTTTCATTCATTTTAGTGCTAAGCCATAAATAAAAAATGAATAACAAATTAATAAAAAATGAATAATGAATAAAAAATTAATAATGAATAACAAGTGAATAATGAATAAAAAATGAATAATGAATAAAAAATATATAATGAATAACAAATGTATAATGAATAAAAAATTAATAATGAAAAAAATAATAATAATGGATAACAAATGAATAATGAATAAAAAATTAATAACGAATAAAAAAAATTAATAATGATTAAAAATTAATAAAAAATGAATTATGAATAAAAAATGAATAATGAATACAAAATTAATAATTAATAAACAATTTATAATGAATAAAAAAATAATAATGTGTAACAATGAATAATAATGATCAAAAAATTAATGAATAAGATATTAATAATGAATAACAAATGAACAATGAATAAAATTTTAATAGTGAAATAAAAATGAATAATGAATAAAAAATTACTAATGAATAATAAATAAATAATGAATAACAAATGAATAACGAATGAAAAAGCCATAAATAAAAAATGCATAACAAATGAATAAGAAATGAATAATGAATAAAAAATGAATAATTAACAACAAGTTAATAATGAATAAAAAATGAATAGTGAAGTAAAAATTAATAATGAATTAAAAATTATTAATGATTAACAAATGAATAATGAATAAAAAATGAATAACGAATAAAAAAGCCATAAATAAAAAATGCATAACAAATTAATAAGAAATGAATAATGAATAAAAAATGAATAATGAATAAAAAGTGAATAATGAATAAAAATGAATAATGATGTAAAAATAAATAATGAATAAAAAATGAATGATGAATAAAAAATGAATAATTAATAAAAAATATATAATCAATAACAAATGAATAATGAACAAAAAATGAATAATGAAGTAAAAATGAATAATGAATAAAAAATTAATAATGAATAAAAAATTCATAATGAATAAGAAATCAATAATCAAATCAATAATCAATAAAAAATTAATAATGGAAAACAAATGAATAATGAATAAAAAATTAATAACGAATAAGAAAAATTAATAGTGATTAAAAATTAATAAAAATGAATTATGAATAAAAAATGAATAGTGATCAAAAAATGAATAATGAATAAAAAATTTATAATGAATAAAAAATTTATAATGAATAATAATGAGTAAAAAATAAATAATGAATAAAAAATATATAATGAATAAATAACAAATAAAAAAATTAATAATGATTAAAAATTAATAAAAAATGAATTGTGAATAAAAAAGGAATAATAAATAAACAATTTATAATGAATAAAAAATAATAATGAATAACAATGAATAATAATGAATAAGAAATTAATAATGAATAAAAAATTAATAATGAATAAAAAATTAATAATGAATAAAAAATTAATAATGAATAAAAAGTTTCGAATGAATAACATATGAATAATAAATAAAAAATTAATATCGAATAAAAAATGAATAATAAAAGAATAATTGAAAATTCTGGAATTCTTTGTGAATTGCATTCTTTGTGAATATCATTCAAATGAATAAAAAAATTATTCATTATTCTGAGTAACGAAAATGAATAATTGAAATGAATAATTAATAATTTTTTTAAAATTAATGTGAATTAAAAATTTTATTTATAAATTAATTTTGAATTCATTGAATGCATTCTTATTTCATTATTCACGGATTCACTTTTTTGTGAATAAAATCAAATTGAATGCATTCTTTTACAGCTCTGACAGCTGATCACAAAAAGTAATTGCAAAATTGGCTGCAGCTCAAAAACAGCAGTTTTATTTTCCATTTTGACCCAACTCATGCTCGTATTTGGACCTCTGTCTATAATCTATTTTCTGTGGTTTTACCATCAGAAGTAAGTAATATAAATCTACTCTAGTACCATTCACTACCTTTTTCTAAAAATTTTCAAAAATAAGGGTGCACAAATAAGTTCATATATATATATATCGTTGGAAAGTGCGTGAAGATGAATTCGTCAATCCGACGCTTACTTAGCGAAGACTAAATCCAATACTTTTTATCCGCAAAAAAGTTCATATTTTTGATAAAACGTATTTTTTTTCATTAGAAGTAAGTAACACGAGTCTACTCTAGTGCCAAACACTACTTTTCAAAACTTGTGTTGAGGCCAAAAACCTTAGAGTGCACAAATGAAACATATATCGCTGGAAAGGCAGTTTAATTATCTGTCCAATGGTATGCAATATGCATAAAGTTTGTATTATCGATAAAAGCATTTCTCCATTAGAAGTTAGTTCCATGACTTAAATTAATACCAGGAGTTAAATTCGTACTTTGCACTAGTACGAATTTAAAATTCATGCCTAAAGTTAAATTCGTATCAAAAGTTTTTGCAAAGTGCGAATTTAACTTTTTGTGGATAAAAAGTATTGGTTTGAGTATTCAATAAGAAAGCGCCTCGGATTGACGAATTTATGTTCACTCATTGATGTCCAATGTCCAGTGGCATAACGTACCATTTCGGATATCAGTATTTTACTGAAGTTAGTACCATGACTTGTATTCGTGCCACTAGTTGAAATCGTACTTTGCAATAAGTACAAATTTAATTTCTTCCGAATAAGAAATATGGGTTTGAGTCTTTGGTAAGTTAGCGTTGGATCTACGAATTTACTTTCACGCAAAACTGTATTGTTTTGAAATTGGCTATCGCCATAAAGTCAAGAAAGCAAATTGTTTTTTTTTTCGCTTGAAAGATTACCCAGTGAACCAATCATTTTCGGTACTCATAAATGAACCCTTTTATACTCATTCATCGGACTAAAATGCCTCTCAAAAGCTAATATTTTTTTGTTCGAAAACTAGTTAATGAAAGAAAAGCACTTTTTCGGCACTCACAAATGAAACTTTTTCAATCATAAATTGTCTTATTATTGCACATCGATAATATGCTTTATTTGAATATGTTTAGTTGTACTATATCCAGGGCCGTCGCTCATTAGAATGTGAAAAAATAACATTTATTACTAATTTCTGAACTTATTCCTGAATAAAAAATGGTTGTTTTATAAGTAATTGTTTCCTGCTAAAATGATAACAGAAGGTTTGTTTTAGGCTCAAAAAATTTTGTTAATTATGTAAAAATTTCACGAATTTTATTTTCTCTACAAAAATAATTGATCATACAAATTAAAAAAAAAAACAAAAATCACAAAAAATTGTCTACCCGAAAACGTACTCAAAACTATCACTTTACACAAAACCTTTGCATATGGTTCAGTGGGTAATCTAAACATTTGCACGGAGTAGCAATTTCGCTTCGCGCCGGCTAAAGACGAGCAATCTATCGTCCGCATGCTGACTGAGTTCACTTTTATAAAATCATCTACCAAACACATCAATAAAATATTTCTTCAGCGTCAATATTCTTCAAACATTTTTTCATCCATATCAGAGTCTATAAAATGTTGCGAAATTAATCCTTTTGAAAATTAATTTCAAAAGAACACTATTTTCGACAGTGCTGTTGACAAAGTCGAAGCAATAAAAAAATTAGAGAAAAAAACACGTCAAAACCTTCCCCTTTGTTGCCAAAGTGAATCATGTTTTTGTTTTATTTCCTATTTATTTTCAAAAAACCGTACGCTTCAAATAAAAAATTCTACAAATTCTTTGTTAGTTTTGCTGCCCTATTTGATCTTTTCAAATATTTTTGCCGCTCAAACATTTTGAAATAAAATAAAAATTTGTGGAATTTTTTTAAATACCTTGTCGTCTACCTGAAAACAATTTGTATGCATGTATGTGTGTTGTGCAAAAATTCTTTAGATATTTTTTCAGTTTGCTTGCAAATTGTTGCGATACAATATAAAGACGGAAAAGTAAAAGATTAATTATTAAAAAGAAGTGCATAAATAAAAAAAAATAAAAAAGTAGCTGTAATCATCATTAACAGCAGCTGCAGTAAGCGAAGCCCAGCTCATTGTCTGGTTGCAGTTTTAAGTGAAGCGTTTTTTCCGCTAGCTGGCTGCTCCCTGCTCGGGCTGCTCCATAGTTGAACAGCTACATCATTTCCAATTGTTATTCAGAAAACATAAAATCAAATTGAAATTCAGAACAAATCAATTAAAATTGTTGAAGTCCATTTGAAAATCTGAAAAAAAAAACAATTTGAATTCAGAAATTCCATTTGAAATTAATATACAGAACAGAAAAAATAAAATTTCGAATTTCACTTAAAATTGTAAATTCACTTATAAAGATTAAATGAAATTCAGAAATAATATTTACAATAAAGAATTGTAATTTAGAAAATTTTCACTAAAATTCAGAAAAGATAAATTGAAATTCAGAAACTCCATTTCAAATTCAGAAAATTCAATTAAAATTCAAAAATTCCAATCGAAAATCAGAATTAATTAGTTAAATATTCAGAAAAGATGAATTGGAATTCACAGAAGACCAATTATAGTCCACAAATTTCCCTCATTTTTCTAAAATGAATTTTGGCAAAATAACACTTATGAGTGATAAAAAGTTGTGTATAAAATTTCAACTCTTAGGTTAATTTTTGTAGTTTTACCGTTTTGATAAAGTAACTTTGTATGGGAGATAGGCGTGTTTTTTTTCGATTTTGTCAGAGTTCATATTTTAAATAAGAGCGTATGTTCAGAATTTCAAAACTTAGCAATAATTTTTTTCGAATTTTATGAGATTTTATTGTTTTAATGACGATACTTTGAGTGAAAATTCGTCAAATTAGCCACCAAAAACAGAAAATTGTAATTTTTATATATGGGGCATTCCACGCCAAATCGGACGGTTTTAAAAATTTTTATTTTTGATTTCCGCCATTTTTTGATATCTTTGAGTAAAAAAAAAAATAATCGAAAAACCCTCCCTCCTAAATTTTGGGAATTTTTTGCTCATCCGTTCCAAAGATATCGAATTTTCAAAAAAAAAAAAACAGCTCTTTTTGCGGTTTTTGCCCGCAACTTTTTTAAAACTTTTTCATTTAAATGAAAATTATCATTTAACATAAAAGTTTAGTTTTTCAATTTAATTTTCCAAAAAAAAAAAATCTTTAATTTTTTTGAAGTGTATTAATACCTAATTTTCGATTTTTAAAATTGAGATTGCATTTTCTAAAGTGATTGCATATTTTGATTTTCTTCAAACAGCAAACTACTACTAATTCCACAACTGTTTAGACCGGTCTGGTCGTGGGCCTTCGGTAACTACTATTTTTTTCGAATTTTGAAAATTAAAAAAAAAAATTTTTTTATTAAATTTTGTGTGTATCTCTCTTTTGATAAATTTTTGTGTATGCTGTTTTTTATTGCTGTGTTTTACTGTAGGGTTAATAAAATTGTATATTTTCGAATATTTTCTTTATTCCAAAATCTTGGAAATAAATGTAAATTAGTTGTGCTATTAAAAAATAAAATGCCCCTTTTTGATTTTTAGTACAAAAGCAACACTGCTTATTGTCATTTCCTATGTTTGACATTATACTCCAAATGACAAATTGTATTGTACTTCTCACTGAAAAAATTTTGAAGAAAATCAAAATATGCAATCATTTTAGAAAATGCAATCTAAATTTTAAAAATCGAAATTACGTATTAATACACTTTAAAAACTTTTTTAGAATTTTTTTCGAAAATTAAATTGAAAAACTAAACTTTTATGTTAAACGATTATTTTCATTTTAATGAGTTTAAAAAAGGTTGCGGGCAAAAAACCACAAAAAGAGCTGTTTTTTGAAAATTCGATATCTTTGGAAGGGATGATCAAAAAAATTCCAAAATTTAGGAGGAAAAATTTTTCGATTAGTAGTCAAAGATGTCAAAAAATGGCGGAAATAAAAAATAAAAATGTTTAAAACCGTCCGATTTGGCGTGGAATGAATGCCCCATATATAATTTATATTATTGAAAACATATTGCACTTAAAAAATTTTTTTGAATGATTTATAAAGAATTTAGTTTTAGGTCACTATTTTAGTAAAATTAATTTGGTGTTTAAAATTTCATGGTTTTGGGTCAAGTACTCTTGAAATACGCTAAAATATAAAAATTATTTATTAAAAATTTTTTTCGTTAAAATTATTACATTTTTTAAACAAATAAAAAAGTTTTTGATCACCTAGAAAAGTTTTTAAAAAAATTTCTTATGCATACTACGTATTTAAAAACAACAGCCAAAAAAATGAGGTACTCGCCATAAATAATTATGTTATGAAATGTTTTCAATCTGCCCTACCTGCGAGCCATACAGAGCCCTACACAATAGAATGATTGGTACAAACTAAAGGGCATACATTTTTTTGATAACTGTTTTGTGCTTTAGGCATAGAAAAGTACAAAAAGAAGTTTTTAAGATCTTTGGTCAAATGGTCGTGGCACCTTTGATACAACTAGATCACATTTTTCGCAATATCTGGAGAACCAGTAAAGCCTCGAAAACAAAAACCTAGGCAACAATCAAATAGGTCATTTCAAGGACATTGGCCAAAATAAGGCGTGATCGAACAAGTGGGCGTATTGTATATACTAGCACAATCATTTCTCAAAATTTTCAGTCGAAAAATTATTTATTATATACAGTTAAATTATTTTTAAACTTATTGGCATTTATAAATTAGATGTCTTTTTTTCGACTGTATCCTAGTAACCGTTCGACCGATATTCATGAAATTTGTGTATGCTGTTTAAGTGCCAAATAGACTACACAGACTGTCAGCGCAAATACGTGTTTTGCACAAACTGTCGAACAGTGTATTCCCAATAAGCCAAACAAATTCGAAACTAATCCGCATTCTCGGACGTTTTAATCGTTAACGATTAACGTTTTCGAATAGTTTTCGCATGCGCGAACGGGAGAAAATCACAACTCGTTAACGAGTCCGAGATTTGTGTATTAAAAATATCGAAGCCTTCTCGAACTGCCTAAAATACAAGATATTTGCCAACAACTTTTTGCAAAAAAAAAAATCCAATTATTTAATACTTTCAACAGCATCTTATGAGAATTATGATTTTTATATTAACATTAAATGAAATTGAAAAATTGCCACCATCCGGAGATTTGAACCTCGGCCGCGTGAGTCTAAGTCCATCAGCTTATCCATTCGACCATCGCAGTTGTTCTCTAATCGTCGCTTAATTATCGTTGCTTCATTAAGAATAAAAGCTAGACTTCGGTCGTGGGTTCAAACCGTGACAAAAAAATGTTTTTTTTGTTGTGCTGTTTTAAAATATAGGTTCTTTTATAAAAAATGTTTTTACGAAAGTTATGTTTTTATAAATTTTCTTATAATTTTCTTATAATTTTCTTATAATTTTCTTATAATTTTCTTTTTATATTTGATCAAAACAATTTTTTTTTTTGCTTAAACATGCAATAATAACAGCGAACTAAAAATAAATAATTTATTTTTAAAAATGTTTTTAAAAAATTTTTTTACTAAGAAATGAAAAAACGAATAAGAGATCTGGGACTCGTAAACGAGCTCGAAACTAACACGAGATCTCGGATCCATACAAAATTATATAAAAAGACTCAAGAATTTTTCCATAGAAAATTATATAAAAAGACTTTTTCATATAAAAATTATGAAATTTTATTTTAATTGACGTATTTTTAGCAGCTAAAAATAAAAAAAAATAGTTTTTATTAAAATTAAATATTTCCATAAAGGACTCGTCGAGCTTGAAACGGAAGCGGGATCTCGGATCCATACAAAATTATATAGAATTATAAAATATTATTATAATTATATTATATTATTATAGAATACTAAGAGTTTTTCATATAAAAATAATGAAAATTTTTTATAAGTTTTAACGTATTTTTTGCAGCTAAAAAGGAAAATAAGTTTTTATTCAAATAAAATATTTTCACAATTATATGAGAAGCTTTTTATTTTTTCATATAAATTTCTTTAAAGAAAATAATATGAAAAGACTGGGCATTTTTTCGTATAAATTTCTTTAAAGATAATTATATGAAAAGACTGGGAATTTTTTATGTATTAATTTACGTATTTTTTGTAGCTAACAATGATGAAATAGTTTTTGTGACAATGAAATATTTCCATATAAAAAACTCTGCTTTGTTATGATTTCAAAACAAATACGAAATCTCGGATATGCCATCTTCGGTCTCGTTTACGATTCGTCAACGAGTCTGAAAATACGATTCGTTAACGCATCTGAGGATACAATTCGTTAACGAGTCCGAGAATACGATTTAAGAACGATTCGGTAATTAAAATATTCGAAACAATATAATTTACATTCGAAGAAATATAAATCTCGAACTGGCTTTTTTATATAAAAATATTTTATTTAAATAAAAACTATTTTTTCATTGTTAGCTGCTAAAAATATGTGAATTAAAACACAAAAATGTTCATAATTTTATATGAAAAATGTCCAAGTCTTTTCATATAATTCTCTATGAGTAATTTGTATGAAAAAATTCAGTCTTCTTATTTAATTTTGTATGAAGAAATATATGGAATTTTTTTTCATGTATCATTTTGTTTAGTGTTTATTTTTATATCATTTTTACAGAAAAATTTTTCAAATGTTTCTTAGGAAACGTCAACTAGAAAAATTTATGGGTCCGAGATTTCGTGTTCGTTTCAAGATCATTAGCGAGCTAAAAAAATCTATGGCAATAAAACTGATTTTCTGTTTGTTTGTTTGTTTGGACTTTATACAAATCTAAACGGCTCAACGGATTTTGCTCAAACTAGGTATACATATTAAGTGCATCCCAACTTAAAATGTTATATTCTTAGTTTTTGCCACGCCCCCTCCGAAATTTTTCAACTAACGGTAATTTTGTTATTATAAAACTTTTTAGTATAGAAGATTGTTGTGTATTTAATTTTAAAATTTTGTTGTTATTTTGACATCAAAAACATTCACATATCTTCAAAATTGTAGAAATTTTCAGTACAACGACTTTTTCATAAAACATCGTTACCTAAGAATGAGAAAAAACGACATGAAAATCAAAGTTTGGTCTTTCGATGCAAATATCTCCGCTGCCCATTAATATATTTCATTCAAATTTTTTTTTGTTCAAAAGTTCAATAAAATCACTTCACAAAAATAGGTTGAACTGTACCGTTAAGTCAATGTATATATGTTTTATGAGTATGTCAAAAAAGGTCCAAAATATTGACTTCTTACTCAAAAAATGACTCAAAAATTGTTGTTGTTGTAAAAATGAAATCAATTAAAAATTGCACATCTGGCTACCTTTCATATGACGACATAGCATTTATTTGCAAAAATTCTTCCAGCTAAGCGCAAAAATTATTTTACTGTTTTTGTCATCAAAACAATAAGGGACTCCCTTTGATTTTTTTCGCGAAATTTATTTTTTCCAAAATGTTGTTTTTATATGTTTTGCAAAAAGTCAAGTCTCAAAAATAATTTATGTGATAAAATAACCCCAATATCTCTTTCCAATCAAAAGTTATGGCTAAAAATCTATTTTTCATACAATCTATAGTAATAAAACTCATTTTCTGTTTGTTTGTTTGTTTGGCCTTTATACAAATCTAAACGGCTCAACGGATTTTGCTCAAACTAGGTACACATATAAAGTTTATCCCAACTTAAAATGTTACATACTTAGTTTTTGCCACGCCCCCTTTGAAATGTTGTTTTTATATTTTTTACAAAAAAGTCAAATCTCAAAAATAATTTATGTGAAAAAATTACCCCAATATCTCTCTCTCTTTCCAATGAAAAGTTATGGCTTAAATCTATTTTTTTCATAGTTTTGTTTATATAATTTGAGCGTCCTCATTTATCTCTAAGAATGAAGTTGTGTGTCTAGAGTAATTATAAGCATTTTGGTTTATATAAAATCTTCCTTATAGTAATCTACTTTCTTTTTGCCTCCCCGGATTTTTCGGTTCAATTGCGTACTAACCGAAAGTATGCTGAAAAGTATGCTGGAAAATATTATAAATTAGAAATAAGTACTGCATTACCAACACGATTCCAATATTTTAGAAAAGTCGGTAACTGTTACTCAATTTAGTTATTTTCGCACACAGCGTAAACTTGCAGCAAATAACATAATGGCACTTCTTACACTGTTCTTGCAGATTTTTCAGCTGGACTTATGTCGATTAACTGTTAACGTCGATAATATTGTTACAGGTTGCTGTATATACTATAATAAAAATTAAAAAGTGGCTGCTTTCTTAACTTACACCTTTTTGCATTACAATTTACATTAAAAAACGACTACAATTTTTCGTATAAAATAGGAATTCAGAAGATTTAAGAAATTGCATCAACTATCAGACTCAATTTATATTAATTTTTAATTAAGAGGCAATCCAATTGTTATTTTCCAACTGTAAAAACTACTAAAAAATTTAAGGAAGATTTTTATAAATATGATTTTCATTAGCGAAGTGCAAGTAATTTTTGAGTGTGAATAAACAGTGATAAAATTATTTCTTCGTTAAAAATTTTTTAGCTTATATTTTTATAGTGGTCTCAAACTTAAATTCAACACGTTTTTACAAAATTCCAAAATTTACAAAAACATTTAATCGAAAAGTGTATATTAAAATGTTTATATAAATGACTCTGGAGTAACACCGGGTATATCAGCAAGTTAATAGTAGTAAAACTCATTTTCTGTTTGTTTGTTTGTTTGGCCTTTATACAAATCTAAACGGCCCAACGGATTTCGCTCAAACTAGGTATAAATATTAAGTGTATCCTTACTTAAAATGTTACATACGCCCCCCTGTTAAATGTGTTGTATAGTGATGACATCATTTCTTCTCACTACATTTTCAGCGTTGTCACTCTGTTCTTTATCAATGTTACTTTAGTTATTATATATATATCACCATTTCATCGAAAAGATTACCGTGAATAAAATACAGTAAAAGTTAATATTTTCATGCTTAATATGTTACTTGAACAATAGTGTTGAAAGTCAAATTTCCACGTCAACTAAATGCACCGACATATAAAAGACAGCGAAATTTTGACATTTTTAATCTCCAATCATGGTTGTAAGCTTGGCTGCATTGAACAAATTTTTCGGTGCAACAGCGTACTAACCGAAAGTATGCTGAAAAGTATGCTGGAAAATGTTATAAATTATAAGTAAGCACTACATTACCAACACGGTTCTAATATTTTAGAAAAGTCAGTAAATGTTACTCAATTTAGGCTGTGTGTGAATTGATCTAATTGCGACTTAAACTGAATAGTGTCGATAAGGCAGTGCATCTTAATTTAGGAAGCAAGTAGGAAGCTCTAGAATTCCTAAAGCATTTAGGAAGCACTGCCTTATCGACCCAATTTAGTTTAGGTCGCATTTAGATCAATTCGCACGCAGCCTTAGTTCTTTTCGCACACAGCGTAAACTTGCATCAAATAAAATAATGGCACTTCTTGCACTGTTCTTGCAGTTTTTTTCAGCTGGATTTATGTCGATAAACTGTTAACGTCGATAATATTGTAACAGGTTGCAGTATATAAAGGGTGTTTTTTTATAGAGTGATACAACTTTGAGCGTACATTATCGTCCTTCAGAGCTGCTAATTCGAAGAACAATAGATCGTTTTCGGACCACATTTACTGTTACTGATAATGTGCATCCCGTGAGACGCCGAACAGTGCGCACTGAAGAATCTGTAGCCGCTGTACAGGAAAGCATTGAAGATGATCCTAATCAATCAATTCGACTCCGTTCTCAGCAACTGGGGTTGTGTCCTTCCACTTTATGGAAGATTTTACGAAAAGATCTTGGCTTAAAACCTTTCAAGATTCAACTTGTGCAGGGCCATCGTATGCGCCGCCAATTCGGCGAATGGTCTGAAGCTCAAATCGATATTGATTTTGAATTTCCATGGAAAATTTTATTTTCCGATGAAGCCCATTTTTGGTTGAATGGGTACGTAAATAAACAGAATTGTCATATTTGGAGTGAGGAGAATCCACAAGCTTTTGTCGAAACACCATTACATCCACAGATTACTGATATTACAGATCCAAATTACTGTTTGGTGCGCTTTATGGGCTGGCGGAGTCATTGGCCCATATGTCTTCAAAAACGATGATGGTCAGAATGTTACTGTCAATGGTGAACGGTATAAGAACAGGATTCGAAGTTTTTTCGTACCTCAATTAGCTGGCATTAATCTTGCTGATATGTGGTTCCAACAGGACGGAGCCACATGCCACACAGCGGGCGCTACAATTGATTTACTCAAGAAAACTTTTGACGAAAAAATAATTTCACGAAATGGCCCAATTAATTGGCCCCTAAGATCGTGTGATTTAACCCCATTGGATTATTTTCTTTGGGGTTATGTAAAGTCACATGTCTACGCCGATAAACCACAAACAATTGAACACCTGGAAATCAACATTCGAAGAGTTATCGGCGAGATACGGCCGCAAATGCTGCTAAAAGTTTGTGAAAATTGGTGTTCCAGATTGCGCCTTATACGCGCCAGCCGTGGCGGCAACATGGCCAAAATCAAAATCAAACATTAATGTCATAAAATTTTCTGTTCAATAAAGCCAGTTTCATTGATATAAAAAATATATTACTATGTTTTATTATGATTTAAACTTGTATCACTCTATAAAAAACATCCTTACTATAATTGTAAATTAAAAAGCGACTGCTTTCTTAACTTACACCTTTTTGCTAATTTACATTAAAAAACGACTGTACAAATTTTTCGCATAAAGCTTAGTATGCTGTAGGAACGAAAATTTTGAGGCATTTAATTCTACACGCGAATTTTTGGTGTAGACTCCTCCACACTAACACATACTTACTATAATC
Source organism: Dichetophora obliterata (assembly GCA_963920525.1). Classification (NCBI taxonomy): domain Eukaryota; kingdom Metazoa; phylum Arthropoda; class Insecta; order Diptera; family Sciomyzidae; genus Dichetophora; species Dichetophora obliterata. The sequence continues at coordinate 109,028,638 of OY986439.1, read as the reverse complement.
TGTAATTTGAATGTGTTAATTGCACATTATTGTTGAATGTCAAATTTCCACGCCAATTAAATGACGGACATATAAAAGACAGCGAAATTTTGACATTTTTACTCTCCAATCGTGGTTGTGAACTTGGCTGCATTGAAAAATTTTTCATTCAACAGCGTACTAACCAAATTTCGCTGCCCTTCGCTGTCAAAAATGCAATTTATTTCTTACGGAAGATTTTTTTCGCTTCTACAGCATACTTTGCTTAAAAAAGGAATTCAGAAGATTTAAGAAATTGCATCAACTATCAGACTCAGTTTATTTTATGTTTTTATTTTAGACACAAACCAATTGTTATTTTCCAACTGGAAAAACTACTAAAAAATTTAGGAAGATTGGTGTCCATTTTCCTTTTTTTTACAAATTTGATTTCCATGAGCGAAGTGCAAGTAATGTGCTTACAAGTAACCAGTTAATTCAATTTAGAACTAAAAAACAGTTTTTGATTGAAAAAACAGTGATAAAATTATTCCTTCGTTAAAGAAGCACGGTAAATTTTTTAACTAATATTTTTATATTGGTCTCAAACTTAAATTCAACATGTTTTTACAAAATTCCAATATTTAAAAAAACATTCCATCGAGAAGTGTATATTAAAATGTTTATACAAATTACTCTTGATTAACACCGGGTATATCAGCTAGTTTAAAATAAAATTAAGAAGACATATGGTCATTCTTTTACAAAACGAACATCTTCCAAGATTTAATGTCTCAGATTTCGCTGTAAATTTTTTTAAATTTTCTTTACCGTAGAAAAAGTTACACATGTATCGTGGTTTTACTCGGAAATTTTTTTTTACGGAATACCGTTAGGTCAAAATTGTGAAAATTTTGTCAATGCCTGTTAACTTAAATTGCAATATCTCGGGTTGTTTTTAGATAGGCCTTTTAGATAGATAATTTGTTGTTCTTAAATTCAAAATAAATAATTAATAAAGTCTAAATAAATCTATAAAAATTAAATGAACTTTTCCAACAGCTTTTTTATGCTTAACCCTTGTAAATGACATTTTTGACAGCCCCAATCAACGCGCCATACAGTTTTACAAAATTCAAATTTCTCCAAAGAATTGAAAGATTTTTTTATAGATTTTATATAAATTTTTGCTCACCGCGGGCTTTGTGTGAATATAGAATTGATGGCCAAACGCACAAAATTTAAACATCTTGTAGGTATGTGTAATGTTTCAAGCTTAATAATCCCAGCGGGCTTTAGAGCGCTCTTTAAGAGCTTTACGAGCGCTCCTTTTGCAATACAAAGCGCTCCGTCTATATTCCCATCTACATTGTAATTTTAACATTACATGACATTGGGAGGGAGCACAACTGCTCCACTTGTGCTAAAAGCTACAGTGAAAGTATAGCACTCAATACTGTGCTCCGAAACTTCTCCTAAACATAGTGTAGCAGAAGCAGTTGTACTTCAGTCGTTCGTTCGTTATATCGTCCGTTCTATATAGTTGTTCCTCTGCAATGCTCCTAAGGCTCTCCAAAGCGTAATGCAGCAGGATCACTTGGACTTCTTCATCTTCTTTGCCTGGCTTCACACAAAAAGAGCTCAGAAAAGAATGGCCTTTAAGCGCTCTTATTGAAAGCACTCCGATTTCGGCCCGTTGAGACTATGGCACATGCATGTGTTTATGCGTGCTGTGTTCGTTAACTAGCAAAACCCCGAGAAAAAACCCGATACATGTGTATTACTGCGGGTCGATTTGTAGGGAGTGAAAAATTCACCAATTTCCCTATGATTTCCGTATTCTATGGGTTATTCCATGAAAATTTGCCGAAGGAACCACACCTCTATCGTTAAAATCGAGTCCCCTACTTTTTGTTGGTAAAAAGTTCAAAAGTTACGGGCATTTTTGTCCAAATTTTGGACCATTTTTCCCATTTTTTTCATGATTTTGTCCAAGAATATTACTTTCATGGCCATTTTTTTTGGCTCAATCCATTATTTAATTCAATTTACAATTCAAAACGAAGAGTTTAAGCCCAAATTTATCGAATTCGGTTGATTAATTCATGCGATATTGCTAAAACAAAATAACACATAAAACCAACTTTTTGATTTTTTTCCCTTTTTATTTTTTTTCTACAAAAATTCAAATTAAGAGATAATAAAGTATCTATCAACCTATTATCAAAAAAAAAAAAATATTCAATTTGAGTGCAGTAAAAGACAAAATGTGAAAAAAACATTATTTTTTCTGAAAGTCTTGTTTGCTTTCAAGTCTTGGTGTTTTCGTACGGCTCTCTAATGTCGTCGCCATAGCGCCTTCTACATTCTACATACAAATTGAGCCAAAAAAAATGGTCATGAAAGTAATATTCTTGGACAAAATCATGAAAAAATGGAAAAATGCTCCAAAATTTGGACGAAAATGCCCGTAACTTTTGAACCGTTGGACCAATGTTGGAGATTTTTTTTTGTAAATTGATCATAATGTGCTCACTTTTCCAACGCGCCTACTGGCGATTAAACCCGATCGATAGTTTTTGAGTTATGGATGTGAACGTGTAGGTAATATTTCATACGAACGTCAATTTGGGAAAAAATCTACCAACAAAAAGTAGGGGACTCGATTTTAACGATAGAGGTATGGTTCCTTTGGCAAATTTTCATGGAATAACCCATAGAATTCGGAAATCATAGGGAAATTGTCGAAAAATAAATTAACCCGCCCTAATGTGTATGCTTATTTTACGTAAAGAAAATTTAAAAAATTTTCAGACGATTTAAAAGTGTCAAACTTATTTTTTTTTGCGAAGTTCGTGTGTTTTCTAAAAGAATGACCCATATAGAAAACGATAAGAATAATCTGATATAAATATCTCCGACATTTTTTTTTTGATCTGACCCCTTTTTGTATCTAGTTCCCTCATTTGTTAAAAATTTGTGACTTCTGGTGAAATTAGAAAAATTTGTCTGAAATGCTTTATTTCGTTTAAACAAAACTTTTGTTCTTATTCAAAGACGACAATAGTTTTATATACAAACATTTTGCCTCACTGTTCTTTTATGGGATTTTGTTTTTTTACTTCATTGGTTTTTTTGCTTTTTTCACTTTTTTGTTTATACTCTGTTTCCTCTATTATAGCAGTTTCTTGCGACTAAAAAACCATCGTATAAGTTCGTTCTTTTGTCTCCCTGTATTTTTATAATATTCAGAATTTTGTTGCTTTTTGTTGTAATTTATAAAAGATTTTTTTTATGTTTTTTGTCGTTAAAAATTATAAACATGAGCAACATTTTTGGTTGTACTTTTTGTATTTTAATATGTAGGTATATATGTATATATTTATTTTTTAACGACTTTTCTTTTGTATATTTTGTTTATATATATTGAAAATTTTTATACCATAAAAAGCAATCTTTCAAACACAACGACTCTGGGTCGTTTTATAGACCAAGTGCGATGTAAAAATAAATAAAAAAAGGCAAAAAAATTAAGGGGGCCCAGCAAAAAGTTGCCTTACATTGTTACATATAATATATTTAAATGGGTAAAAAAAATTTACTATAAACCAGCATAACAATAAAGTTGGATGCACATTCGCTACATTTGGGCATTTTTCATTAAAATTATATTGAGGTCCAACAGCCAAATAAGTTAAAGTGTTGAGACACTATATTTTTCATATTGTCTAAATTATCAACTGTTGTGGATAAATTGCTTTTGTAAGATAAACAAACTTGAGTAACAGATCTAGCTTTGTTGCAGTTCATCCTAAAGCGCTTTATACTGTATGTATTAGTACAAATTTTGTACCAAGATGCCAAACATTTACCAGAAAATGTGAAAAAAGATAGTGTGTTTGCTAAGAAATAAAAGTACATTCCATTTGTATTTGAAAATAAAATTGAAATGAAATCACATGCAAATTTTTAAGTTATAAACTATTCAAATTTTATCTGTTTCCCATTTGTAAAATTTAATGCAGATTAAATAAATATGATATATAATGTGGAGGCGTATTTAGAGACAAAATATTTTGAGCCATTAGCTGCGTTCCTTTCGCCTTAATATAATTGCGATAGCAAATTTTCTAAAAGGAACGGCAAGAAAAACGTCTCGTAGAGGGCACTACCGTTGCAGTCAAAATTAAATTCAAACAAGCAATCATGATACAATAACTATTAGGTGTCATGAGAACGTGTGTGGTTCAAAACTGTTGTGAACTGTTATGGTAGCGATGTTTTTAGTAACGATGTTTTTCTCTGCATGTGTTTTAATCTAAAAGTCAGAAAAATTGTAAATTATTTAATTTAATTATTAATATTATGCAATTATATAAATAATTTAAGTGCAATTGTTGGCTCCGCTTAATGCGTCCAATATGTGTGACACACGCGGTTTGTTTTGTTTTCTTTTGTTTAACATTCGTTGGTCGTAGCTCGTGAGAAAATAGGTAGCTGTCATGGCTACCTAATAGTCATTGTATCAAACAAACAAATAATTAAAAAAATGAAATGACAGCTCATAAAAATATACAGGTGCGGCACCTGTGTTTCAAATTTTTCAAAGGCTATATCAAAATTTTATATGGATAGCAAAAATAATCCTATTTGTTATAGGATTATTATTTTTGTTTTTGCTTTGCATGTAAAAAAAATAATCTGGATTATTTCGAAGCGAATGGAACGCAGCTATTAAATCATTCCCGCTTGTAAAAATTTGTTGTTGGTAATGACATTGTAATGCATAACTGTAAGCGGGATGTGACAAAATCGAATTTGTTTTAAGATCGATAGTTTTTTTTCATTGTTAAGACATTGATTTGACTTCATTTGTCTATGAAGCTACATCGTATTTTCTATGGTCAGAAATTTGAAAAATGAAACCAGACAAAATTTTTTTGTAAATATCGCACTTATTGACTTTCAGCTCTTTCATGCATATTCCACAGTATCTGCTATCATAAACATTAAAAAAAATCGTTTTGGTGTCATTTAACGGTATTTTATAAGTGACTCTTAAAAGTAAGAATATGGACAAAAGTCAAATAGACTCCAATTATTTTTGGTTTTGATTTTTTTTACTTCGTGGTACAATAAAGAAGCTTTTTTCTAATAGAGTAAAAAACTTTCGAAAATATCCGTAATAGATATACTTTAAATGGCTACGAAATGGGCCGCTTTTTTCTTGTTTTTTTTTATCTTTAACCTAAACAGTCAATGAGTTGAGATAATTACATGAAATTTGGTACATATAATAACGCAAAATCATATCCAAGGTAAAATATGATCCATTAAATATTTTTGGAATCCACTGAAGGACACGCCCACCTCCCATACAACCCCTAAAAGTGATATTGTCAATTTATAGGCTTAAGTCTTAACCACAATGATACAATGTGGTATGTTTTAATACTAAGAATTGTTAAAAAAAAAGGATCTTGCTATCTGCCCACAGGCCCGCCCTCCTCCCATATAACCCCATTTAAATGTTTTAATAGTTGTGATGTTTGTTTTATAAAATGATAAATTTGGAATGTAGGAAAACAAGATCAATAACTAGTTGCGTTTTAAAAATATGTTAAGTGGGCACTTCATGGTGCCGAAGGCTAAAGACCAAAAACGAAGGCAAACTTCACCGAATCGGTAACTCGCTGTAGCATTTCCCCTACGAATTAAATTAAAAACTTTTCGCAAAAGTTTGACGATTTTTCTGAAATTTTTGTTCTTAAATAAAATTTCAGTTTTGATGGTAATAAAGAAATAAGACAAAAAATTTATATATGTAGTCAAACATGGAATCTGAAGTAAAAAACTAATTGTTTTCCTTATAAAGATCTATCCAACGACATACTCTTTTAACGATCGGGTTAAAACTGTTGGAGTTATATGAAAAAAGACCATTTAGGACGCTTTTTGGGTCCACCTAAAACATCTTTTTATGGTTCTAAAATCATCTCGACATAAGCATTCAAATGAGGGGCGAACTCATTTTTTTCCATACTTTTTTTTTCTATAGAGGATGACCCACCTTAATGCATATAAACCTTCAAAAACCTTTAAATATCATGTAACGTGACAGTTCATTTTTGATTCATTTTTAATTTTGGGTATTTTTTTTTTAAATTTCTACCTTTTTATTTTAGAACATATTTCGGGTTTAAAATTTTTTGTGAATTTAGGTGCTTTTTCAATTTTTGTACTTTTTTAAATTTTGTATTTTTGATAAAAAATTTTACTAATTTTAATATTTCATACACTTTAATTTATTTGTTTGGTTTGCTTAATTTATTACCATTCATTCATGAATAAAATAGTACGGTAACGTGGCAGTCTTTTTCGTGTAACTTAACCAGTCCCGTAGTATTTGATAACCAGCTGAAATCAGGTGCTTTGCTGCCACGCCCCCGTTTCCAAACGCCCATCAAATATAATTTTGCTTGTGTAAATTGTGGTCGAATACATAAAAATTTGTTAAAACTTGAAAAATTCTGACGGAACCAACATTTAAAATTATGTTCGTTTTTAATGAATGACAAAAAAATTGTTTCAAAAAAAAAGTCATCGATCATCCAGAATGCGTCGCAAAGTAGCTCCATACAAAATGTATGAGAAAATGAATTTTCTTCATATTTTTTCAGGGATTTTTCGGGAATTTTTTTAGGTATTCTTCTTGTTTGGCCGGAGACCAGTTCAAATTGGTATGAATCATCGAAATCGGTCCAGCCGTTCTTGAGTTATAAGCGTAGTAACTAACGCCACTTTGTTTTATATACATAAATATAGATATTTTTTTCAATAAAATTAATTTGTCAGTTTTTTCTTCGAACCATGTTAAAAAATAACGGCAATCGCTTCATTAAAAGAGCAAATTATTTTAAAATTGCGCAATCACCTCTAAACACAGTTCCAAAAACATGTACCGTGGCAATCCACTTTTAACGCTTATAATTGCTAAACCAGCAGCAATACATAAAAAGTATTTTATTATAAGATTGAGGGTTAAGCTAGCTCTATAAAATGCAGAAACAAATTTTTAAGTATTCCATAGTTTTACCGTAATATGGGCAAAAGTGTACGTAAGATTGTAACGTAACGTTAGACTTTCACAACTCAAAATTTAGTATTTTTCAGGAGAGCGTTATGAAATATTTAAATGACATCACGACCATTATTTGTAAATTTAGAATGGAAATCGTTAAGAATATTTGTAGGCCATTATATTTTCTACCAAAAATATAATTTTTTTTTTGAGTCAATAGTGAATTTTAAAGCACTATTTTTAGCAAGTGTCTGAGTTGTAACTCATTTTACAAAAATGTTTCATTTTGAGTTGTACCGTTTTTGCTACAATATGATAACATACTTTTGAGTTAGAGAAATGTCACGTTTTGAGTTGGTGTTTAATTACTACAAAAAGTATTATGTTACTTGCTTGGATTTTTATTTAAACTTCATTGGTCCCTTATTTCTAGAAACGAATAGGTTCCTTGTTTGTAAATTTTACACACTTTTTCCAGGAGCAATATTTTCATCGCTGATTGAAATGCATGCAATCTTCTCGTTAAAAGTAATTAATTCATTATTTTATTTAATTTTAAGGAAAATATATTTTCAAATCGATTAATCGAGTATGAAATCTATATGCATAAAAGTGCATGTATGTGTGTGGGTATGTATGTATATCACGTATAGACTCAAAAACCGATGAACCGATCTTTATGACATTTTCAGGGAAATTGAAACACCATCTTGAGAGTGCTCCTGGTGAGTGAGAGTTTGGTGTCGTTTGGACAAGGAGGCGTGGTATCTCCCATACAACCCAAATTTATGCTATCGCCCACAAACCATAAAAAATGCAATATATCGGACGGTTTTAATCGAAAAAAACTAAAATTTTGTTTAGATTGTTACTATCGGCAACTGTACTAAAAATGGGCGTGGCCGAACTTTATCTACGCCTACTTTTTCAAAATCATGCCAATTCCTGAGTTATACAAATTTTGATAGTGAACTATATATATAAATGTTGCCACGCCCACTTTTACCGCCAACAAATGAATGAAACTTCTATATATAAAAGGGTTTTGATCGAATAATACTAAAATTTGGCAGTTTAGTTCATATGTTTACTATGGCCGCAATATATCTACGCCCACTTTTTCTAAATCATATTAATTCCTGAAATGTTTACGTTTTGAAAGTGAAAAATGGTATGTAGGTGCAATGGGACCAAGTAGCGATCACTATATATATATAAATGTTGCCACGCCTACTTTTCCGCCCATCGATCTTTATAAAAAAAAATATTAATATATGTATATCACGTAAAGACTCCGAAACCGCTGAACCAATTTTTATGAAATTTTCAGGGAAACGGTAGCAAAGTCTTGAAAATGTTCTTGTGAAGTCTGGTGCTGATTGAAAAAAAGGGTGTGACACCTTAAATATACCCCAAAATTTTCGCTATCGAATAGCTTTGGAATAAAATAGGTCGCACAGCATCGGAAATCGGTTTCGTGAAACTTTAGGAAGTTATTGAACGCATACCAAGGATGGTTTTTGCATTATAAAAGGGGGCGTGGCTTTTTCTAAACAACCCAAATTTGCTATATCGAATAGCTTTGCAATTATAGATCGCATAGCCTCGGAATTCGGTATTCGACCACAATTTACACGTGCCGTTCCACTCATAACATTTTATGGGAGTCGAACAAGGGGGCGTGGTAGTAACGACTCGGGTTTCAGCTAGTTAAAAAAAATTAAAAACTGGGAAAATATCGAAACAAAAATTAACAATAAAGCAGAAGAACAGTGACATAGGCGCTCCAAGATTATGGTGTGTAAATTTTGCACACTAGAACCTATTAGGGAAATTTTTTCTATAGGGTAGCAGCGACACCTAGCGTGAAAAAACCTCGAAAACATAAATTTTCCATACAATTTTTACATTGAGCCAAAATCCTAGCTCGATTTGATAATTTTATAGTAAAGAAATGTCAGCTTGAAGTTGAAAAGGTGTGTAAAATTTACACAAAGAACCGATTAAGGCTAAAAAATGGTTTATTATATAATAAGTCGTTGTTGTTAAAATATAATGCAGCAATTTAAAATAAATTTTGGTATAAATGCACGGTTAAAAATCTTCGATTAAATTTTAAACTTTTTTGGATTACATATAGGACAACACCAAAGAAATATTACTTTTTAATCCAATAAGAAGTTTAAAATTTTTCAATCCAAAAAATATTAGTTTTCAATCCGAAAAAAGCTTTAAAAAAGTAATAAATATGAACTCAAAATAAAAATTTTCTGACCAGATCATGATTTGAACACACGTCCTCTGCTGTACTGGTCCAACACTTTATCCACTCGTCCATCTCATTTGTTAAAAAAGTTACGCTTATTTTGAATCATAACGAATGCAAGTAAGTAAGCAAGCGAGCAGAAACCTGGGTTCGAAACCCATCTAAATTAAAGTAAAATAAAAACATTTTCTGACCAGTTCGTGATTTGAACACACGTCCTCTGATGTGCTGGTCCAATACCTTATTCATTTGCCCAACTCAGTTGTTAACATAGATTCGCTTATTTTGCATCATTACGAATGCAAGTAATTTTTTTTCAGGATTGTGGGTTTGAGACCCAGCTAAATTAAACTAATGTTTGGATTAAAAAGTAGTACTTTTTGGATTAAAAATTCCTTTAAACCAAAGTTTAGATTAAAAAGCTGTCTAAAATTTTTAACCGTGTAGAAATAAAACGTTATTGCTACAAAAAAGTGAAGAAACTGCTTAAAGGCAAAACTACACAAGCATCTGTGAAACCGTCAATTAACAGCAAATTGGTCTGGAATTCACTCAAATTAAAGATATTCAAATTGGTCTGGAATTCACTCAAATTAAAGATATTCAGCCGTATCATGAATAATTTTTCACGCGGAATCGGAAAAGGGAGTTTCCATTTTTAAGATAAAGCTCAAGAACATTTTGGAAAATTTTAATGCAAATTTGTTCATCAACGGCTTATTAGCAAATTTGCTTTTAAAATTTCCAAAATGTTCTTCAACTTTATCCTAAAAATGAAAACCTTTCTAAAACTGTCCGTACATAAGAAATTAAAAAAAAAACCAACTTCAAAACCACTACAAAGTAAAAAATAATTTTAAATTACTTTTCACATTTTTTCTGGGTCAAATTTGATAATTTATTTATATATAGTATTAAATTGGAAATCTTTTAATTATAATTTTTTTTCTATTTTGTATTATTATCATAAATATATAAATGTCTCCATTTAAAGCCGGAGCGTTTATTTTATAAAAGTCTGATTATATAAGCGCCGACTTTAAAGGTTTTTTATTCACGGAGAAATTAATATATTTATGATAATAATACAAAATAGAAAAAAATTATAACTATGTATAAGATTTCCAATTTAGAATTAATTTAAATTTATTTTTAATTTTAGAATTAATGCGAAAAGTATTTTAAAATTATTTTTTAATTTGTAGTGGTTTTGAAGTTGGTTTTTTTTTTGTTGAAAAGTTTTTACTTCTTCCTTTTTAGAGATTATAATAACAATTTTTCCCATTTTTGTAACGAATTTTCGTACCCTTTCGTACATTTACTGAAAAACAGTAATTTTCTTATATTGCCACGCCCCTTTATCCAATAACGCCCACTTTCTTGACGGTACATTTTCATAGTTATGCCTACCCCTGTACCTAATTTCAGTATCCTAGTGTCAATATTATTCTAGTTACGGCGCTATTATTATATTGCCACGCCCTTTATCTAATAACGTCCACTTTTTTGACCATACTTTGTAATAATTGTTCCTACCCCTGTATCAATTTCCAATACCCCAGTTTTAGTGTGAACTGAGATACAGTATTTTTCTTATATTGTCGCGCCCTTTTGTCCAACAATGCCCACTTTCTTCACAGTAAATGTTAATAATTATGTCTACCCCTGTACCTAATTTCAGTACCCTAGTGTCAATATTATTCGAGTTACAGCGTTTTTCTAATATTGCCACGCCTTTTATCGAATAACGCCCACTTTTTTGAACATAACTTTTAATAATTGTGCCTGCCCCTGTACTAAATTTCAGTACTCTAGTGTTAATATTATTCGATATACAAAGTTTTTCTTATATTGCCACTCCCCTATGTCGAATCCCGCCCACTTTTTTGGACGGGCACCTCCGCGTCTAATGTCTCTATCTGTTGACAAAAAATTGTGGCAATCGGGCAAATACATTAGGAGTTATTGATGTACATACATTTATTTAAAAAAAACAAAAAAACAAAGAAACGAACCAACTTGAGAACCTTCTCCTTTTTGAAGTCGGTTAATGAAAACTCCCTTTTTCGATTCCGCGTGAAAAATTATTCATGATAGGGCTGATTATAACAATGCATATTTAACTCAAAAAGTCCAAAATTTGAGTTATGACAGTGTTGCAAGAAATGAGCGATATGAGCGATATGAGCGATGAGCGATATACCTTATGTTTGAACCAGAACAAAGCTTTTCATGTAAAATAACTAACTAAGAATTTATTAATTCCATTCTTTGCTTTTATCTGCTTTTGTTTGTTTCTTTTCGATGTATTCGTTTTCGTTGTGTTTTTGGAGTAGAATTTTCGTTCATTTTTATTTTTGTTCTCTCCCATTGTGTGCGTCATGGGCAGAATACCTACTCCCATCGTCGCTTACTGTGTAAGGTAGATGTCATCAGTGCTTAGGCGGCTGTGTCCCAACTTATGTAATTGAGAATTGTATACAGGCCTAAGAGGCCTCACAGCTAGATCGTTTTTAACCATCTAATGCCCAAGCCCGCCTATAGGCGGGGTTCACACCGATCGAAAAAATTTTCAAATGGAAAGGTCTAGACGAATCTTTAAGCTATATTTCAGTTTTTCTCGCTTGGAGCTAGCATGCTCTGTTTGACAATAACGTCAATTTGAATTTAAATTTCATCATTATTTTACGAATTCAATTAATTTTTTACTCGAAATTTTTAGCTCGATTATCGGTAAATAAAAAAAAAAAATACATAAATTGAAGTGAGATCGAAGTGAAAAAAAAGATACTAGTTAGTAAGAAGTTGTTTTTTCTTTTAATTGAGATAAAAAAAAAATATGTAAAACAGCAATGCAAGGTGTTAAAAAAACCGTTAACATTTTCACCTGCTGTCGACATTTTCTTCTGTAAAAAATGAACGAATAACTAAAATTAAAAACGAACTTCAGATTCGTTTTTCTCGTCCCCAAATTAGTATAATCTGATTAGTATAATCTGATTTGGAGCTCAAACAAAAAATGGGGCAGTAGAAGGTTAAGAAATAGTTGTTAACGTCATGTGTCCATTTACCACTGGGTCATATTCTAGTCGTTTCCAAAAAGAAAAGTGCATTAAACCCATCATAAAATCAGTACCCATAACCTGCCGAATAAAAACGTTTGTTTTAGGTGTAAGCGTTTTGATTTAAGGGGGGGGGGGGGTAACGTTAATTCGTCACATTCCTTAAATTCGTACAGTTAAAATCTTTTCGTTAAAACCAATGAATGGTACATTTAAATATAAAATTTTAAGAATGTTCTGTGAAATTTTCATGGAGAAATGTTTAAAAAAATACGGCAACAGTAGCAATTATTCGGAAGCGCCTCGAAAAAAAGTTGAATTGCGTTGACCGTCATAACTCAGTGCTGGATCATCTGAAAACCAAAAATCAAAATTTTTTCGTTCGATAATCGCTTTCCCAGGTAACGCTGGGACGGTTTTTCAGAATTTAAATTTTTCATTTTTTGAGAACACTTTCAAGTGAAAAACGCAATTTTTGTGAAAAAATCGGTTAATTTATTATTCAGCCCTATCATAAATAATTTTTCACGCGGAATTGGAAAAGGGAGTTTTCTTTTTTAAGATGAGCCCAAATACATTTTGAAAATTTTTAGTGCAAATAGGTTCATAAACGCTTTATCAACAAATTTGCATTACAGATTTCCAAAATGTTTTTGAGCTTTATCTTAAAAGTTAAAACTCCCTTTTCCTGATTGTTAAAAAAAGTATTTACAAATTTTTAAAAAACTTTCCAGCGTTACCTCTTAAATTATGTACAGAAATAGTCTTCAAAACTTCAAAAAGATTGGTGCATTAGTTTTGAAATTATGAGGGACACCGACTTTGAAAACGTGAGTGGCAGGAAAAAAAGCTGTAAAGTTTTTTATGATCGAACAGCCCAGTATGAGGGCCAGTTGCTTGAAAGACTCTATCTTCGTTAGTTTTGCTCCGATTAGCATACTTGAAATTTTGACAAAATACTCTCGATATGTACATTCAGAAAAAATTTAAAAAGTTAACTCCCCCCCTTAAGTTTTTCTGTTATTAAATTGAATCTGTAAATTTTGTTAAATTTTTTCAACAATTTAGAGTATTGACAGTTTTAAATTAAAATCACAAGAAGACAGAAATTTCATTAACAACGAAGTAACAGTAAAATAATAAAAAAACCTTAAAACTCGTAGTTATTTAAATTCTTTACTTGAGCAGCTGGTGCAGCGCGTGTACGCGATACCAATGCGAACGACGAGCTGAAGCTCTGAAGCTTAAATTATTAAGTATTAACCTCATTACCTCAATTTAACAATAAACAACGAAAAAAAAAAAAAATTGGAAAAAAAACTATTAAAAATTTTATAAAAAAAAAATTGAAAACATAGGTTCTGCGTTGAAAACGCAAATGTTGGCATGTCGGGTGGATGTTGCAAGGTGTGTGTGTGGAACGTACACGAAAGAGGGGAGTAGGGAAGGTATTTTTAATTCCGTTTGGGCTTATAGATGTTTTCCACACACAAACACACACACACATATATAAAGTCACAACATACTCGATCAAACATACTCACATACTTAAAACGTACATAAATGCATACATGTCGGCAGGTATTTTAATTTTTCATTAAAATAAAAATAAAAAAAATTTTAAAAAAAACGGCACAGAAAACATATTTTCCATTTTTCTGGTTTTTGTTTTTAATTTAACTTTATTCTTTGTTGTTTTGTTGTTTCTTTTTGCATGTGAACAGCAACAATAACAAAAACAGTCAAACAAACAAACAAGCAGTCCACAAAAAGCCCGCGCGTTACAAAAGCACAAAAAAAAAATTACGACGTGCGGGAAAGAATGAATGAATGAATGACTGAATGTATGTTTGTAAGTATGTACATTGGAAATTGCCTTTAATAATTTTATTACAATTCGTGTGTAAATTTTTTCTTTTCTGAAATGTATAAATAAAAAAGACGTATTTTTTACTGCACCACAGCGCACGGTGTTGAAGTTTCGTATAAGTTGCGGTCAAAACTATAAGGAGTTGTCTGTCGTAAGGCATTGAAATTTGATAAAGGCTATTTTTGTGTGAAAATTATTGAAATACAACATAGCTTCCTTTCAAAAAAATAAATGTTTTCAGCATTCCCCTAATAGAATAGGATATGATAGCATTTGGAATCAAATTGAAAAAAAAATTTCTGTTACTTGCTCTATTCTAGTGCATGATTCTAGTGCATTTTTGTTATATTAGTTAACCCCATTACTAATTTAAAAGTAATTGAAAAACTATTTTACAAACATGTAGTTGATAACCATGTAGTTGTGGCGGCCGTAGCCTAGCGGGTAGAGTGCGTGGCCCCTAATCTAAAGAACCGCGGTAGCCCGGGTTCAATTCCAGCTCAGACAGAAAGTTTTTGCAATTGAATTAATTTTTCTGTTCCGTCGTCACCTCTCTGCAGACAATGGTAAACCTCAGAGTGTAAAAATTGCCATGTAAAGAAGCTACTTGAGAACATAAGCCGTTCGGAGTCGGCATAAAACACGTAGGTCCAGTTCACGGTCATTTGTGATCAAACATTTAATAACACGCACAACAGAATTGTTCAATAGAAGCTAGGGCAAATTCCTTCCAAGGGCTGAAATGGCCAGTTTATTTATTTATTTATTAGTTGATGACCTACTTTAAATTATATTAAGGCGGCACCTACTTTGATTTTTTTTTTTTATTTTAACAAGCATTTGAATCATGATTTAATTATTGTAGGTTTTCCATTCGTTTGACAACACCCGTAAATGTGTAAACAAAAATATATTCTCTCTCAAATATAAATGACAACCAGGGTTTTGTTGTCTTCTCAGAAAAAAGTTATGTTTCAGTGTTTCGTTGTGAATTTTTTTAAAAAAAGAAGGTTATTTGATATATTACAATAACTAGAGCGCCACGATCTGAAATGGTATTTTGTTCAGAACAAAAGAAAATATGTATCTAATAGATCTAAAATATTGACATGTCATTTGAAAGATAACTAAATTATCTATTGGACAAAATACAAATAAAATAAATTAAAGTTATCTTATATATTAATAGGCAAACATCAAATGTTGTCGTACACTTTTTCGATATTAATTTTAGAATAAGGGCAATGAAACTTATATCATTCGAAAGGTACTGCGCCCTATATGTGCAGAATCATTTTAGATTTTAAATTTATGACCTCTGACCTGAAATATTGACGTTGAAAGTTGTATTATTTTTAATAAAGAATCTCAGGGCTAAGAAGAGGTAGAATAGTGAATGAGGTATCAAATGAAAGATCTGTCTGCACAGTATGATCACATTTTAGATTGGTGACCTTCGACCTGCAATATGAGCGTAAAAAGAGCATTTATTAAATAAAAGCTAAATTGTAACAGATGGAAGAATATAATGCAAGAGGAAATTTTAGACATTGATAAGGTGTGCAAAAAATACTTCCGACATATTGCGCCATCTCTTACGGATACCCTACAATAAGCATTTTTTTATGTTAAAAGTGTGAATATCTATTGTGATGGTGAAATTTCTTACTAATAGCAAATTATGAAAAATTTCCGTTATTTTGACATGAAAATTATTGTGATAGCTTGAAAACTATAGATGTTTTCAGTACAACGTATTTTTGTATGAAACGACGTTGCTTCAGAAATATAACGGTATACATAAGCTTTTTTGGTAATATTTTTCTCGGATAATATGTTTAAAAAAATCCCGTTGTAATGACATCAAAACTATTGAGATATCTTAAAAAATGTAGATTTTCTCAGTACAACGTATTTCCTTGAATCAGGGTCATCGCCTCAGAATGAGAAAAAAAAAACGATTGAAATTTCAAGTTTTGATTTTGCAAGCAAATATCTTGGCCATTTTTCAATCGATTTTCATCAAATTTTCTTTGGCTGAAAGATCAACTAATTGACTTTGGAGAAATAAGAAAAGATTTACCGTTATCTCACAAATTCAATGTTTTATATAATTTTGAAAGTACCTCTAAAATATTCAGTTTTTGCCCAAAAAATAGGCCAAAGGTTTTTGTTGTTGTAATTTTGCTTTCTTATAAAATGTTCTTTTTTCACACTCTTTCATATGACATATTATTTATTAGCAAAAATTGCTTCATTTTGACACATAATACAAAAAACAGTTTCTATCATCAAAAGTCTTGAGCTACCTATGATTTTTTTGATGAAAATTAAATTTTTCAAAATGTTGTTGCTATATTTTCTACAAAGTTCTACAGCTTAAAAAATAATTTCTGTAAAAAAAATTTCAAATATTTCAAACCACTCCAAAATTATAAACACAAATCTATGTTTCGTTATTTATAAAAATAGGCGTAGGAGAAACAGTTCTTTCGTTTTTCTGAACCGATTTTGATAATTTTTTAAATAAATTAGAGTAGGGAGAAAAAGTTCACCGAATAGTTATGTGACCTTTGAACTGAAATATGGGCATTGAAAGAATATTTCTGAAGTAAAACCTAAACTATAAGAAATGGAAGAACATGGCGTAGGTGGAATTTTTAGATATTAATACAATGTAGGAAAAACATTTTTCACTATCTTTTACGGATACCCTACAATAAGCATTTTTGTATGCAACATGTGTGAATATATACTGTGATGGTAAAATTTCTTATAAATATTAAATTCTGAAAAATTCCCTTTATTTTGACATCAAAGTTATGGCGATATCTTGAAAACTATAGCTTTTCTCAGTACAACGTGTTTTTATATGAAAAGCCCTGGTTGTAAAAAATAACGGTGTACGAAATTTTTTATGGGTTATGTTTTTACAGATATTTTTAAAAAAATTTAGACTATTTTTATATCAAAATTATCGCGATAATTTGAAACTTAAGATTTTCTTAGTACAGCACATTTTCTTAAAGCAAGGTCATGCCTCAGAACTAGAAAAAAAGCGATTGAAATTTCAGAAGGTTGGTCGAATTTCGGCCACAGGCGATACTAGTACTTAAATCGATAAAATTAACTTAAACATACCGTCCACAAAAATCAATCCTATCCTTTTAACGGTTGCAAGTAAACTTTCGAAAAACCATGCACCACAAAAATATATACAATTAACTGCTTTTAAAATTGCAGTAGACAATTGCAGTAGACAGATTGCGATGGACAATTTTTTGAAATTTCACTTAAATATTTTAAATTTGAAAGTCATCTGGCTGCGCAAACAAAAACAACTATAATGTTGAAAATTTAATTTCAAAAACTATAGAACAAATATTTTCAAACAAGTGAGTTGAATTTTTCAACCCAACAAAATTTTTATCAGTTTTTTTTTTAAATAAATAAATTTTTCATCTTAATACAGATGAAAAATTTAATTTTCTAGTTGAAAAAGTAACTATAACAGTTTAAAAATTCGTCGCTTAGGTTTCAATAATTTTTCAACTAAACATAGACGAAAAACTCAGTCAAAATAGTTATAATAGAAGTAAACTAAAATAGTTGAAAAATTCGTCCCTTAGGTAAAGTCCCTTGTCCCTTGATAAAAGTTGAAAAATTAGTCGTTTAGGTTTAAAATAGTAATGTATATTGATTTCATATAGGAAAAATTATGATTTCAACCACAAAAATTTCAGAAGGGTTGAAAATTTTGACATAAATTTTTAACCGTGTGCACTTTACTTTTTAGTAGGTTCTCATCTCATTTTTTTTATAGAAGGAAGTACATGAACACCTTTAGTTTTTTGACAGTTATTTATTGATACTTTAAGTATAGGAACATTTTTTTTTTGTTGCATAAATAGGTAATGTAAAGTGCTAATATGCCGTCAAACGTCACGTTGAAAAAAGGTACCCAAGCGGTCGCCATCCCACAACACGTGATATATATCTGATATATAAAAACAAAAAATTTTATAAATTATATTATATTTATTGGAGCTTGCACCTAAAATATCAATAAATAGTTGAAAATAACAAAAATGGCGGATATTTGAATTTTAAGTAGCGTTTTGTCACATTTTTCGCTCTCTAAAGTTCTCTAAAAAAAATCACGGCCAGTATAATCTAAATTTTAGTTTGGGATCCAATCAATTTTATCTAGTTTAAAAAAAAAAACCAAGTCAATTTATAGAGTAGTTCTTGAGATATCGTGGGGACCAGTTTGTAAAACATGATTTTTCAGAAAACGCCTTTTAAGATTTAGTTAACGATTGTTTCGAGTGCGTTAATGAAAATATGGGTTCCTTTCGTATGCCATTACTTTTTATGCAATCGTTATCGGTCCAACCTTTTTGGGAACATATTCTACACATCGTAAGCTATCGAAAAATAAAAAAAATTCAGTTTTTTGGTTGAGCTACATGAGAACCTGCCCTTTACCCTACAACCCATACCTTGTTTTTTGTTGCGTTAAGCTATTTGGGGTTCCTCTACACCCCCACTTACTTTAGAGAGGCATTTCGTTAAATTCAGAAATAAATGATACAAATATATTCCTTTTATTCATAATTAGTTCATTTAAAAAAGAATAACTAAAAATAGAGCACAAAAATCACAGCTATAATGACAAATATTCATGTTATAAAATGTTCCGTAAAACAAAATAAATCTTATTTTCGACTGGACCGAAATTAAATACCCACACAGCCGTATTTTAGTTTATTCAAAGTCCTGAATGTTTCATCATTTTGATGACGTCACTTTTATAGGGCGTGAATTTTAACCAAATAGTACATATTTCGCATCTGAAACACAGACCTTTCTATTTCTTAAAGCTTGTGCGTATAAGATCAATTTCAAAAATGAATTTTTTTCGAATTTATAAAGGTTTAACTATTATGATGACGTCAATTTTTTATGGCAGATGGGCGGAATTTTAAATTTTTTTACCAATTTACTAACATCGAGTGCATAGTAAAGATTCAAACTAATTTGCAAAATTTGAAGAAATTGTACTTACTTTTGTAGAATTTTAGGAGATTTTAAAGCTATCACAAAGTCACTTTGTAGATGATTTAGTTGTGGTTTTCATTCGATTTTTACAAATTCCATACTCCAAGTGCATATTTAGAGGAAAGCTCTTAATATTAAAAGCTTAAAGCTTATGTGCTAAATTTGAATTCATTGGATTTTTGTAGAATTTTTAGAGATTTTACCGTTTTGATTAAGTAACTTTGTATGGGAGATAGGCGTTGCTTTCATCCGATTTGGGTGGGTATAAAAATAGATGCAACCTTTTCAGTGAATCCTGGTATAGCTTTTGGATATAAATTAAAATTCGAAAAAAATCAATATTTAAAATCATGTTGCTTATCATGATATTGCAATAAGCCCTTCAAATGTTTAAAAAAAATTTCAACACTAAAACTTCCACTTTTAGCTCTTGCTGTAAATTTAATTTGTCATTTATTTTCAAAATGCTAACAGATTTTTCTTAGTCGAAGATCTGTTGATCCATATATTCATTTCTGAGAATTAGAGAAATTTAATTTGTTTTGCTTTTGTTTTTAGTTATGACCTCTATTGTTACACTGTGCACCGTATCGTAACATAATTTATTTTCTGCATATTTTTGGTTGCATGTTTCTTTCCATCATAATTATAGACTACACAGTGTGTGCAAATAAAAAATGTACACACACATACACACCTATACACAATCGCCGTATAACTCACAGTGTGACAAACACTTGGAAAGATAAGAAAGAAAAACACAGTTATTTATTGTGAATTTGTTGTTATTTTTCGCAGGTGACAAAAACTTAAACAAACAAATATACAAACAGACAAACGTATTTATTTAACTAACTGTGTGCAAACCATGAGATGTTCGACTATTTTATAGCATGCGAAAAAAATGTTTTAGTTTGCACATGCTTTCAAATGTTTTCTTTTCTTAGTTCCCTGAAATGCTAAGTTCAGCATTCCTAAGCTGAGAAGTTTTTTTTTTTTTTTTTTTTTTTGTAAAAGCTTAACCCTTTTGAACTTCATGAATTGATTTGTAGAATTCTGATTCTACTGATTCTTAGAACTGACGACATATTTTTTAAAGTTGCAGAAAAATGATGCTTGGTATAATTCTTAAACAGAATTTTATTAACATTACACCATGCGACACATGTTTGCTCCCATGAAAAATCCAATATACATATGAGGTATCGATTCAAAAATGTACAGGTCAAAAAAAAAAATAGTGTGGTCAGGGATACCAGTCAGTGATCCTAATGCTTTTTCTTCAACTCCGAAATAAAATGTGTTTTTTTATATTATTGTTTTTATGTACATATGTAATATTATATTTTTTGTATAATCTTTTAAGGCAAATAATGTAAATGAATGAATCGAATCAAAAAGTTTTATTTAATAAAAATTTTTTCTATATGAGCTTGTTATTTTTTATGTTGATTTTATATGATTAAAATACAAATTCTAAATGTTTGATAGTTTAAATCATACTTGATTTTAAATACAAATTCTAGTTGTTTGATAGTTTAAAATCGTTTATTGAGCTTTAGGTCAAGGTTAGAACAATTAATTGTTCTAACAAATCTTTGCAAAGAAACAACATTAACAACAACGTTTTCAATATGAAAAGGAAAAAAATCACTAGCTGATTTTATTGCAATTTCGGCCCTACTAAAGGCTTCCTCAGAAATCTTTAAGATACCCGTGCAAGCGATGAGGCGATGAGATTTGAAGTGTCAATTTCTCAGTTTTTCTCCCATTTCTACTAAAATTTGTATTTAAAATCAAGTATGATTTTAACTATCAAACATTAAGAATTTTTATGCAAATCATATAAAATCAACTTTTAGTACTTTTAGCACTTAGCAATAAAAAAACACGTTCTTCTTGTGTGGTTTTTTGTTTTTATCTTAAAAAAAAACTCAAAAGCGTTGTTGATCTTTTCTTTTCTTCCGAGAGGGCAAAAATAAAATACCAACAACAAATTTGCGATAAAAAAAAACGAAATATGTGAGCTGACTTTGCCATTATACATTGAAAGAGCAGCACTCAAAGTACAATAATAATATACTCGAATCAATTGAAAACGAATCTGATCTGAGTCATGCTGCGCTCGGATATAAGTATGTACTTATAACCGAAAAATGGTAATGAACCAAATGTGTAAGTATTTTACATATTTCATTGCGTATGGATAGGGTGGAGACAGAATTCGGATACTCATTGCAGTTCTCTGATATCTCTTGTATCCGAATTCTGTCGGATACTCATATCATACCCGAGTGTCTTGCTGTGCCCTATGCATACTCAATGAAATATGTAAAATACTTATACCCATTTGGCTTATTACCATTTTTTCGGTTATAAGCACATGCTTATATCCGAGCGCAGCATGATCCAAACCACTCAGATTCGTTTTCAATTCTGTCGGATACTAATTGCATTTCTCTGATACACAGCAATCACACTGTTACGTAATGATTTCTCCCAACCCAATCAGCCATTTTGTAATAGTGTTTGGAGTAAGCTTACCTACAATAGAATAATTGAAGACTTTTCCAAACATACTTTGAAAATACTTGCCTACGTCATAAATATTCAAGTTGTGTTGTAAAATTGTATCGAAACATGATAAAAGCAAGCTTTTTATAATAATACTTGTAGTAAGTTTACTTAAAGTTTTACTTACAAGCGTTTTCAAAGCAAGATTGGAAAATGCTTTCAGAGATAATAGTTCACAACTTTCACATTATTAGGGAATTCTCCAAGCATTGAAAATTACAATTGCAATAAAAAACAAAGTTCCATCACTAACAATTTTGATGTCAGTGGCTTGTGTTCAGTGAATAAATTAAAAAGTTGTAAGATTTCTGAATTGATTATGTAAGTTTTTAGTTAAGACTTAAAAAACATGAATTATAAATTTTACCTAAATGTACGGACTCAGAGCAAGGAAGTTGTGGCTTTACTTTTAAAAAAGGAGCCACATCAAATTAATTCATTCCAAATCCTTTGAAATATTTGTAAAAAACTTACAATAATACTTGCTTCCAATTGTTTAATTATTGTTTTCATAATATTTTAATAACACTTTTTCATAATTTTCTAAAAACAGTTTGAAAAAACTTTCAATAATATTTATTTCCAATTATTTACCAATTGTTTTCAATAATACTTTTACAACACTTTTTTCCAATTGCAATGTAAGTATTATAGAAAGCTTATTAACAACACTTATATCCAATTGAAGGAATAATATTACAGTAAGGAATATTTTTCCAAGGGTTCCTTTTTGCTTATTCTACAATTACTTGAAAGCATTTCACAACAGTTTTTACAAGCTTTTTTTCAAGCGCGATGTTTACGCTTGTAAGCTTACTACAAGCTTATTCCAAGCCTGTTTGGCTTATTGGGAAGTCACACCATCCGCAAGCCGCGGTAAGAAACTTCGTTCCAAAAGTTGCAGATATTTTGGGAACATTTTTTTTTCGACATTATCTACATGTATTGTAGATAATTATTGACACGCTAAATTTTCTGTACAGTTATTGACAACTTTGCTTTGCATACATTTTATTGCGAATTTGAAGCATACATCCATCTCGCAAAATTTTTTTTTAAATATATTTGTTTATTTTGCTATGGTTTGCTAACTTTTCTGTGATTGTTGCACAAAAATGTTTTCAAATTTTTTTAAAAACATGGAGTTTATTGAAGCTCGCGGAACAACAGCATGGAAAGAAAACGATTAAGCTATGCGTGGTAGCTGGGATGATTTCTTAAAAAATTTAACACTTTAATGAAATATATTTTTGATCAAAATTTCGTAAGGAAAATATCCCTTAAATATGTGATATTTAAAATTTTTTTTTTCCTAAAAATTGGCCCTGCACTTTTGGAGTTTACCTGGAACAAAAAATGCTCACTTCAATTTTATAAAATAGTATAAATATTAATGAGCGTAATTAAAAGTTTTTTAACGTTATAACTTCAAATAAACTTAATATTTAAGAAAAAAAGTAAACGTTGCAGTTAAAAAGTAAACGTGCAGTCACATGAAATTATTAACCCTACACTGCATGATTTTTTATTTTGTTTCCAAAAATTTTTTCCAAATATATTTTACTCCAAGGACAGGACAAATAGAAAAAAAAATAAAAAAAAAACATAATTGGCCATTGGCTTTTGTAAAATTGTTATATGCATCACCAGTGATACACTATACTGTAACAGGTAAATGACTATCTCAAAAATGACAAAACCCCGAATATTTGTTAAGTCGCAAGAAATAAAATAATTAATTTTTATTTAAATGTAGAATGAATTAATTTTATTATAATGTGTACATTAGACCGGTCGTTATTTTCCAAAAAAGTGTCTGATTTTGAAGTGCCGGGCAGATTTTATTTCCTTTTGGTCTAAAACCATTAAATTTAAAATTTGGGGCTGATCGGATAATATTTAGTGGCCGCGCCCATCAACCAAAAATTTAAATACATGAAATATATGGAAAAAATTTATATTTACTTAATTAACATAATCAGCCCAATCATGAAACATTTTCTCCCGGGAGTTGTAAAAGGGAGTTTCCGTTTTTAAGATAGCAGATAAAGACATCTCATTTTTTTATTTTACACTAATGAATATTGGCTGTTGACAAACAAAATTGCATTAAAAATTTCCAAAAAGTTTTTAAACTTTATCTTAAAAACGGAAACTCCCTTTTACAACTCCCGGGAGAAAATGTTTCATGATTGGGCTGAATATATAAAAGGCAAGGGAAGAAAACAGCAATAATACCGTACCGTTACCGTTACCGTTTCTTTTTTATAATTATTTGCACTTTTTCCTTAAACAATATCTGACACGCATCAAGACTGAATGAAAATAAAGAATAAAGACTCAAAATACATATATTTTGTGTACTGAGCTATTCGCAACGGTACTTTTTTGTTTTGCTTTGCAACAGCAAGAGAAATATTTCAAAACGATATATATAAAATATTCTCTTTTGTGCACTTAATTTGAAGAATATTTGAAGAATGAAGAATATTGGGTAAATATAAATTTTTTCCATATATTTCATGTATTTAAATTTTTGGTTTTAAACCAAATTTAAAATTTAATGGTTTTAGACCAAAAGGAAACAGAATCTGCCCGGCACTTCAAAATTTATTTTTAACGACCGGTCTAGTGTACATATATAAAAAAGATATATATACATATTTACTTTCTCGAAAATATTGAGTTATTTATGTAAGCTATGTGCGAAAAAGTTGAGCACTACTTTTTGGAATGAAATTCTGTAATGCAATTCCTGTTTTTTTGAAGCATAAATTAACGTAACATTTTTCACATACACTCACAGAACTGGCGATGCTATTAAAACTTCGCTTCTTCTAGCTGTAATATTACGATTCTCAAAAAATTTAATATGCGAGGCTCTGACAACTTCCATAAGGGCTGTTAGATTCCTGTTTAAGAGATGCTCTGCCAGTTTTGACAACCTCACAGAAAGTTGTAAGAACTTTTAATGGTGAGAGGAATTCGGTTTTGATAGCCGAATTGTGAAGGGGTCATAACAGCGCCTTTTGCGATGGTGAGAGGAATTCGGTTTTTGACAGCCGAATTGTGAAGGGGTCATAACAGCGCCTTTTGCGATGGTGAGAGGAATTCGGTTTTGACAGCCGAATTGTGGAGGGGTCATAACAGCGCCTTTTGCGATGGTGAGAGGAATTCAGTTTTGACAGCGGAATTGTGGAGGAGTCATAACAGCGCCTTTTGCGATGGTGAGAGGAATTCGGTCTTGACAGTCGAATTGTGGAGGGGTCATAACAGTGCCTTTTGCGATGGTGAGAGAAATTCGGTTTTGACAGCCGAATTGTGGAGGGGTACTTACCTCTGCGCTTTTAAGGTTATCACCAATTTCTTAATGCCGTTTGCTTAATAAAAGTGTTATTTTAAAATATTTTTTAAATTTTTATTTCAAATCATTTGAAAAAATATTACTTTTTTGATCAAATAAATATAAAATTTTAATTGTTCATAGAACTTTACAAACTATTTTTTTTAACTTTTTTTTATGCAACTTTAAAAATCCCATATTGTAAACGACAAACCATTAGCATGCATCTGAAACATGCTTACAAATGGTTTTAGACAATGGAATTGCAAAATAGTCCATGCCTTTTTCAATATAATAGGCATAATATTAATTATCAAAGTAAATACCGATTAACTTTAAAAACAATTTTTTTTTAATATTCGCCAACAAGCACGCTGCAAAGCCAAAACTAAAATGGAGAAATTTGTCTTTTGTGGTTTTAGTATCTTCAGTAAAAGCGTGAAAACCGTATTGAGGCTACAATAGCCATATTGGAGTTTCTCTACACGCAAGATTTCAAAGTTGGTTGCAGTAGCCACAATACTGAATGTATCACAACTGTAACCACAGATCTTATTTTCAAAAAACCGCTCAACATAATTTATGTTTTTTTTAAAAGATTATTGCAGATTCAATTAGGGCTATGAGAGCTCTCATAAAGTGCTTGCAATAAACTTTCAGCTAAGGTGACTTCATTTCATATATAATAACTCTAGTATGGCTACTACAGAATCATCTTTTTTATGGCAGCCGTGTACGAAATTCAATAATTCCCTGAGTGTACAACAAATGTTAGCGAGGTGCATTTACGATTTTTACATCTTTGTCTGTCATCTTTCCATGCTGGCCAATGAGCAACATTATCGAAACGAACATCAGCGGGTGGATAGTGAGTTGAAGATTTCTTTTGCCGTTTTGAATCGACTGCGGTCTCTATTATGGCGAGAAATGGTGTGCCTTTTCGTTTCGCTGTTACCGTACCAACCTTACACAAGCTTTCAGCTACTTCTAATCAAAAATCCAAAAGTGACATAGCCTTTTCCTTGTTTTTTTCCAGAAAATGATCATCGCTTGTATACTAGCCAGGAATTTGCTAAAGTTACATCTAACAAGTGGTAGAAAATTCGTATTTACCACTTTTTCATTCTAATTCGTATTTACCATTTTTTCATTCTAATTCGGATCGTATATCTTCCAATAAGACTATCAACTCCGCCCATAAACTTGTTGTTTTCCTTTATTATATTTAGCAATCCAAAGCTACCATTTTCTTAGCTTTTTTATCAAATTGTTCAGCTGTTTGTAAGGGGTCAATGCCCGTGAATGTTGAAAGGAAATTGACGAGTTTATTATCTTTTCACACAACAAATGCAATCTCAACATCCATCATCAACACAAGTACAATATTGTTCAGTAGTGCCACGTTTCTTATTTTTCATTTCCACATCAGTAGGTAGTTTTCAATTTGGAAGACGATTCTTTTGAACTAATCCAACGGTGTATATTCCATTTTTAGCCAATTCAACAACCAATGGTAAACTCGTATAATAGTTGTCGAAATATATGCGACAATTCTCATTTCTTGGAACATGGCGTAGTAATCTGTATTCGATGAACAGCCAAGATCTGCTTCATTAGGGAGCCGTTTAGTAGGATCATTCTCCTGACGAGCATAAATTTCAAAATTATATGTAAATCCAGATATACCGCTTAAAACAAAGAACTTATAGCCCCACTTGTGAGGTTTGTCGGGCAAGTGTTGTTTTAAATAGCTTCTGGATTTTGTTGAACACAACTGCTCATCAACTGACATACATCAACTGACATATAATCGATCGTGTTCTGAATGATTTGCATGAATTATTTTGGTATTGTCGTTGAAATGGATAAATTTTCTAATTTTTTCAAATCGGTTAATAGTCATTGTTTCTTTTATCAAATCGTTCCCGATGACTGGCGACCGATATTTCCTAATAGTCGAAATGTGGGTAACAGATTGAGTACACAAATGTCAACTTACTGACTTATTTCAGCTTTTGTTATATTGAAGGGATGTGCTGAATCCATTTGTGATGAATATAACATAGATTGTTCGACAATACTTTCGTTAGTCCAAAAATACTTAAAAAAATCGTATGACGTTTGGAAAAGTAGAATTGGGAAAATCTTTGCGCTTCCATACAATTTTTGCAAACTTAATTTTTAAATCTTTGGCGACCGTTTTAGAGTCCTTCATTATCACCTACAGAACCACCTTCATCACCATCATCTGCGATCGATGACAAAAATTGAGGATCCACATCCAGTTCACATTCCGAGTCCAAATCATCGAACTCATCTTCGCTATCGTCCTATCTTGCCAAAATAGCCTCAATATTATTATCATTCATCTTACGCATTACACTGAAAACCGGAATAAAATTCATTATTATTTAACAACACACTGTGATACATAATCTTTTAAACGAGTTACAATGAAAATACTAACGAATCATGCAATAAAAAGTTGTGTTCTTATCAAAACGGCACATTTTGAATATAATAAATTTTACTTACCATTTATTTATATTTACAATTTAACTTTAAGAATAGTTAAGTTTTTGCACTTTCAAAACTTTTATCGTCACTACTTCAGTGAAATTAAAAGCGGTGCTCATATAAATTCAATTGAACAATTATGTATTGCTGGTGATACGCTATACAGTGTAGGGTTAAACAAAATAAAAAAGTGCAAGTCTTTTCTATTATTTTTCCTATAGAGCACTTATACAGAGCACTTACGTACAGGGTCTGGTATCTTAAATATGGTATGATGGCGTGGTGGTATGATGAATATGGTCTGCCACGGTATGATGAATATGATATTTTGTTATGGTATGATAAGCATTGTATAGTGATATGGTATGTTATTATAGGTATAGCATGATGAAATGGTATGATAGCGTTATTTGATGAATAAAGTATAATTGATATAATATGATGGTATAGTAAATATGGTGTGATAGATGTGCTAGGAAGTAATAGTATGATGGTATTGGCATTTTGTATGATGGGCTTGGTATGATGAGTATTGCATAATGTTTTTGTAAGATCAACCTTGTAATATTATGTGTATGGTGAGATGTGACCTCTTTGAGGTTATGTGTATACATTTTGTTGATTTTTTCAAAATTATTAATTTTATTTCCATAGTGAAATTTTAAATTTCAGTAACGAAAAATAGAAATAGGATTTTTCCCCCTGCTACAGTACTAACTAAATGAAAAAAATTTTCGTTCGCATTCTGAGTGCTGGAAACATTTGTCATAAGCTTAAATACAATTTTTTAATATCTTATCAAAAATTCTGCTGCTTAACAATATTTTTGAGCTCTTCGTTAAAAACACAAGCTGTCATTTCGACGTCTTGTCGTTGTGCTGACTGTCTGTCTGAGCTATTGATATGATCGTAAGTGTGAGGACGTGTGTGAATGCTGCAGCATGACAACACACACACCCGCACATACACACCCACACACACACATGCAAGTACAGTACACGCTTGTTAATAGAATTTGCAATAATTTTGTACTCCCACGATTACGAGTACTGCGTAGTTGGCATATTAACTTTGTTACTTCGTTTTTAATGCTTAAAGAAGGTATTGAAGGTATAGAAAAGTATATATATTCTTGATCAGCATCGTCCCCTGAGCTTATTTTGCCATGTCTGAGCTTATTTTGCCATGAAAACCACGGCTGCTACCTCCCATACAAAGTGCCGTCATTAAAATAATAAAATTTTTTTGAACTGAACAAAAATTAATGTAATGACTTGAAATTCTGCACATAAGCTTGAACTTATATATGATATGAACCATGAATATGAAATTTGACAAAATCAGATTAAAATACCGCCTATCTCCTATACAAAGTGATGTCTTAAACACGGTAAAATCTCTTAATATATTACAAAAATCAACGTAATGAATTATATTTCGGCACATTAGCTGTGAATTATAATATGAACCATTATAATATGAAATATTGAAATACGTATGGGAACTTAAATTTAAATTATGAACATGAGCTTTGATTTTCAACATAAAGTGACGTCCTCGATTGTCTATTGGTAGTGCGCTAGACTGTTACCCAGGCGTCCCGGGCAAGAATCCGCTTTAACCTTTTATTTCCTTACTTCTTTTATCAAAGTAACTTTAAAACACATAAATTTACGACAAAAGTAGTAGATGGTGGTGGTAGGAAAGTTTGAGGAGAGGATTTCTTAGTAACTTAAATTAATTGAAGCAAAGGCATAACACTTGCCTCAGATTCAATATCACATGTTAGTAATGCTTTCTGCCACACTAAGAACATTCTACACAAAAAAATTTCACTTGATTACTTTCTATCCACCCTCTAACTAGCTATCACCCATCTTTCGAATCAATACAATGCCTACCCAGAACCGAATTATTCATAAGGCAGTGTAGGCAACTGCCTAGGGGCCCCGCATCAACGAGGGGCCCTGCTCATCGAGAAAAAAAAATTTGAAAATGTTTCATCGAGTGAAAATTTAATTTGAAGATTTGTATCCTCAATGACAATGTTATTGCCTTATTTTTTTAACCGACTTCAAAAAGCAGGAGGTTCCCAAGTTCGTTGGTTTCTTATTTTTTTTTCTTTTAATGTATGTACATTAGAGTGAAGCGAAATATATGGAAGCAAAAATCTACATCGGCTTCATATATTCTTAAAAACTCCTCGCCAAAACAAATTTTTTTGCATCCTTGGTTTTTTCTGCGACATAACTTTTGACTTTGCCCGAGGGTTTTTGTATAACTTTTTTACTATAACATATACTACTCTTATGATTACAGTACTTATTTAAAATATATACATATATTAGACGATGTGTTTGGTTGGCGGTAAATGTTCGAAGTGAGAAAATAACAAACAAATATTAAAATTCTGGCAATAGTCCATTTATAATTAAAGCATAAAAATCTGCTTTATCAGTAATCATAGTAAGAAATTTCTACTTTGCACATTTAGACATAAATAGTCGTAAGAACTGTGGGTTTTATGTTAAAACTGTTGATGGTATTTTTGAAGGTAATTATCTGATCTACAATTTTGCTGTAAGCAGATTTTATGTCCGACATAAAGGAGCGGAGATATTGGCGAATGACCGATTTCGGTAAACTTTGAACTCGAATATCTTCTACCGCGTACATGCTATCATAAGGAACTCATGACATTTTGTTAATTTTGACTAAATTGAGAGGCTTGCATAAAAAAATTTGGAATTGAATTTTTCAATTTCAGAAAAAACAAAATTCAATGAAAAAAATACGGCAATGAAATACAAAAACCCTCGGGCAAAGTCAAAAGTTATGTCTCAGAAAAAAACCAAGGATGCAGAATAAATTGTTTTGACAAGGAGTATTTAAAAATAATATAAATAAGTGAGGTTAAAAAATCGTTCCACTCTAATGTACATTGAAAACTCCTAACACACTTGTCTGATTGCCGTCCTTTTTTGTCAACATAAAGAGACCTTGAACACGGAGGTGCCCATCCAAAAGTGGGTGTTATTGGAGAAAGGAGCGTGGAAATATTAGAAAAACAAAAATTTTGTAAAGGGATAGGCAGAATTTTGAAAAATAACTGTCAAGAATGCGGGCGTTATAAGAGAAAGGGGCATAGAAAACGCAATATTAAAGCAATATTGCATCTCGAATAATATTGACACTACGGTAGAAAAATTCGTTACACGAATGGGTATGATTTTTATAAAACAAGATAAATAAAGTGGGCGGAATTCGGAAAAGGGCGTGTCTCTGTTAGAAAAGGACTGTATCTAAGTTAATATTTACATTAGGTAGTAAGTTAGTATTGACATTTAATGGTGATGTAAAATTCTTCCATTGCTATTAAAATTTTAGTGATAATGTAAATTTTTTTCATTACCTTTAAAATTTTCCATTGCCACTAAATTGTATTAATGCATTTAGGAACTCAACCTATTTTTACATATTTGAATTATATGGTGAATATTTGAGGCCAAAGTTTATGTTCAAAATTTCAAGTCATTACATTAGTTTTTATGGCATTTAAAGATATTTTACCATTTTGTTTAATTTACTTTGCATGGGAGGTAGGAGTGGTTTTCACCCTATTTTAACAAAATTCAAATATATGGTGAAAATTTTACTTTAAAGCTAATTTACGAAATTGCAAGTCACTACATAATTTTTTGTGGCATTTTTAGAGATTCTATTGTTTTGATAAAGTAATTTTGTATAGGAGGTAGGCGTGGTTTTAATCCGAACTTGCTCATTCTCGAACTTGATCCTTGTTATTTGAATATAAGCAGATATACCATATATCAATACGACAGCTTTAACCTCTTCGGGTAAAATGGTCACTATGGGGGCAAAAGTGTTTGTATTGAAATATTTTCTGATTTATCGCTATTTCATTTAAATATTGGCGCAATGGATAGAGAATATATTCTCCCTCATTAGCTCTCTTTTCATTTCTCAAATATGTCGCGTAAGAAGGCTCCTCTGTATGGTAAGTAAAAAAGTATTGATAAATAATGAATTTATTGTAAAAAAAGTACAATATATCCACATATCTGCAAAATTTTAAAACCATTACTTCCAAAAAATTTTTTTAATGTAAAATGCTCCTATGTCTAGAAAGTAGAAAAATGTTAATAAATAAAAAATTTATTGAAAAAAAGTACAATATGCCCATATATGAGCACATTTAAAAACTATTGCTTCAAAAAAATTTTAATTTTTACTCCATTAATTTTTAGTCTTTGTCAAAAACTTTAAAAATTAGAATTTTTAAAAACTCACCACTGAAGGTGACAAAAGAATTTGTTCAAAAAACCAAAATAATTCTATAAATGTTAAAAATTAAACAACAAAAAAAAGTACCGAAAAAAATCCATTGACATTGTTGAGGCTCGAACTCACAACCTCACGTTTATAAATCTAGCGCCCTGTGCTCTGAGCTACAGAACTCACAAAGAAATATATTCTAAATAGCAATAAATCAAACTAATTTCCAGAGACCGTAACTGTTATAAGAGATATCAGAAAAAAATTAATTTGAAATAGCTATTTTGCGACTTTTTCTAAAAAATTCAAGTAGTAATTGTCATTTTTTGACAGAAAAAAAAATAATTAAAATTTTACTCTTAGAAAGTTATTTTTATTGCAGGGGAAAAAAGTAACAATTATTTCGGACTTTTATTTTTTCGGCTATTATTTAACTGTTATTTTTCAACTTTTATTTTTCAGTCAAAAAATAAAAATCAGTTTTGGATTTTTATTGGACTTTTATTTTTTCTGTTTTAAAAAAAATCATTTTCGGACTTTTATTTTTTCTGTTGGAAATAAAAATCTTTTTTGTGTCATTTCTTTGATATTGTAGTTAAATTAATTTTTTTTTTAAAATTTGTGTAAATTCTGTTGCATATTTTCCCTCCATTAATTTGTTTTTTCCGAAAACCTCTTAAAAACTTTGTACAGAATACAAACACTTAAGCCCTTTTTTTTTTGCTGGCGGGTGATATTTTAAGTGTTTAGTTTTAGAAAAACCAGAAAATTTGCAATAGTAAATAAAATATTTATTTGGAGCAATACATTAATGTCTGCTCAAAATATAATACTTCAGCGTCTTCCTTTAACTAAACATTTTTCTAAACAATTTTCAAAAACACAAACATTTTGTGTGTTGTATGTATATTCTGTATGTAAAGTTATTTTTAAGAGGTTTTCGGAAAAAACAAATATATGGAGGGAAAATATACAACATAATTTACACAAACTAAAAAAAAAAACAATTTATTTAACTACAATATTTATGTCAGTCTTTGTAGTCTAGTGGAGAGTGCGCAAGACTATTATTCCAGAGGTCCCTGGTTCGAATCCGGGCTCGGGCATGGTTCTTTTCACTTTCTTTATTCTTTCCTGCATATTAAGAATTATGGAAAACAAAAAATCCACATCTAAATTGTGGAATTAAAGGACAGGAAAGAACTAAGGGCTGAAAATGCTTGCCGAGGTTAAGGCATAACACTAGCCTCGGTTAAAAGCAATTCAAATTGTCTTTCACGGTTGTTTCGACTAATCAATAATTCACGTATGGTTCCAATCAATTCCTCTGAATAATCTAACCTTTCCTTTCAAGTCAAAGACCAAACCTTGTTTGTATAAGGCGCATGCCTTGGTTCTTTGATCTTTTTTTTTTTTAAAAAAAATATCTAAGAAATTATACAAAAATGATTTTTATTTCCAACAGAAAAAAATTTAAGTCCGTAAATGACTTTTTTGAAAGACAGAAAAAATAAAAGTCTGAAACTGATTTTTATTATTTGACTGAAAAATAAAAGTTGAAAAAATAACAGTTATGAAATAACAGTAATAAAAAAAGTTGAAAAATAGCAGAAAAAAATAAAAGTCCAAGTAAAAATCCCTTTCTAAGAGTTCATTTTTAATTTTTTTCTGTCGAAAAATAACAAATAAAGTTTGATGTTAGGACTTTTTTATAAAGACCTCGAATGTCTGCCATAATTTTTTTGAAAATTTTTTTTGATAACAGATATTTACGGCCCCTGCTAATTTCTTATAAAACAAATAAAAAATTTTATTTAAACTACTTTTTAAAAAATTTTTCCCCCTCAGTGGTGAATTTTTCGAAATTTGAATTTGTTTCGTAAAAAAAAAAAACAAAAAATCCGTCAACATTGTTGAGGTTCGAACTCACTACCCTTGTGGTTATAAATCAGTCGCTTTACGCTATGAGCTACAGAACTCACACCAAAACTTTTTCGAAATGAGTGAATTTTAAAAGTTTAAAAATGTCAATGAGCTTTATAGTATTTTTGTTTGATTTTTAATATGTATGTATGTATCAAATAAATTCGCATTTTAGCCAAACAAAGAAACGTACAGACAAGAAAATAAGTGATTATTGTGTTGTTATCCAGTTCTGAGCTACATTTAAAGTTTCAAAACTCTAGCTCATCGGGAAGTTGGTTAAAAATGGATTCCAAGACTTGTACGCGACAGACATGAAATGAAGCTAATAAAAACGTGTTAAAAAATTAAGTCAATATTATATGAAAAAGTTTTTGTTGCGTATAAACAAACACATTGCTTTTAATTTCTTATAATACTTTTTACATTTTGCTCTATATTCTTCCCACACTTACAAGAGTTTCCAAAGACGCAAATTTTTTGATAGAAAACCCACAAACTCTAGAACTTTCCTTGGTAGGAAGGTCGCGAAAATTTTTTCGGTTCAGTTTTTTTTTAATTAATAACTAAACTTCAATCATATAGAACACAATAACTTGCGAACTACGAAATATTCTCAAAGTTACACGCATTTTTGTAAAGACTCTCTTCTATGTATAAAAAGCTTTCAAAACTTCGAAAGCGTTTTTCTCGAAACTGTGTTTTCAAAGTCGATGAGTAAGATTTTTCGATAATAGTTTAACCGCTCAGTCTTGCATTCTTACACAGGCTTTAGTAATATAAATTTTTAGTAAATAATAGAAGAATTTTTACGATTTTTTATCAGAAATTAATTTTTTTGGTAAATTTTTTAAAAATGGATATTTTAATCATGCCTTCGATTAATTATAAAACAATAATACTTTACATTAACTAAATAGTTTTTGTTTTTTATATCACATCATCCGATGCAGAGATATCGGGCACCGCAATACGCCTTTTTTTTAGAGAGCATCTGGATTTCATCTACAAGAGCATTAAAAATCATAAAAAAAATTATTTTTAATAAAGTTAAACTGTGTGTAAATTTTTATATGTATCCAATAAAATGACTTAAATTCGTGAAAATCGCGTTTTCGGATTCCTTGCTGAGTACAACCTTTTTATAGTTTTTGTATTTATGTATTTTGCGTCACTGAAAAAAAATTTTCGCGACCTTCCTACCAAGGAAAGTTCTAGAGTTTGTGGGTTTTCTATCAACTGATAATGATTCAGTATAATTCTTAATAAATCAATTTAATCTGCTGAATTTTTTAATATAATTTAAATTTTTCATGTTAAGCATAATACTCTGTTCAGTTTCATGTAAAATTCCACTCAAATCTCCATATAAAAAGTGACAGCTGCGAAACAAGCGTGTAAATTTTCACAACATGTTCGTCAGAGCAGTACTCTGTTCCGCTGCGTGAAATTATCGCAACATGTTTCTGATTAACATTTTTTCACGACATTTAACTATACTGCCCAGGGTTCGGACTTCAAAATTCGTAAATCGCAGTAAATTTTGAAAAAAAAACGCAGTAAAACGAATTTTTTCGCAGTAGTTTTTTTCGATTTTTTTTATTTATATTTTTATTTATACTCATGTACGTACATTTACTACTTATGTATGTATACTACCCATCGGGGAAAAAAGCACTCCGAAAGGCCTTTTTGAGTGCTTGCAAGTCAGCTGAAAGTGCTGACCCAACGTATAACACACCATTGTAATTTTAACATTGCGTGTCATTGAAAAAGAGCACTTCAATTTAGCTGACTATGAATTGCTTCAAAAGGCCTCCCGTGCAAAGCTTTGGGTCAGCAGTTCATCGAATTCTTTTTGATTTGCCTACCTCAAAAAGAGACTTGTTGAGAGGGAGAGAGAAATTTTTTATTTCATCGAATATAAGGGTAAGAATTTGCAACCGTCGATACTGCTTCAAAAGGCCTTCATTGGAAAGCTTTGGGTCAGCAGTTCGTTACTATTTTTAATGCATTAGCGAAAAATATACATTTTGCTGAAACAATAACTAAAGCAATGGTTTCAATTGAATTTTGCGATACCTCACACGCGCAATTGTATCAAACAACTGATTCTTTGCATGCCGCTTTTTTTTTTTCGTTCGGTTTTTTATTCGTTTTTTCTTTTGTTCGTTTTTTCTCGTTTTTTCTTTTGTTCGTTGTTTCTTGTGTCCGTTACTGAGCACTCTCAATGTACTGTTCATTTGCACAACAACAAAAATAAGTGCTGACGTTTTGCTTCTGTAGGAAGCTGCTGACATGCCGGCCCGTTGGGTAGTAATATAATATACACACAAATATATACATAACTATATATTATATATTTGCATGTTGCAGAAACATGTTTCTTCCTGATTCAAAATATAGTTTCCGTAGACAAATTCAATCACGTTCTTTAAAAGGAAATCAATTTTCAATTTGGTCGCAAAAACTTACGTAAAACTTTAAAATCTAATCTAATCTAGTCAGCAAATCTAAAAACAACTAAATTAAAGCAAAATAAAAAACAACAACAAGAAAAGAGAGAAAAACTGAGAAATTGACACTGAAATCTCATCGCCTCTGTTGGTGTGTTGCGCTAAGATGCGCTTGCACGAGGCAAGCACGGCCTGGGTTCGATTCCCGCTGGCATCACAAAGCTTTCTGATGAAGCCTGTAGCAGGGCCGAAATTGCAATAAAATCAGCTAGTGTTGTTTTCCTTTTGATATTAAAACTGTTGTCGTTGTTGTTTCTTTGGAAAAATTCGATAGAGCAATTAATTGTTCTAACCTGACCTAAAACTCAATAAACGATTTTAAACTATCAAATAGTTAGAATTTGTATTTAAATCAAATAAAATTAACATAATAAATAACAAGGTCACATAGAAAACTTTAAATATATATATTTTTTGCAATAACAGCTGCATCTGACAGATTTTTTTTTTTTTTTCAACGCACAGTATACAGATGGAATGGACCCCTGAAACCACATTTTTTATAATCAACATCAATGTTGACATATTCCAAAAATATCACAAAAAAAAAACACAAAAATGTTTGTTGCGAATAAATCGCAGTAGATTTGGGTAAACCGCAGTAACGCAGTAGAATATTAATTTTTGCTAAAAAGCGCAGTAGATCTACTGCAATTGCAGTAAAGTCCGAACACTGATACTGCCTATTTATTTTGAAGTGAAAAGAGAGAGATCATATGAAATCTCCCAACTTATTCTGAGTCTCTCTGAGAAACGTTGCCGTAGGAATTCCTCGCAACAAATAAATAGATGTTGCCAGCGAAATGTTGCCAACGAACAGAGTACTAGGCTTTACTTTAAAAAAATAAAAACCGACAATCGAATGAAGATATCCACTGAAGTCATTCATGGCTTTTCTTTGAGCTCAAATAAACGAGCATCTACTGTACTTACACACATTCTTATATACTCTTGTATATAAATATATGCGAACATGCACACATATTCACAAGGTACATATGTATATATGTATGCATGTTTTTGCAGTCAACTACAAATTGTGAGAAAATTTCCATCAAATTTTTTGTTGTAGAATATTTCTTTATTAAAAAATATTCACCTTCCATTTGAGTTGACATAAAAATCGATATTTAAAAAAAACATTATAAAAAAAATTGCGCAAAAAAAAAGACAAAAACAAAAATAAAAATAAAAATGGAAAAACTGTCAAGAAAAAATTACAGCAGTAAAATAAAAACGGTCGTTATGCTTTTTGCTGCTGTTGTTGTTGTGGCCATTGTTGTTGTTGTTGTTGCTGTTGCTGTAATGCCTTTTTTCATTTTATTTTTCCGCTATCAAGCTTTTCACGTCCCTCATTTCAGCGTCTGCGAGAAAAATGAAAATGAAAAAAATGTTTGAAAAAATTGCAAAATATTTTCCACATCCTCAACATGTTGGTGAGGAAGATACGAAGTGGTGGTGGTGGTGTAAGCACAAAGGAGGCAAAATAAAACCGAAAGAATCAAAAGTTGGCTTGAGCTCTCGGTTGGATGAATGGAATGGGATGGTAGGGCAGAACGGTTTGGGTGCTGGCCAAGGGGTTGAGGGTGTCCTGTTGGGCAGGCGGGTTTCTTTTATTAAGGGGGAAGAACGAACGAACGAACGAACGTTTTTACTGCTTTGGCGGGAAAATATAAAAACATTTTTTACTACTTTTTTTCCTTACAAAAAGATTCAAAATGTTGGCATGGAAGGGATCGCCCATAAAAAAGTGGGCTGTGCTGGGTTGTGCTGCTGATGATAGTAAAGCAATTTTTTATGTGTATTTTTTTATATGTTTTTTTTTGTGCCATACTTAATACTATTTTATTTTGAGATGTTGGAAATTTTTCATTTTATTTTCAGTTGCTGTTGCCAGCTTTTCAAAATACAAAAACATAAAAACGACAAAACGTAGTAAAAAGCAAGTGAAAGAAAAAAAAAGAAAAAAAAAAGAAAAAAAAAGAAAAAAAAAAGAAAAACGTTTAAAAAAAGGAAAACGACAAAAAAGGACTTGAAGCGAAGGATACTATTAAATCTGCTATTAAATATATGTATGTTTGTATGTTTTTATACACACACATATATAGTAGTATGTTATATAAAAATACATATAAATACGTATCTATATATGTATGTTTGTGAGTTTGTGTTGGTGTTGCGTTATATATAGCTTCCGGTCGTTTCGGTTTTTATTAAAAAAAAAAATAAGTAAAAATGTTGATAAAAACCCAAACCCAAAACCTACCCTTCCCCCAACCTTTAGCTGCTCGCTCGCTCTGCCGCAGTGCTGCCAGAGTATTAAAAATATGCATAAAAACCAAAATGAAAATTTTTTCCACTTAAATTTTTTTATATATAATTTTTTTTGTTGTTGTTGTTTCTGTTGCCTGCTGCCTTCTTTTGGTCATATAATTTAAGCGCATATAAAAATAAAAAAGTTATTTATACATCGTTCGTTGATGTCAAAAAAAAAAAAATGAGAAAAAAAACTGTCGAAAATCATCATAAAAAAGACGTTGAAGAAAATGAGGACGAATTTTTTTCTTTTTCCTTGTTTTTTATTATTATTATATTATTAATGCGCTTTCGCTGCCTTTTCGCATTTCCTGCTATTTTATTATTAAGTATGTTTGTGTGTATTTATGTATTTTTATACATACTTGCACATACACACATACATAAAAGTATGCTTGTGCTAAAAAGGAAATAAAAAAAAGATATGCAAAAAATTTTGCACGTGAATTTAATTTATAAAAAATTCCTTTAAAATAACATGCAGCGTTGGTTAAGAGTTGATCCTGTCTCTTTCTCTCTCTCTCTGTGTGTGTGTGTCTGTGTGTGTGTTTGCTCATCAGTGTTGTGCATGTGCGTGTGTGTGCGTGTGCCCGTGGTAGTCCTTTTTTATCATTAACATACGAAAAATACTAAAATTGAATTTATTTTTTAATTTAACGCTCTTGTTTGCTATTTCAGCTCTTGTTGTTGTTGTTGTTGTTGTTGTCGTCCTTGTTGTCTTTTCCATTTGTGTCGGTGTTGTTGTAATTGCCCGTGTTCTTGTTGCTTGCTTCAATCAGACCCAATTTGTATGCCTTTAATTTTCTCGCTTTATTCTCATAATAAGACGTAAAAGCAGCAGCAGCAACAACAATAGTGACATTCTTTGTTTGTTCTTTTCATAAATATTGGAAAGAAATTTCATAATGAAAACTGTGCAAACAAAAAATTGCATTTTCAATGCAATTATATATTATTTACATACATACATATAATTTCAATTTCAATATAATTTTCTCATCTTTTCATGTGCTTTTGCATTTTTTTCCGTTATTGATTGTTTGAAAGAAAAAGAAATAAGCTGTTTTATTATTAATTTTATTTGATAGGGAATTTTATTTACGTAAGCGACTTTCCTTATTAAAGAACTAAAATACGGTTGAGGGAACGCCCAATGAAATAACGCCCAAAATCAAAAATGAAAAAAAGCCCAAAACATTTTGGGCATAAAAAAAATTAAATAACGCCCAAAATAAAAAATGAAATAAAGCCCAAAATCAAAAATGAAATAAAGCCCAAAACATTTTGGGCATAAAAAATTAAATAACGCCCAAAATAAAAAATGAAATAAAGCCCAAAACATTTTGGGCATAAAAAAAATGAAATAACGCCCAAAATAAAAAAATGAAATAAAGCCCAAAATCAAAAATGAAATAAAGCCCAAAACATTTTGGGCATAAAAAATTAAATAACGCCCAAAACAAAAAATGAAATAAAGCCCAAAATCAAAAATTGTAATGATCGATTAATAATGTCTTCGTAGCATTAAATAATTTGGAAAAAAAATGTTACTTTACATCAATTTTCCTTAGCACTAGCCGCAAGAGCCAGAAATTGTCTTCATGCGTCTAAGTACCTGGGAACAAAATTAAAAAAATAGACAGTTGAGTTTAAGAATCAGTAAGACTTTTATTGTGGAGATCCAGTTCAAGAGTGATTGATTTACAATTTCTTAGTTTAGGCTGAACCAACGACTGCCTAATTTTAATGAGTAGAAAACCAGTTATGAGTTTTTTTACTTGTTTAAAATTAGTAAGACAATTGAGTGAAACTATGACAGTCGCGGCAATAAATGTAGAACAGTTAAATAACAAATTTATAATTCAATATGTTTGTAATAATGATTAATTAATAATAATTTTCATATAGCAAATTCAGTAATAAATTTATATTAAACTTATATTATTATATTAAATTGATATTATATTAGCAAAATAACATCATGCTACAAAATGAAATTAAGCCCAAAACATTTTGGGCATAAAAAAATTAAATAACGCCCAAAATAAAAAATGAAATAAAGCCCAAAATCAAAAATGAAATAAAGTCCAAA
This sequence comes from Dichetophora obliterata, assembly GCA_963920525.1. Classification (NCBI taxonomy): domain Eukaryota; kingdom Metazoa; phylum Arthropoda; class Insecta; order Diptera; family Sciomyzidae; genus Dichetophora; species Dichetophora obliterata. Next base: position 108,987,763 of record OY986439.1, on the reverse strand, counting down.
AAAATGAAATAACACTCAAACCAAAAATAATATAAAACCCAAAATCTTTTTGGAAAAAAATTTGCAAAATTTGACCGGCTCCGCGAAATAACTTCTAATGAAAGAACTCCTAACAGTGAATGAAATAAGTCCTAACGTTGAAAGATAAAATAACTCCGTATTCCTCGTGAAATACGACCTAAAGAAAAGATAAAATAAATCCTGACATTTAGGTATGTTCATTATGAAATAAAACCTAAACGAAAATGATGAATTAAGTCCTAATTTTCGGAATATTTATTCAAAAAACAATTGTGGTTCTTCTGGCCGCGACCATAAAGCGAGCAGTGAAGGTTCTAGACCTCTGGAAAAATGCACACAAAACGAAAAATTAAATAAGGGCCCAAATTCGGGATCTTTTTTAATATGAAATATTGCCCCACCACAAAATGATGTATGGCTTTCCCTAGTAAGAAATTTTAAAACCACATTTCGTATAAGGGCAAATCGTTATATCATAAATAAAAAACCATTTGGGCTTTATACACTCAAAAATATTTGTGTGTAAATATTACTAATAACTGCGATCATTCTACGAATTTTGTTCGTATTTTTCAGCCACGAATAGGATTCGTAGAATGAACGCATATTAGTTAATATTATGAATATTTTATTTGTTTTCGTACAAAAACAAGCGTATATTGTACGAATACATTTGTAACATTTACGAATGATCCTAATAACTATTCGCACATTGTACAGTGCAATTGCGTATATTGTACGAATACTATTGCAATATATACTAATGCTCTTGTTATTCATTTGTACATTATACAGGTCAATTCGTGTATTGTACGAATACATTTGTTACATTTACGAATGCTCCCTATACGTATTCGTACATTGTAAAGTGCAATTGCGTATATTGTACGATTACTATTGTAATATTTACTAATGCTCTTGCTATTTATTCATATATTTTACAGTGCAATTCGTATATTATACAAATAGGTGCGTTGCTAGGGCTACTGACAACCGGGTCAGAAAATAGATTTTACACAAATATTGTTGTAAAACTTACCACCATTGAATCTGTTCTCTGAAATTCCCTAAAAAATCAGGTGTTAAAATATTAACAAAAGTTACTTTATTTTAAAAGTATGTATAAAAATAGTTTAATGTTTCAAATTTGATATATGTACTAAAGCCCTGCGTCGGTGCATCTATTTGAACGTACACACACTGTGATTTATTGCATTGCTCACAGTTCACTGTCATCTAATAACACTTGAGAGTTTGATTTGCTCAACACCAAACGAAAGCCTACAACGACAAGCAATACACACTTTCTCTCTCGGCAATCCAAGCATGGCGTGTTTTTGTTCGTCAACACCACAAGCAATGAAATTTAATCATTAAGGGTAGGATGAGCAATAAAATAAATAAAATAAAAAAATAAAAAGCAATATATGGCAATAGATCATTTGGATCATTTTGATCATTTTAATAATTTTAATCAGCGGTCGTCAGCGCCTAACTAGACATTTTTTTACACCAACTTCAAGATTTTCAAGATTGACTAGGTGAAAAGGGGTCGCTGAATCTGAATCCGTGGTCAGAATTTCAAAATTATAAAATTTTGAAATAATAGGGCTGCCACCTAATAATATGTATTTTTAAGAGTTTTAATCATCATTTATCAAAACCGGTTTCAAAACATTTGTTCATTTCACACTACACTGCACTGTCTTGCTTGCTGCAAAGAAATCATGTGTGTGATTGCAGCGAAGACGAACAAAACATGATAGAGCAATAAAAAACAGATAATTGATATTGTTGATCTAAGATATCGTTGTCAGAGAGCTCACTGCAGTCAATGCAACGAAAGCTTGTTGACTGGCAATAGATGATTTATATCAGACAACGAATACGGTGCTGACGCGAACACTAGGTAAAAATGGGCCACGCACCATTATTTTACAGTGTATTTCGAATCTGAAGTCAGAATTTTAAAAATAAAAATGGGTTATAGGGTTGCCACATATTTTTTTTTATTTTTACAAATGCGATGCTGGTGCGAACCTCAGGTAAAAATGGGTCGCTGATATCGAATCTGAAGTCAGAATTTTAAAATTCAAGATGGTGGATAAGGTTGCCACCATAATTTTTTTATTTTTAACGAATTCATTTTTATTTTAAAAAGTCGAAGCAACCCTATTATTTTAAATTTTTATAATTTTTAAATTCTGACCACGGGTTCGGATTCAGCGACCCCTTTTTGGTGTATCATTTATTTTTTGCCAGCCCCGAATTCATAAATATGCAAAAAATGAAGGTGGCAACCCTATCCACCATCTTGAATTTTAAAATTCTGACTTCAGATTCTAAATCAGCGACCCCCTAACACTGATAAATGATGTTTAAAACTCTTAAAAATACATATTTTTAGGTGGCAACCCTATTATAAATAAATTACATTATTTTTAAATTCTGACAACGGATTCGGATTCAGTGACCCATTTTTACCTGAGGTTCGCACCAGCATCGCATTTGTAAAAATAAAAAAAAATATGTGGCAACCCTATAACCCATTTTTATGTTTAAAATTCTGACTTCAGATTCGAAATACACTGTAAAATAATGATGCGTGACCCATTTTTACCTAGTGTTCGCGCCAGCGCATCGTATTCGTTGTCTGATATAAATCATCTATTGCCAGTCAACAAGCTTTCGTTGCATTGACTGCAGTGAGCTCTCTGACAACGATATCTTAGATCAACAATATCAATGATCTGTTTTTTATTGCTCTATCATGTTTTGTTCGTCTTCGCTGCAATCACACACATGATTTCTTTGCAGCAAGCAAGACAGTGCAGTGTAGTGTGAAATGAACAAATGTTTTGAAACCGGTTTTAAGTGCACCTACGCAGGGCTCTAATATGTACATTAGGGCGGGTTGATTTTTTTATTTGTAAATCGTATAGAAAAAACGTAAACTACATAAAATTCTAAGAAAATTCTCCGAAGAAACCATGTTTCTAAAATAAAATCCTTATCCGCGCCTCTCGACTTAACTTACCAAGTCAACACACAAAATATACCTAGATTATGTCATCTTTATGATATTATATTCTTGAAATTATATAACAAAAAGATAAGAGATAATGCAAAAAATATAATAACTTTAAATTATATAACGTTCGTAGGGTAGTTTAGTAAAAAAATTGCCTACATTTTTTAAGTAAAACCTAATGAAATTCTGCTACATTTTGTTGGCAGCTACATCGTTTATTCAGATGTTTCGTGCATCATATCTGTACATATCATTTCTATTGCTTTTCAATATTATGCTCACATTTTCTCACATTGTCGCTTACTTATTCTCTCCCTCTCAAAAGCTTTAAATCGTTCGCTCGCTGACTCTCATAAAGCTTTAATGTGGATTTATGATAAATCCCCCCCCTTAATGAAAATAAATGCGGGGGACCCCCATCAGGAACAAATTTTACGCTTTTTCATCTACTTCTAATGCAATTCGAAATAAAATCTGTATTATTATTATTTTTTTTTTTGGATTCGCCTGGAGGTATGAATCTTTCAAAGATACGTATACCCGACCTATACGCATGCACGATTTACAATCTAGATCCTGCCCGGATCAGCCGGGACAGACAGAATGTACCTACGTACTAAACATACCCCCTATTGGCAATTAGGATTTTCCACTAAGCACATTAATTGGCTTTTCAGCGGAATTTAAAAATTTAATGTATAACAAACGCGTATTTAAGTATATTTAATTCCATATAAATAAGCAACATCGAATTAAATTATAGTGATTATCAATTTAAGGTACCCGAAAAACAATCCTGATTTCAAAAACAATCCAAAACACTAAACTCATTTTAACTGGTTTGCGGCCAGTGTCCAACCCAAGGACCTACATGGAAATAAGAAAAATATCATATCCGCCAAATCAAAATTCCAATTAGTTGGATATGCATTTGGGCCAACGCAGGCATAAACTTGTGTGAAAAAGAGATATACTCTGGCACACCAACCCAGGTGATAGATTTTCATTTGTTTTTTTTTTTATTTTATATATGTATACTTTTTTCAAGCCTAATAATGTAAATGTTTGTCACCTTAGTGTTAAAAAGTTTTGAATTTCTTACATTAGATTCGAAATGAGCGACTAGCGCATATACAAAGAATATAAAGCCAAAAACACACTTTTAGGGTCCACCCTAGTGTCAAAAACATTTTGAAGTTCTTTCATCAGGTACGAAGTCAGCGACCCCTTAATACTACAAGCATATATACAAAGAGTATAAAAGAAAAAAAAAACACAATTGTATTGTCCACTCTAGTTTAAAATACATTTTTTAAATTTTGACATAAGATTCGAAATCATCGGTAGCGCATCTACAAAGAGTATTAAAAAAAACACTAGGGTCCACCCTAGAGGCAAAATTTTTTTAAATTTTAACATCAGATTCGAAATCAGCAACCTCTTATCAGTGATGTGATTTTTATATTGCTAAAAATCCCAAATCCATGTGTAAAAATCTTTTTTTCGCACTTTATCCCTTCCAAAATATTCTTAAATCCCGCAAAAAATCCCTTCAATTTTAATGTCAAAATAAGAAAACATATAATTTTTGTTTCTATATATGTATGATTATTGCGTTGTATGTTATAAGCACCACAACGTATATATTGAGGTGCCTCGACTTGTATGGGGGAAAAAAGTTCCGTTTATACCCCTCTAAAAATGAACCAGGACCTATTTTAAAATTATTTCCAAAATATTTTGGATGCCGTCAGTGAGTTAAAATTTTTTGCAAAAACCTACAAAAATTATGTTTTTCGTAAACATATTGGCCTGCTGTAATACATAGTTGTAAAAAAAATAAACTGTCAGAAATTAAAGGCCGGAAAAAGCTCTTCCAATCTGCATCAAACAACTTAAAATTTTTGCAATCGGATACTGCTGTAAATTTTTTTGGATTTTATTTTAAAGTTATTTTCATTAAAATTCAATCAACTTCTTTATTTCTAATGCGATCCTCACTTTCAAAATTTCGTTGGAAAGGTTTTGAGTACTTGCATTGTTTCCTGGTCAGAACTGCTTAAATTGTTACATATGAAAGCTTAAATATTAATTGTAAAATTAACACCTGCTGAAAAATATTGCAAAAAATTAATAAAAAATAAAAGTAATGATGATATTTAAATTTTCAAAGTTTTTGTATGCAAATCAAATAAAAAAAATATCAAAAATATGTGAATATATGAAGAGCATTTTCCGGTCTTTATTTTTTTACATATTTTTTTTACAACTGTTATGCCAGCCCTTGTATTTACGAAAAACATGTTGTTTTTAGGTTTTTCAGAAAGTTTTTGGTCACTGACTGTTTTTTATGATATTTATTTATCTATTTTATAATATTTTGAAAATATCATAAAATAGGCCATGTTTCATTTTTAGGGGGGTACAAATGGACATTTTTTTTTTAAAAAAAGGCACCTTAGTACACGTATAAAAATATTTTATTTGTTCAAGCTGAATTATGAATGAAGCTAAATAAAGATTGAATCAAAAATGGGGTAAAAATCTGTAACCAAATCAATTTAATTCAAATTTATTAAGAATTTTTTTTTAATTAATTACAAAGAAAATTTAACGAAACAAAAAATTCAATCGACAATTGTACAAGATTACAGGTGAAGTGATGCCAATAAATTCCTTGAGAGGATTTCAATCCTTCAAAATTTTGACACAGTAAAAAATACCGCCAAAAATCTCAAACACACTCTCGCCCTTTTATGGTTTAAAAATTCCACAAAAAAGGGCGAAATCCCACCAAATCACCTCACTGCCTCTTATATTGCTAGCATATATACAAAAAGTATAAAATTAAAACACATTTTTAGGGTCCACCCTAGTGGCAAACATTTTTTTTTAAATTTTAACATCAGATTCGAAAATGGCGACCCCAAGCACATATACAAAAAGTATGAAATACAAAACACATTTTTAGGGTGCACCCACCCTAGTGTCAAAAACTTTTTGAAATTCTAACATCAGACTATATTGTATTACACACATTTGCTGCAGTTTCCATGTTTTGAAACTTAATTGCAAGAAAGACGATTAGGTTAGGTTAGGTTAGGTTAAAGTAGCTGCCTCAATTGAGACACACTTAGGCCAATTAGGCCCATTGTGATACCATAGGGTTGATTTCCTATATCTTACTTACTTACTTAGGTGGCCATAACAACCCGTTTTCGGGTTTCAGCCGACCTCATCAGCTCTCTGCAGGCGTCTCTACTTTGCGCGCGCGCCTTCTCCAATCGGTCCTTCTATCTCCCTCTTCGTCGTCGACCAACGTTCCTCGCATACAGCACCTTTTTCGCTGGAGCTTCGGCGTCCATACGAAGGACATGACCCAGCCAGCGTAGTCGCTCTGAACTACGTCAATGTCTTCGTAGAGCTCATACAGCTCGTGGTTCATTCGGATGCGATAGTCATCGCTGACTCGAACAGGACCGAAGATTTTGCGAAGAACTTTTCTCTCGAACACAAACTACCCATGCTTCAGCGTCATAAAGAAACACAGGTAGAACGAGCGTCTTGAGGCTCTGTTCGCAAAATTATTAACTAAAACTGTAATTTTTCTAAAATTACATATTTACATAGTTCTTGTTTTTATTACTCACAAATATTATGAATGTGAGTAATATCCCAGTGGGCAATTGCAGGAGTCCGAAGGGCTTCTAGCAGGCCTGCGTTAGGTTTTAAAAGGCCTTCCACACTCCTTGCAAACACCGTTTTATATTGCTTGTATGAAATGGGAAAATTTATCAGGCCTTCCGCTCTCCTTGCTCCTGCCAGAAGCGCTCTTTCGAGAATTCGCGTTAGAAGGAAAAGTAATATAAATATCAACTTCAAATAAAAAACGATTAACAATTTCAGATTTGAACCATGGTCCTCTCATGTGGCGGTCCGACATCTTACCCACTCATCTATCGTGGTTGTTAAGAATCAATAGCTTATTTTGCATCAATACAAATGAAAGTAAGCTTTCGGGAGCCCGGGTTTAAGACCCAACTCGGAAAAAAAATTTATGTTGTTTTTTTTAAGTCTACATTTTTTACAAACCGTTCTGTATATTTAAATTGTTTTTTTAATTCTTTTATAAATGTTCTTCATACAAAAATATAAGAAAAGACTTGAGGTTTTTCCATATAAATATTTTCATACAATATAATATGTAATGTGTTAGTTTTCGGGAGCCCGGTTCGAGACCCAACTCGGACAAAAAATTTTTTTTGTTTTTTTACAAACTGTTCTGTGTATTTAAAGTTTTTTGGAATTTTTTTGTACATTTTTCATATAAAATAATATGAAAAGAATCAGAACCTTCAAAAGGTAGGCCTTACAGAAGTACTCATCAATGCAGTGATCATGGAAGGTGTATTGACGCCAACAATAGCAGTGTTAGCATGCCTTCTTTTGTGGAGCACTCGCTAAATTGCCTACTGGGATAACTCATATTTATACTATTTACGTTTATAAAATAATATCGTTAAATATTTATTTAAATTCTGTTTTGTTGTTTACTATCTCTCTAGAATTTATCTTACTTTGAGTCGGTTTTAAAAAAAAATGTAATTTTAATTTAAAAACCCGGAAAACTTTCAACTTATGTCCACCGAGTGTCCCTTCAAAATGATTATCAGCACTGCGGTCATGTATTTAAAAACTTTATGCTGCTTATTTTTCTTTCCATACAACATGTCAGTTTAAAATTGTCTTTTTCCATTGTTTCTTTTGGGTTTTTACCCTTTAAACAAGTCTCAGAAAAAAGTAATAAATTTTAAAGTGGAAAAAGGTACACATAAAAGTATCCCATAATTTGTTATTAGTAAAATTTTTGTAGCTTTTTTTTGCCTTAGTATTTATAGTGTTCAGAATGTCTTCGTTCTCAACATTAAAGTAGAGCTCACCACAAGCTCAGCAACCCCTTTTTGTGTTTTTTTTTTCTTCTCGTTTTGTTGTTAGCCTGCATTTGCAAATGCAAGCCAAGATTTTTTTTAACCCACTCTTGATGGGGTGTATTTTTTTTTTCTATATTTTTTTACCTTATATTTTTTGGTGCTTTATTTTGTTTTTTATTTTTTAATATATGTACTTATATTAAATTTTTCATTGCATTCTCTTTTTTAACGAGGGTTTTTCTTACATTTTTTTCTCCCTTAGTTTTTATGTGTTTTTTTTTTGTTACTTTCCACAAAAAATGTTGAAATGTTTTGCCAGCTAAGAAGGATGTCAGTAGAGATTGCTATGGATGGTTGGCAGTGTGCGGCGTTGGGGTTTGGGTGTTGAGGTGGTCATTCTGGCTTAAGTATAAATTTTGAAATAGTTTGTGTAGAAGCGGGAAAAGTAACTCGTCGTTTCCTGTCTTTTCAGTACCTTTTACAAGATTTTTTTATTTTTAAATTTTAGAAAACCTTTTATATGCATCTTTTTTTATTTCGTTTCTTTTCTCTATCCCTCTCTATTGCTAGTCCTTCTTTGTGTATGCCAAATTATGTGTAGGGTTGTATATTATACAGGATTCCATGTTTAAAGTCTAACATATTTTTATTCTTTGATTTTTTGTTTAGAAAATATGCTCTATTACAGCTTATCATGTCGTAGTTGCCCAACCAAACAAGATGGGTCTCACATAAATTTGATGGGTAGGATTACGCAAAGGATATTTTCAAGTTTTCGGAATACGCCACACCATAACGGCTCGGGTGTATATATAACTAGTGGGGGATCTAGAAATTGCTTGTGGAGCAATATCAAAATATCTAGATACGGTTATTGATTTTACTTATAATTTTATTTATTTCATTTATTTCAGTCAATGAACAATGAAGTTCTTACAGACTATGCAGTAATAATAATATAATATAAAAATATTAAAAATATAAAAAGGGAAAACTATACATTAAAAATGGCTATTTAATAAAATTTTAATTTCGAATTTAGACACAGAAAAATCAATATTACAATGAACCGGCAAAGCATTAAAATTTGATAACGCTCTATATACAGGAGAATTTATAGCATAATTTGTTCTACAAGTTTCTAAGTAAAAAATATCTGATCTTCGCAACGATCTAGATGGAACATTGAAATTAATTAATTCCAACAATGCAGGACAGTCAATGTTACCCCCCGATACCAGATCATAGATAAATAATAATTATGAAATTGTTCGTCGACTTTGAAGAGGCTTTAAATGAATAAGTAAACTTCGCGCCTGATATGAGGGAATAGGATCCTCGAAGTGTAAAGTTCTGAGTGCAAACCGAATGAAAGACTTGGACACGTTCAAGCCGTAAGATATGGATGCCATAAAAAGGGCTCCATATGAAAGAAGCATATTCTAACTTTGAGCAAACTATGGAAATGAAGATAGGTTTTAGAGCATAGGCATCTAAAAAGTCTGACCTATTTCGCCGCATGAAAGCTAACAACGCATATGCTTTTGGAATTATGTAATTTAAGTGGGAGACAAAAAAAAATTTTGCATCAAAAATCTTGCCAAGACCCTTAACCTCCTTAACGCATGCCAATGGAGAGTTAGCTAATACATAAGAAGGATGAGGTCGACTTGACTTAGAGAAACTGGCAAGCGCACATTTCTCAATATTGAGACCAGTTAGAAACTGCGTCAATATCAGACTGCAGTTAATAGAAATCAGATAAATCCATGATTTTGAGATAAATCTTTAGATCAGTGTTTCTCAGTAGTACGCCCGCAGGCAGTGTTGCCAGGTGCCTCTCATCATTTACCTCTAGATTGGATTTCAAATCCCCCTAAAATTCCCCTAAAAATTTTTTTTCGAAAAACATACAAAAATGCACTTGTAAATAACTTTTGTTAATAAATTGAAAACTTCAAGTTTTTTATTAAAAGAAAATTACATTAAAAACATTGTAGATACATTTTATAAATGTACATAACAAAAAATTTTTACCAAATAAAGCAAACAACTCATTTAATTCATATTGTCTTATTAAAACTAACATATACAATGTGTATTAAACATAAAAAAGGTACATTTCATGAGATCATTGAAATCTTATTTAATTATTAACAGCATCTTTAGGTAAAACGTAGCCTTCGTCTTAAGCTTCGTTCGTTTTCCGACGATATCGGACAAAATTGGCTTGATGTATTTTTTCCTTGCGTCGTCGTATATTGTTACGTTGCCTACGTTGCTCAAATACTCTTAACGTGAGTATTTGTCAAAAACATTATTACCAGATTGTAAAAGTTCATCATTTTGCGTAAAACTGACAAAAACCATAAATATTTTATACTTATTCCAAGCAATATTTAATAGGTGGCATCATTTTTTGCATCAGCTGTTTCGTTTGTTTTGTTTTTTTTTTGACATATATGATTAATTTTTGCTGCAAATTTGATCATAGTGAAAAGTTTTGTGAAAATTAATAATTATAATGTTTTCCGCGATCGCTTTATACATTTTTAATGAATCGGATGCGAAGCAAGTAAGGCAGGCAAATCTGCAAAGCAGGTAAAACTCCAATATCCAATCCAACTCCAAATTGCTCGGTTGTGGTTTTTTTTTGTGTGCTAAATATAAATTAATTGACTCTAAATTCTTGCAATTGTTAATAAAATAATACTTACGATTTATTTTCAGCAACTTCCATGTCAACAAATTTCCAAACGATAAGAAAATTTTCATCGTCTAAATTTGACGTTTCGTTTCAAATTTTTTTAATACATCAAGCCAAATTTTCACTACAGTTGCGTTGTCGTTCATTTCTGAATCAGCTGTTCTCGTTGGGCTAAGAAGTTATTTTTACATCAAACAAAAACAGCTGACACTCGGCTTTTGAACGAAGCCTTCGTGAAATACACGTTACGTTCGTTTTACAGAAAGATGCTTTAAATTTTTTAAATATTGGGGGTTGGAATTAGTTTTAAAGGTTTTCTAAGAGATGGCGTAACTATCAATAGATCGCATCGGGCACACCTGTGACTATATTCATTTCAAAGCACATTGTGTAAGCTTCATTTTTCAGTATGTGGCATTCCACTGAAGTGTAAACAACATATATTTTTTCTCTGTGAACATGTCGACTTTCGTTCCAACAAAACGCAATTTGCGGGAAGGTTTACTTTTGTGCTTCCATTTGAAGAAAAAAGCGGTTGAAGCACAACGCACGCTTACTGAGGCTTACGGGGACTATGCTCCATCGATTTCTACTTGTGAGTACTGGTTCCGTCGGTTTAAAAGTGGTGATTTTGATACGGAAGACAAAGAGCGTCCGGGCCAGCCGAAAAAGTTTGAAGATGAGGAATTGGAGGCTTTGCTCGATGAAGACCCGTGTCAAACCCTTCAAGAATTGTCAGAATCATTGGGAGTCGACTTATCAACGGTCGGCAAACGCTTGAAGGCCATGGGAATGATTCAAAAGCAAGGAAATTGGGTGCCGTACCAGTTGAAGCCGAGAGACGTTGAACGGCGATTTTGCATGTGCGAACAACTGCTTCAACGGCATAAAAGGAAGAGTTTTTTTGCATCGTATTGTCACTGGCGATGAAAAGTGGATCCATTACGATAATCCTAAGCGAAAAAAATCGTGGGGACCACCCGGCCATGCATCAACATCGAGGGCCAAGCCGAATATTCATGGCGCCAAGCTTATGCTGTGTATTTGGTGGGATCAGAAGGGTGTCGTGTACTATGAGCTGCTAAAACCTAACGAAACCATCACTGGGGAACGCTACCAACAACAATTGATGCAATTGAGCAGAGCATTAAAGGTTAAACGGCCGGAATATGCCAAAAGACACGACAAAGTGGTTTTTCAACATGACAACGCACGGCCACATGTTGCAAGAACCGTCAAGGAAACGTTGGAGGCGCTGAATTGGGATGTGCTACCCCACCCGCCTTATAGCCCAGACATAGCCCCTTCCGACTACCACCTATTCAGATCGATGACGCATGGCTTGGCTGAGCAGCGCTTCACTTCTTACGAGGATACCAAAAAATGGGTCGATTCGTGGATTGCCTCAAAAGACGAATCGTTCTTCCGGCGTGGAATCCATATGCTGCCAGAAAGATGGGAAAATGTTGTAGCTAACGATGGACAATACTTTGAATAATATACATTGTACCGTTGTTTCTAAATAAATGCTCAAAAACCGAAAAAAACCTTTAAAATTAATTCCAACCCCCAATAAATATTGGTATTCATCTAACTGAACTGGCTGAATACATCTAACAAATAATCATCAATCTCTTTTGATTCATATAAATTTTCAGAATTAAACATTTTTAGCATATTTACGGTCGGTATAAAATCGATGCATCCATTTGTCATCCCATATCGAACGCGGAGGATTGCGTCAGAAGTTTTTACAGACATTCTATTTCTTAATTTATCTTTCACAATATTCATAATTGAGAAAGATCTTTCAACTACCGCATTCGAAAATGGGATGCACAATAAAGCGAAAACTAATTGAACAATGTGCTTATAGCGCTGATCATTACATGCATTTTTAATATTAAAAATCTCCACACAAAATGATTCTCTGAGTGGATAAAAGATTCCACTGTTTTATTGTTTCATTCACATCTTCGCAAACCTCTTTGAAATGAACAGCGATATCTTTAATATCACCCTTTTTAAACTGCTTGCTGTTCCTGGAGTAAAAAATTTAAGTTTTTCTAAGATATGAAAATTGTCTGAAACTCAAGTTTGAATTTGCTCACACAACTTTACTATAAAATTAATACAGTTTTTTTTTAATTTGTTCTAATACGTCAACATTTAAAGTTTCGGCAATAATATTAAAATCGTATCCAAACTCCACACAAGAGAAAGGCATTAAAAATAACTTAAAATTAAACTGCGAAATATCAGAATTTTTTACTTTTGACAGTTCTTGTGGAACAACAATGATTTGAAGAAATGAAAAAAATAAGTCATGTAAGTCATCAAATTAAGACAATCTACCTGATCAGCCTGAAATAATTTATTAACAGAAATCACTCTATTTAAAATTCGATGTAAGAAAGTCAAATAAATTCTATTTGAGTTTTTTTTAAACATTTCAAAAAGTTTTTCTGCAGTGTAGGAATTGTCTCTACCAACAGCTAAGCCAAAATGCACTTTTAAAGTATCATATTGATCAAGAATTACCTTAATCGCTTCACACCGTGCAAGCCACCGCGTGCCAGACAATTTGCTTATTTTATTGGGAGCCTTGTCAGAAATCAGCTTACACAAGTTTGCGTATTTTCTGCCTTTCCGTACTTTTCGAAAACCAATTATGCGACTCTCGAATCATAAAATCTAAATAATTTGGAAGTGAAAAAAGCTTTTTCAGCTGCCAAATGCAGGGAATGGCACACACATTTTACAACGACAAGATGAGGGATTGTTACTTTTAATTTAGATAAAAATGAATTATATTTCCCTGCCATAACATTAGCCACATCAATACCAATGCCGATTAATTTATTTCTTTATATCTATTTTATCAGATTCTAAAACGCTTTTAAATGACTGAACCATTGCTTCATGATTTCCGCCTTCAAGTTCGATTAATCTATAAAAAGTTGTTACAATTTTTAATGTTTTTTTGCTAAAATAACTGACCATTAAACTCATTACTTTTTTTGTATCTATAGTAGTGCTTTCATCTACTATCATTGAAAAATACGAGTCACTTATATCTGCAACTAAATCATTTAGCATATACGGACTAATGACATTCGTAATGAGTCCAAGGCACTTAGTACGGTGTAATTTAATAGAAGATAAAATTTCGGACTTTTCATCTATGGATTTTATCACTCCGCCCAAATGGGGGCGGACTGTTCTAATTGAGCAATGTTCTGCAATAAGAGCAGCAATTTTCAATTCCGCGACTTTCCTATGTTCTTCAATAGGTTTCGTAACGAACGCTGTTATCTTTTTGTTTTGTTTAATTTCTGATTCGTCTCTGCCCCGATTTAAATGTTTTTGGGACTTTGAATGATCAATAAGCGTCTTCTTGTGAGCTAAGATGTTGTCTTTGCACCATTTACAATAAGCACGTGAGCAATCCAATAAAACAGGTGCGATCCAATCTAAAATATGAATTAAAATAACTTATCGCATATTTAATCTAAGCGCAGACAGTTGATTAGTTGTTTTCAATTGTTTAATGTGAAATTGGTATTAAAATTAAGTTTTACTTTTAAAAGGAGGCTCCGTGTCCCATTTTTTTTTGTATATTTTTGGGCATATCTTTTTTTCTATAGCTTTTTCCATACTTCTGTGGTTTTTAATATTTACAAGAAATTAATTGCAGCTAAAGCGCGAAGCGAGTTTGAAGTGAAGTGGGAAATGATAAGTAATTTATTTGAAGTGCTGCCAAATCAGCTGTTTTTGTAAATACCTGTTTTACACATGCAAATAAGTGTTGCTGAAATACCCAAGAAGCCAAATTGCAACTTCTTTCATGAATTAAGATTGTGAGCTTTAGATCAAGTGAGTTTTCAAGAAGGCAACAACAACAACAACAACTCTGTATAGAGTCAATCACTTAGCTGACTAGACAGTCTGTTTCGGAAATCGCTACATATTCCTCATCAGTAGTCTTTGAGTGATTAAGCTGTGATCAACTCACTGTTTAAACTAGCATATGAATGTACAGATCCTCTAATACATTCTCATGAATTGTATGGCTGCTAATCATATGACACTTCAAAGCAGGAGGCCATTTCGTTCGAGGCCATCTTTCGTTTTTAATTTTTGTATGTTTTCGCACAGTATGGACGAAAAATTTTTCTTGAAATTTCTTCCATAATTTCCAAAACAAGAAAAAGAAAAAATTTTTTTTGAAAGGTGAATTTTTCAAATACCTCTAAAAACCCCCTAGCAAATATAAAATCTCCCTAAAAAATCCCCTAAAGATTTAATTCCTCTAAAATTCCTCAAACCAGTTAAAAACCCCTAAATCTAGGGGGAAATCCCCTAACCTGGCAACAGTGCCCGCAGGCAACGTATTAGTATTAGTGCCTTTATGCATGTAGAAACGAACATTCCAGTGGGCAAAAGCAGGTCTTTGAAGCGCTTCTAGCAGGCCATCAAATAGATTTCTTAGCCCTTCCGTGCTCGTTTCCAAGCCCATAAGCTTTTTGATATGAAACGAGAAAATTTTGTAGGCCTTCCGCTCTCGCGACTCTAAAGAAGCCTGCTAGAAGCCCTTCCTTCGAATGTACATTAGAAAGAAAAGCAATATAAATATCAACTTGAAATAAAAAAACTTTTGACAAATTCCAGATTTGAACCAAAGTCCTCTCAGCTGGCGGTCTGGCATCTTACCCACTCGTCCACCTCAGTTGTTAACAAACTTCAGCTTATTTTGCATCATTAGGCTGCGTTCATAGTAAGCGCTTTTAGCTTAGCCGAGAGGTTTAGCTTAAAAACGCTTTGTGTATAATCATATGGAAAAAGCTCAAAGTGTTCATAGTGACAGCATAAAGCTAGCATAAAGCTTCTTTTCAAATGCTTTTCAGCGCTTATATCTCCATCTCGCTTGCTCTCACAGCAAAATAATCTTATTCGCTTTATTCTGTTTGATCACAAAGTTTAAATTTTTTTATTTAGTTTTATTATTTATTGCGACGTGCTTAATTTTTAACTACATTTCGGCACTTGTTTATCAGTTTTGCCTGTTAACAATATTTTCGTTGATTTCGTTTTATATGTTTGATCTTTTTTCTGCTGAAGTTTTAACCGTTGTTGCGTTGTTGTTGCGTTGTTGTAGCGTTTTTGTTGTTTCGTTTTGTGGTGCTTTTCTGTTTTATGCACTTCTCACAAGTGACTTGTGTATTCTATCTCGTTTGTAACATAGTTTTCGTTTTTCTTGTGTCCTTTTTGTGCTGAACTTTCCTGCGTTGTTATGCTTTGTGTTTCAAGTTCCTTTGAACTTTTGTTTATTATTAGTTTAATCTTTCGTTGGTCATAATCGCGAATCTACTTAACGACTAGTTTAGTTTCAAAATGGATATTGATCAGTTGATGACTGAAGTTTATTCGCGCCGTCTTTAATGGGATAAACGTCAAAAAAATTACCACAATCGGTTATTAACTGAAAAGTTGTGGGATGAAATAAATCAGCAAATGAAAATACCGAGTAAGTTTATGAAATTTTTTGTGTTTTAATACACATATTAAAATATTAAAATACACAAATTAAAAATTACAAAGAAAAGCTTTTATCGAAGAAAAAAATTTTTTAATACAAATTTTTTAATCCATTTAAGGGGAAAACTTGTAAGATTAGAATAAAATCGATAATATATGTTATATTCAGAAAGTTCATTTAAAAATAAGAAAATTTAAGTTTCTCGCTTCCTTATTTTTATCTTCGCTACCCATTTAGCGTACCGACAAAACGTAGTCTGCGTTGAAAAGATAAAAAAAAACACTGCCTTTACGTGATCACAACATTCTTAACGATCTTAAAATCTACCAACAAAGCTACAAACAAAATATCATGCAAGTTCTTTGCTTCCTTCCCTTATTTTCTCTATTTTCCTATCCTGTTTCAAAATTGTTGTTGACTTCGATACAAATCAAAAATAAAAACTTTGAACCACTTCGTGGAATGCAAAACAGAATTTTAAAATCTACCAACAACGTAATGTCTCTTTTTTTCATTAAAAATCAACAAAGTTTTCTTTTTCATTTCTCTTTACTCTTCTTCACACTTTTTAAACAAAAAATCTTTCAATGACTCAACAAAACGCAATTGAGGTCATATTTCCAAAAAAACAAATGAAAAAAGCATCAGTAAGCTGCAAGCATAAAGCGCGCACTATGAACACCAATAAGCTCAATAAGCTACTTTGTGCAGCGTTGAATAAGCGTTCACTATGATCAAAAAAAGCTAGACAAAGCAGCTTTATGCTTCAGCTTCAGCCAAAGCGTCCACTATGAACGCGGCCTAACAAATAAAAGTAAGTTTTCGGGAGCGCGGGTTCGCAACCCAGCTCGGCCCAAAAAAAAATTTTTTTTTTGTACTTTTTTTAAAATCTACATTTATTACAAATTTTTCTGTCAATTTAAAATTTTTTTGGAATTTTTTTGTAAATTTCTTCATACAAAAATAATAGAAAAGACTTAGAATTTTTCCATATAAAAATTTTCACATAATGTGATATGCAATGTGTTAGATTTCGGAGAACTGGGTTCGCGTCCCAACTCGGATAGAAAAATAATTGTTTTTTTGTTTTTTCTTTAAGATTTGATTTTTTTTAATTGATCTGATCATTTATAATTTGTAAAAAAATTTTTTAAAAATTTTTTAAAAATTTTTTTATATAAAATAACAGGAAAAGACTCCAAACCTTCAAAAGGTAGGCCTTACAGAAGCACTCATCAATGCAGCGATCACGGAAGGTATTTTGACGCCATTAAGAGCACTACTAGCATGCATTCTTTTGCGTATCGCTAGCTAAAATGCCCACTGGGATCAGTCTTATGCCAACTGTCGATTGAGTAGGTTCTTGTCGCATGATTTCTTGATTTTTTTCTGATTCGAAAAATTTACGTATTTATTTCTATTAGGTCATATAGAAGCCGTTATTACACTATGAAAAACGTATAAGCTGTTGAAATTGATTCTTATGAGTAGGTACCTTTTTAATATACCTTTTTAATATTTAAAACCATGTTTGTTGTTGAATGGGAAGAATAACTTTTTTGCTGAGAATTTATCAGGGCAAGCAGAATCTTTGGTATGCGGACGTGAAGTTAAAGTTGTCTGAAATTGATAGAGATGATAAGGTCATAAAATATCAGAACAGTAATTTCACATAATTAAATAATTCTTATTAATCATTATTAATTTACAAAATAATCGTAAAACACGTAATTTTGAAACGTAATACGCCTCTGTCGAATTGTGTTTTGAAATTTTTTAAAAAATGATTTTTTGCCATAACTTTTGGTTGGAAAGAGATATTGAGGTAATTTTTTCACATAAACTATTTTTGAGACTTTTTGTTAAAAAAATATCAAAACAAAATTTTTGTTCGACGACAAAAACAGTAAAATAATTTTTGCCGCTAAACTGAAGGAATTTTTGCAAATGAATGCTATGCCATATGAAAGGTAGTCTTAAATGCAATTTGTACTTGATTTTATTTTTACCACAAAAACAACTTTTAAGTAATTTTGTTATAAAAAAATCAATATTTTAAAATTTTAATAACAAAGTCAAGCCTCTTTTGAAAAAATATAAAAAAATATACACGACTTAACGGTAAAGTTCGAACTATTTTTGTGAAAAGCTTTTTTAGAAATTATGAACAAAAAAAATTCAATGAAATATATATAAAAACAGCGGAGATATTTGCATCGAAATTCAAAACTTTGATTTTCATGTCGTTTTTTTCTCACTCTTAGGTACACTGTAAAAAGTAAATCTTATTATTAGGTGAAAAACTGTCATAAAGTAAGCTGCAACAGCTTTAAGGCAGCTTTCGCTGAAATAGCACTCGCCTTTATTTGCTGCAAACCAGCATCCAATACTGTCTTATTTTAAGGCAGTTAAATTGTAAAAGCAGCAGTAGCTTCGCTGAATTCCAGCCCTTATTATTAGTGAAAAGGATTTCAACTTCCTACTGTTTGAAATTAAGGCTGCATAAACTTACAGCCCTATTCTGATTGTTAGCTTAACAAGAAATAGTTAAGAAGCTCTTGTTAAGCTGATTGTTATGTTATGTAAATGTTGGTATTCTTAAAAATCATTAACAACATAAAAGCTTAAAAAGCTTTTAAAGTTCACCATGCATGGTGAAAATCGATATGCCTATTGAAAGATGAGATGCGCGATATGAACAGATGCTTCGAGTGCAGCTTGTGACTTTGCAACATAGAAATAAGAGATAAGGAAGTGGTGTTCTGAAATAAAAATGCGGCATTTTTCTTACTGGTGTATGTTCACACCAATACAGAAACATTCACTCAGGGCCACATTCGGTTGTTGCGTACAGCTAGGCCCAGTTTTTTGATAGAAATTGCATATTAAAAAAAGTGTTCCAATGATGTTTCTAATAGAACCCATTAATTAATTTTTTTTTATTTAAACAATTATAAATGGACATTTCCGCCAAAAGGTCTACCACGACTGAAAAAATAAATGTTACTTAAAATTCGTTAAAACCTCCATAATAGAGAAAAAAAGTTCAAATTTGTATTGTGAGAGTACTGAGAGCTGATCTCTATTTGAATTTTAAAAAATGGCAGCAAACATGATGAATGGCAACAAAAGTTGAAATTTTATAAGTATAATAAATACTCGTATAATACAAAGTTTAATAAAAATTTTTTCAGTTTTGGATTGTTACGGTCCTGAATTACACTTTACATGTTTTTCTAGTTCAATTAAATAAATAAAACTATAAAATATTTACACTTCTTTGAAGAAAAAAAATTTGTCACCTAACGTATATCACTTAACGTTTCAAACTAGGGTTTGCATAAAAATAATTAAAAAAGATTTTTCAACGAAACAATTATGAATATGAAGCAATATTATTCCAGATTATGTTAAAAAACTTTCATTAAAAAAACTCATGCACACTTCGCAGATTTTTTTCGTTAATTTTGATGCAGGTAAAAACCACTTCTATTTTATGTCACATAATGTATCATTTTTGGTGGCTTCTATCTGAGAGCCGAACTTTTGACAACTCTTAGCTTTTACAACCTGTATAGTGCGCTTAGTAAACTATTGAAAAATCATAATAAGAAAACTGTAATTTTTCTTTGTTTTTCTACTCATTAAAGTCGTACGACTGTCACGTGCGTAGCTACGGAAATGACCATATTATATATTTGTCATTTATGCCGAGATCATATCTATTAAATAACTTAACAAAACAAAAGAAAACAAATTCATTAATACATATAATTAATCATAATAATAATAACATATATTCATATGAAATCCAATAGTCGTAAGTTACATTTTAAAAATTTTACAGGAGAAGCAAAATTCTTGCTAAATTTGAAAAAATTGCACTGAGGGGCTTTTAGAACTTTGTTAATAAAAACGAAGTTTTTCGTTGTAGGAGTGTAAAATTTTTCAAGAACATGTATTTTAATACGGTGCATCATAATCAATCAAAATGTTTTTGATTTTTTGACAATTTACGGCTTTTTTATTTCATATGATGATTTGTTTTAAAAATATAATGAGATACTACAATATTATAATGGCCGGAAGACTTTGTATGATCTTCAAACATATTTTCTCCAATAAGGGATTTTTGCGTATTAAATAATATTCTACTTTAATATATTTTTTGCAAAATAGATTTGTTTTTATCTAACAACTTCGTTTGAACACGCAGTTCCTTTCCATTTATTTCTATGTCCAAGATGTGCGGAAATCTGAAAAGAAACACAAATATCTTTTAATATTGATTTAATATACTGAAAAAAGGCGCCCTAAAACTGGGTGGCCCCTTCAAAAATAGAATGCGGCCTTGCAGTGTTCTTCGTGCTTTGACAGTACTGATTGCTAAAAAACTGTGGGCCATTTTTTTTTAATTTTTCTAATATTTCTGAATAGAAATATATTAATTTGCAATTGATATTCACTTTGTGAAAATCACTTTAATATAAATACCGTGATTTTTCTTTTAAAAACACACCGGTGTGGGCATCATTACCTGTGAAAGGGAATTGCACTGTTCTTAAATTTTTGACCATTTTCACAGCTGTGCACAATACAACGCAAGTTTATAATACCGTTTAAAATTTATTTTGTATTATTAAACTCTTTTAAGTGATCACAACCACTTATTAGTTAATTTTTTAAAACTTTTTTGCAAGCACAGCGATTCTATTTGTTTTTTTTTCTGAGCGACTCGAACTGTCAAAAAAGCACACGAGAAAATGCCGCACTACACGTACACTGTATGTGTGCGAAACACCATTTCCTTATTTTTTATTTCTATGCTTTGCAAGCCCTTGAAACAAATTTGCTACGGCTACTGAAAAATTTCATTATCAACACTTAAAATAAGTAAAAATTCTTCCATTTTTCAGTTTAATATATTTAAACTCAATATTATATTATAACTAGCTGAACCCGGTGTGCTTCGCTACCCCCTCGTTTAAAATAAAATTAAAAGTATTTATATATTTACAAAAATTTATTTATTTAATTTAATTATTGCAATGCTTCCCTCTTTTTTTGTTGTAAACCAATTAGAATTCAGCGCTGAATCGCATGTAATTTGCTTCATGCTCCCCCTTTTTATTTTTAGACCAATCAAAAAGCAGCAATTACACAATCAGCTGTTTCGCAGTCTGTTGTGGGAGAATGAGAATGGGGTTACCCCACTCTCTATTTTAATTGACACGTATTATAAAATCAGCTGTTTTGAAGACAGTGGTAGAAGAAAGAGAATTGAGCTACCCCACTATTTTAATTAATATGTATTTTAATGATTTTAATGACATGATTTGTGGTATAGCCGTTAATAAACGTAGTAAAAAAAGTAGGTGCAGAAGTGTGCATGGTCGAAAAATATTATCATGTAATAAGTATTCCTGAGTCAAAGCTGAACGCTGTGAAAATTTAAGATCGGTTATCAGGTCCAGCCTCCAATATATCGCAAACAAAGGGGCGTGCTCCGCCCACTTTTCTTTTGGTACGTATTTCTATTCATGCTAATACCATATATAGCAAATACTGCCGCCGTTGGTCAAAAAATGCCCAAGATATGACGATTTTAAAATTTGGGTTATATGGGCGAGGCCACGCCCCTTCGTCCACTCACAACTTTATATAGTCAAGAATTTATTATTTCGTAAGAATATCCTATTGTGAAAATTTAATGATGATCGGTCCAGTAGTTAAGACTATATTGCGATTTTTAATTTTCCTAAAAAGGGGCGTGGTCCCACCCACTTTTCTCCTGGTACGTATTCCTAACTATGCCAATACCATATGTACCAAATAGCATCAACGTAGGTCAAAAAATGCCCAAAATATGGCGATTTAAATTTTTAGGTTATATGGGCAGTGCCACGCCCCTTTGCCAAATAAAAACTTCATATAGCCTTTTATTCTTTCCAGATTCATAGTAAAATGCTGTGAAAGTTTCAGGAAGATCGGTCCAAGGGTTTGGCCTCCTATAAAGCACAAACAAACAAACAAACAGACAGACATTCATTTTTATATATATAGATTGAAAGCAGATTTATTATAATTAAAGTAAAATGGGGCGAAAAAGGGGGATTTGGTAATAAACAATCTATGGCTACCTTACCTGTAGATAAAAACTATATAAAACTTTAGGTAAATACATATTACAAAAAAAGTATTTTGTATAGCAAACATTGTTAGTGGTATAAGTAAGTATCTGAATTAAAAAAGTGGGCGTAAAAGTGGGCGCGGTCGAAAAAGTACCCTATTAATCATGCCAGAGTCCCAGTTAAATGCTGTGAAATTTTCAGTAAGATCGGTCCAGAGGTTTGGTCTCCTATAAGGTACAAACAAACAAATAAACAAACACACATTCCATTTTATATATATAAGATAGCTTAAACCCGGCGCGTTGCTGCCGCGGCCCCGTTGCCAAACGCGAATAAAATGTTATCAGTGAAACTGTATATGTAAATTGTGGTCGAATACTCAATTCCATGGCTGTGCGACCTATAACTCAAAAGCTGTAGAATTTCTCAAATTTTGGTTTCATGGGAGGTGACACGCCCCCTTGTCCAACGCCATACAAAGTTATCAGTAAAACTGCATGTGTAAATTAAGTTCGAATGCTGAATTCCGAGGCTTTGTTTGGTTTACTCAAAAGCTATTCGATATCGCAAATTTGGGTTGTATAAGAGGTGCCACGCCCCTTTGTCCAACTCCCATAAAATTTTATCAGTAAAACGCCACGTGTAAATTGTGGTCGAATTTCGAATTCCAATGATGTGCGGCCTATAACTCCAAAGCTATTCGATATCGCAAATTTGGGTTGTATGGGAGGTGCCACGCCCCCTTGTCCAACTCTCACAAAATTTTATCTGCGAAGCGGCACGTGTAAATTGTCGAATACCGAATTCCGAGGCTAAGCGGCTTATAACTCCAAAGATATTCGATATCGCAAATTTGGGTTGTATGGGAGCTGCCACGCCCACTGTTAGTAGGAGGTTGAAATATACTTTACGACCTATTCTCATACCTACAAAATATACATACAAAATTTCATGAAAATCGGTCGAGCCGTTTCGAAGGAGTTCGATTACGTACCCCGTGACAGAAGAATTTTATATATTAGATTTGAATTTTTTTTTTATTTGCACAACAATTTTCTATCCACATAAATTTAATTCGTTGTTAAGACTCTTTCTGTCATGAACAAAATTGTAAAGAAAAGAGCTTTTAAATTTGCAGCAGAATACGAAACCTTAACAAATTGTTAATATTAACTATTTTGTTGATGTGGTGAGCTTAGTTAAGCTACCAGAATAGGGCTGTAAATCTAATTGAATCAGGTTAATTTACCAAATGTCAATGATGAGATTTTTGAAATTGGGGCAGTGTGGGATTAAAAAAATCATGGTCACCTTTTGTTTTAATACAAAGTAACAAGGAATTAGATAAAATTAAAAATTTAAAGACAGGACATTTCACCAACCTTATCCCAAGGTGCCCTTTGTTGCAAGTTCTGCATCACTAGTGCAGAATTTGACAGCTATCAGGTTGTTTTTTTTTTTGCTATAAGCCTACCATGTTTTTTCGCTATTTTCTACAGGTATTCCTATGAACCAGATCCGTCAGGTAAAACTAACGTTGATCAAGTTAATACGATGTGGTTAACTCTCCTAACCAAATTCGTCAGGTAAAAATAACCTGGAGCAGGTAAGAGCATTTTTCCCTGAGTGTAAGCGCAAAATTTTAGCAAATTAAGTTAACACATTTTTTAGTGATAAGTACACTTTTTTACTATTCAAATAAGTTTTGACATAAAATTTGGTGAAAAAATAGCGAAATCTACAAAAATTCTGTATGAAATTCTTAAAAATCCGTAGATTTACCTTATTTTCCGCTGTTGTCCGTTTATCTGTGCAAGGCTTAAATATCCGTAGAAATCTGTAATTTCTGTGTAGTAGGCACCACTAGTTCAGACGTACGTTGTGTTGCTCTTCCAAAATAATATTAAAAATTTTTCCCAAAAGATTTTTGATCCAGTGAATTTATCGCGTTTTATGCCAACTACTCAACACAAATTCATGATAAATATATCAGTCGTGTTGGTTTTATGTTGCTTTTCAAAAATATGAAGTGTTTGTGAAATATCTATCGAGTGGTTGTGTGATGCCAGCATTTCACCCCACAAACTCAGTTTTTTTTTATGTAAAGATCAAAGAACCTAGGCATGCGCCTTATACAAGCAAGGTTTTGGTCTTTGACCTGAAAGGAAAGGTATAGATTATTTAGAGGAATTGATTGGAACCATTGATTGGAACCATTGGCGAATTAACCGTGAAAGACAATTTGAATTGCTTTTAAACGAGGCTAGTGTTATGCCTTAACCTCGACAAGCATTTCCAGCCCTTAGTTGTTCCTGTCCTTTAATTCCACATTTTCCACAATTTAGTTGTGTATTTTTAGTTTTTCCATAATTCTTTAATGAAGGAAAGAACAAAGAAAGTGAAAAGAACCACGCCCGAACCCAGATTCGAGCCAGGGACCTCTGGGCTGATAGTCTAGCGCATTCTCCACTAGACTACAAAGGCTGACAATGCGTATTTAGTGTTTTTGCATAGCCAACGGAATCGAGGTTCTAACTCTTCCACCACATTGCAGCCTTTAGATGTTTCGGTCTTCGGGCCCTTCAAGCGCGCGTTCACGCAAAACTGTATGGAATGGTGTCAGTCGCATGTTGGCTGTGTGCTCGAAATCCACCATATGCCGGGCCTTGCTGATAAGGCCATGATACAGACCGTGGCTCAGCGGACTATTAGATCAGGTTTCGAAGCCACTGGCATCTATACTCTGAACGCGAGCATATTCATCGATGACGACTCTTTTGCGGCAAACATTAGCGGCGAAAATCTAATGGCCGAAGATCCGCCAACGGCTGAAGATGTGCCAAATATTCTCGTCGTTCTTGATAATACGGACGTTGGCTCGAACAATGCGGTGTCTACATCAAAGGTGCTAGTATAGGGTGTTTTTTTAGCTGCATGAGAGCTTTAAATAATATTACAAGACAGAAATATTGTTGAAATGCAATTTTTATTATTATAGTCGGGCTGATATCTTCATGGCATTTATTTTTTAAATATGATTTCCGGCATACTTATGTCCGCCGCGGCTACGGGTAACATAGTCCATTCGATCAGTCCAATTTTTCACTACTTTTTCCAATAAATCTGGCCGTATGGCGTCAATGGTGGCTTGAATATTGGCTTCACAATGCTTCAAGAGTTGCTGGTTTGTCGGCACAAACCAATGACTTAACATAGCCCCATTAAAAGTAATCGAGAGGCGTTAAGCCGCTCGAAAGAAAGTAGATAAAGTTGTCACCAAATTGATTTTGCAATAAATTGATAGTTAAGCGCGCTGTATGGCAAGTTGCGCCGTCTTGTTGGAACGAAATATCGTCAATGTTTAGCTGATTAATTTTTGGAAACAAAAAATCAGTCAGCATGTCTCGATAGCGCTCGCCATTCACCGTAATGGTAGCTCCTTCCTTATTTCTTTCAAAATGATGCCGCCAACGAGTAAACCGCACCAAACACTCAATTTTAATAGATGAAATGGTGATTCGTTAATGGCTTGAGGATGCTTCGCTTCATATACGGCAATTTTGGTTATTGACGAAACCAATTGCTTGCTCACTAAGCCGATTATATTGACCATAAAATGGAGGAAGTGCTCTATGAACTTAGCGAACAGATTTATTTTTTTCAAAGTAAATTTCCACAATTTGGTAGCATTAAACGATTCATTATGAATTGCCAAACCTTACTGAACAGAAATGTCAACACAGTTTGACATTCTCAACTGTCAAACTATAGACAACAACCACCGAAACTTCTCATGCAGCTAAAAAAACACCCTTTAAATAAAAAAGGAAATAAATTTTCACTTAAAAAAAAAATAAAAATAAACTGGCCATTTCAGCCCTTGGAAGGACTTTGACCTAGCTTCTATTGATCAATTGTGTTGTGCGTGTAATTAAATGTTTGATCACAAATGACCGAGAACTGGACCTACGTGTTTTGTGCCGACTCCGAACGGCTTATGTTCTCAAGAAGCTTTACATGGCAATTTTTACTCTCTGAGGTTTGCCAAAAACTTTCTGTCTGAGCTGGAATTGAACCCGGAATACCACGGTTCTTAAGCTTAGGGGCACTCTACCCAGTAGGCTACGGTCATCACTTAAAATTTTCACTTAAAGTAATTTATTTACTGATAATATTTTTACAATTAAGTACTAAAATATTTGAGCACTTTTGAACTATTTAGTTCATTTGGTACAATAAACTGCTTGCTTAATTTGGTTGTTGCAACAGAGCCTCCTCTATTGTATCATAACCGCCATGTATTATGACTATTGCATAGTGTTAAATCGTTAATGTCTCCTTTCCAACATGGATTTCTTTCCGGAAAAGCCACTATTTTCCACCTACTCGAACTTACATCAAAATCTAAAGAAAGTTTTGGAAAAGGTATGCAGATTGATGTTATTTATAAAGATTTTAGCGAAGCTTTTGACGTTGTAAATCACAAAATTGATCTTAAAATTACAATCTATAGTAATAAAACTCATTTTCTGTTTGTTTGTTTGTTTGTTTGGCCTTTATACAAATCTAAACGGCTCAACGGATTTTGCTCATACTAAGTATACATATTAAGTGCATTCCAACTTAAAATGTTATATACTTAGTTTTTGCCACGCTCCCTCTGAAATTTTTCGACTAACGGTAATTTTGTTATTATAAAACTTTTTACGATCGGAGATTTTTGTATATTTAATTTAAAAAATTTTTTATTTTGACATCAAAAACATTCACATATCTTCAAAATTGGAGAAATTTTCAGTACGACTTTTTCATAAAACATCGTTGCCTAAGAATGAGGAAAAAACGACATGAAAATCAAAGTTTGGTCTTTCGATGCAAATATCTCCGCTCTTCATTAATATATTTTATTCAAAATTTTTTTTGTTCAAAAGTTCAATAAAATCACTTCACAAAAACAGGATGAACTGTATGTTTTATGATTATGTCCAAAAAAGGACCAAAATATTGACTTTTTACTCAAAAAATGACTCAAAAATTGTTGTTGTTGTAAAAATGAAATCAATTAAAAATTGCACATCTGGCTACCTTTCATATGACATAGCATTTATTTGCTAAAATTCTTCCAGCTAAGCGCAAAAATTATTTTACTGTTGTTGTCATCAAAACAACAAGGTACCCCCTTTGATTTTTTTCGCGAAATTTATTTTTTCCAAAATGTTGTTTCTATATTTTTTACAAAAAATTCAAGTCTCAAAAATAATTTATTTGAAAAAATTACCCCAATATCTCTTTTCAATCAAAAGTTATGGCTTAAAATCTATTTTTTCATACCAGACTTTTAATAAAACTGAGTTTTATTTTAAAATCTATAGTAATAAAACTCATTTTCTGTTTGTTTGTTTGTTTGTTTGGCCTTTATACAAATCTAAACGGCTCAACGGATTTTGCTCAAACTAGGTATACATATTAAGTGCGTTCCAACTTAAAATGTTACATACTTAGTTTTTGCCACGCCCCCTTTAAAATTTTCCAACTAACGGTAATTTTGCTATTATAAAACTTTTTAGTATCGGAGATTTTTTTGTATTTAATTTTAAAAAAATTCTGTTATTTTGACATCAAAAACATGCACATATCTTCAAAATTGGAGAAATTTTCAGTATAACGACTTTTTCATAAAACATCGTTGCCTAAGAATGAAAAAAAAACGACATGAAAATCAAAGTTTGGTCTTTCGATGCAAATATCTCCGCTATCCATTAATATATTTCATTAAAATTTTTTTTGTTCAAAAGTTCAACAAAATCACTTTACAAAAATAGGTTGAACTGTACCGTTAGGTCAGTGTATATATGTTTTATGATTATGTCAAAAAAGGTCCAAAATATTGACTTTTTACTCAAAAAATGACTCAAAAATTGTTGTTGTTGTAAAAACGAAATCAATTAAAAATTGCACATCTGGCTACCTTTCATATGACATAGCATTTATTTGCAAAAATTCTTCCAGCTAAGCGCAAAAATTATTTTACTGTTTTTGTCATCAAAACAACTAGGGTACCCCCTTTGATTTTTTTCGCGAAATTTATTTTTTCCAAAATGTTGTTTTTATATTTTTTACAAAAAAGTCAAGTCTCAAAAATAATTTATGTGAAAAAATTACCCCAATATCTCTTTCCAATCAAAAGTTATGGCTAAAAATCTATTTTTTCATACAATTGACTATCTATAGTAATAAAACTCATTTTCTGTTTGTTTGTTTGTTTGTTTGGCCTTTATACAAATCTAAACGGCTCAACGGATTTTGCTCAAACTAGGTATACATATTAAGTGCGTTCCAACTTAAAATGTTACATACTTAGTTTTTGCCACGCCCCCTTTAAAATTTTCCAACTAACGGTAATTTTGTTATTATAAAACTTTTTAGTATCGGAGATTTTTTTGTATTTAATTTTAAAAAAATTCTGTTATTTTGACATCAAAAACATGCACATATCTTCAAAATTGGAGAAATTTTCAGTATGACTTTTTCATAAAACATCGTTGCCTAAGAATGAGAAAAAAACGACATGAAAATCAAAGTTTGGTCTTTCGATGCAAATATCTCCGCTATCCATTAATATATTTCATTAAAATTTTTTTTGTTCAAAAGTTCAATAAAATCACTTTACAAAAATAGGTTGAACTGTACCGTTTGGTCAGTGTATATATGTTTTATGATTATGTCAAAAAAGGTCCAAAATATTGACTTTTTACTCAAAAAATGACTCAAAAATTGTTGTTGTTGTAAAAACGAAATCAATTAAAAATTGCACATCTGGCTACCTTTCATATGACATAGCATTTATTTGCAAAAATTCTTCCAGCTAAGCGCAAAAATTATTTTACTGTTTTTGTCATCAAAACAACAAGGGTACCCCCTTTGATTTTTTTCGCGAAATTTATTTTTTCCAAAATGTTGTTTTTATATTTTTTACAAAAAAGTCAAGTCTCAAAAATAATTTATGTGAAAAAATTACCCCAATATCTCTTTCCAATCAAAAGTTATGGCTAAAAATCTATTTTTTTCATACCAGACTATTTATAAAACTTAGTTTTGTGTTAAAATTCTCTATATAGTTTGAACGTCCCCATAAAATCTCTAAGAATGCAGTTGTGTGTCTAAAGTAATTACGAACATTTTGTATTATATAAATGTTTCTTTATAGTGATCATCTACTTATATTTTGCCTCCCCACCCCCCCGCCCCTCTCCTGTTAAATTTGTTTTGTTGTGAAGGCTGTATTTATTCTCACTATTGTGTCACCGTTGTAAATTAGTTCTTTATCAATGGTACTTTAAATGTTGTATATATATCACAATTTTATCGAAAAGATGACTGTGAATAAGAATGCTGTAAAAGTTAATATTTTCATGTAAGCAGTTTCAGCTATATGGCGATATAAAAAAACATATGCGCATCTGGTCAGCACAATTATTTCATTAGTTTTGATCTGTGCGTTAAATTCACAGATAGATGGCGCCACATGTGTAAGAGGTGTGGGTACAAACTATACGTACACCTTGCGTTGAATAGCTGAATTATGTTTTTTCAAATTTAACCCCACACGATTGGGATTACAGACAGGTGGCGCTATTTTCTGCTTACAGAAGAATATCTGATGTTCTTATGCAGCTAGCACATAAGTTTTGCGAAATATTTTGCGAAAATGCTATTCCACCAAACTTTTCAAAAGTAATATAATGCAGTACTGCCAGTTTTTTTTAGAAATTTTAGTAGGTACAATCATTTTTAGCACAACGAATTTTCATAATACATTGATAGCTAATAATGAGAAAAAAAATATATGAAAATCAAAGTTTTTACTTTTAATGCCAATAACTCTGCTGTTTTTAATATATTTCATTAACATTTTTTTTTTGTTAAAAAGTTCAATATGTTTTTTAATATAAATCTTTGTTTAGACGTTAAAATGTCCATATCTCAAGGACGCATTGACTCCCACCATAATTTTTATTTTGTTGAAAAGGTAATTGTGCTTGCTTAAAGATTGAGTAAATATAAAAATTCTTTTTAATTTTTAAAATCTGTTTTTCGTACCGCTTCTTTGAATTCAATTAGCTCACCGCAAGAGATGGAACCACCAACAACAAAAATTTTCCTAACCTTTTTTGGATCAATGTTCATTCAATTACCTAGCAAACGGTGGATAAATAAAATTAAATAAAATAAAATTCAAATAAAATTCAACATGTTTTTCATTATTCCCGATTTTAAAAAGCATTTAATCGAGAAGTGTATGTTAAAATGTTTATATAAATGACTCACGAGTAACACCGGGTATATCAGCTGGTTCTCTATATAATTTGAGCGTCCTCATTTATCTCTAAGAATGTGTGTCTAGAGTAATTATAAACATTTTGGTTTATATAAATCTTCCTTATTGTAATCTTACTTTTTGCCTCCCCACCCCGGATTTTTCGGTTCAATTGCGTACTAACCGAAAGTATGCTGAAAAGTATACTGGAAAATATTATAAATTAGAAATCAGTACTGCATTACCGACACGATTCCAATATTTAAGAAAAGTCGGTAACTGTTACTCAATTTAGTTATTTTCGCACACAGCGTAAACTTGCAACAAATAACATAATAGCACTTCTTGCACTGTTCTTGCAGATTTTTCAGCTGGATTTATGTCGATCAACTGTTAACGTCGATAATATTGTTACAGGTTGCTGTATATACTATAATAAAAATTAAAAAGCGACTGCTTTCTTAACTTATACCTTTTTGCTAATTTACATTAAAAAACGATTGTACAATTTTTCATATAAAATAGGAATTCAGAAGATTTAAGAAATTGCATCAACTATCAGACTCAATTTATATTAATTTTTAATTTAGAGACAATCCAATTGTTATTTTCCAACTTGAAAAACTACTAAAAAATTTTAGGAAGATTTTTATAAATTTGATTTTCATTAGCGAAGTGCAAGTAACATGCTTGCCAGAACCAGTAAATTCAGTTTAGAACTAAAAAACAGTTTTTGATTGTGAAAAAACAGTGATAAAATTATTTCTTCGTTAAAAAAGCTTGGTAAATTTTTTAACTAATGTTTTTATAGTGGTCTCAAACTTAAGTTCAACACGTTTTTACAAAATTCCAAAATTTACAAAAACATTTAATCGAACAGTGTATATTAAAATGTTTATATAAATGACTTTCGAGTAACACCGGGTATATCAGCTAGTTGTTAATAATAATAATAATACTTAATTTCAATCAATATCATATTTTATATTTTTGAATTGTAATCAATATCTTATTTTAGAATTTTTATTTGCTATAAAACCTGTTAAGGTTAAGCTACCAAATAAATAAATAAATAAATGTATCATAACCCCCTCCATGCACTTGCATATAATTATTCCTGAGCTATTCTTAGCTATATAATAATTTTTAGCTATATTCTTTATACATATATTTAGATTTTTTTGCTGAAGATTTTAAAGTTTGCTTGGGCTTCACAGTTTTGTATTAAGTCGCAAATAATACAAATCTACGACTTCTAATCAACGTCTTTTGTTTTATTTTTGCAGCACAGTTGTGTCAACATGTTGCCTCAACAATATTGTCTCCGCTGGAAGTATCATCACAGCAACTTGCAGACCATGTTCTCGCAGCTGTTGGATCGTGGCTGCTTCTGTGATGTGACACTGGCGTGTGAAGGACAGCTTATACGGGCTCATCGTGTGGTGCTTTGTGCTTGCAGCACCTTCTTCGACACAGTGCTCACGAACTATGCCAGTGAACGCGATCCCATTATAATCATGAAGGATGTGACTTTCGCCGATGTCAAGGCTTTGATTGAGTTTATGTACAAGGGTGAAATCAATGTGGAACATGTAGGTCCATTTCTATGTAGCTGCACAGCTGCTATAGCAATTTGATACTCATATAATTTGTGATTATTTTTTAGGCAAATTTGGCATCGCTGCTGAAGACAGCTGACGATCTTAAAATCAAAGGTCTAGCCGAGGTCTCGTGGCGTGACGATGAAGATGTTGCAAATGGCGTTAGTGGTGGTGTGCCACCCCCGCCTGCAGACGCAGAATATATAACAGCTTCTCCGCAGCGCATGCATGACGGTTACACTATTAGCGCCGCACCACCCGATATGCGTTGTTCACCAATCGGCGATAATGGTATGGAACGTAGAAGCGCTGCGTCGCCCATTCACAACAACAAACATCAGTTGCCAACACGATTGCCCATGTTGACGCCCATACCGTCGTCTAGCATTACAATTGCCACAGCATCCTCGGCCGATCATTACTTGGGACCGAAGCGCAAGCGTGGACGTCCACCACTCGATGACGCCTACGATGTGTTCAACGTGTAAGTGAGCGAAAAAGCTATGGGCTAATTAAGTACCCGAAATCATGCAAATTTTCTCCTTTCTTTTCCAGGCGCAAGCTGACACATTATCCTAGCCACCTAGATGCACAGCCATTCGTTGATGCAGGACATCTGCATGCAACACAGCGCGAGGATCAGCAGCAGCGTCACTCGACCTCTGCTTATCAGCAGCATATCCATCAGCAGCAAAGGCGGCAACGTCAAAAGAACGAGCAAAAGCAACATGCAGCGGACAGCGATGATGCCGACGACAACCAGACCGATCCTGAATGGATCACCAGCAACTTGGAGGTGAATGTAGCCGAATGTGAAGCAGCTTCTGCTATAGGTCAGGCGGAAAGGGAAAGCAATGGCTCACCGGTCGAGCAGCAAAGCGACAAGATGGAGTTAAATGAAAAAGACCCACTTCCAGAGTCCTCGCCTGTACATGACCGCGAAAGATCAACCCCAGAGACAAGAGTTGCCGCTGAGAAAAATTCACTAAAAGTTGAACAGCGTTTCAAAAAGCGCAGCGTGCTTGAAAAGGCGAAAGAACAACGACAACGTGAGAGCAAGGAACGTGAAAAATTGGAAAACAAACACAACGAAGAAGAGAGAACCTCGGATCACGATGATGATAAGCATGCGACGATGTTGCCGCAGCCAGTGGAGGAGATTGAGAGTGCGCATCAGCAAAAATCAGCCAACGCAAGTAGTGCTGCATCCGCAACAAACGCCTCCACAACTTCATCTTCCGAATTGCCAAGCACATCGTCGCATTCAAAGATTGCGACCAACCCCTCACCCTCCTCCTCACATTCTCATACGCACGGACACGCACATTCTCACCCACATGGACACTCACACGGTCCCTCCATTTCAACAACGCACAGTCATGCACATGCTCACTTTGGAAAATACGGAGCGTCCGGCGAGGTCGGTGGCAGCGGCGGCGGTGGTGCTGGTGGTTATGTGCTCAATGAACACGGTATGTTGATGACACATGATTTTCCGACTCATGGGGCTGTTATGGCTGCGGCTGCATCAAATGGTGATCATGATTTTGTTGACATCAAAATGGAAGACTATGATGCAGCAGATCTGCGTCTAACCAGCGAGGAGATGTCACAGTGGCAGGATGTCATCAAGATGGACGATTATTTGGCGAAGGGCAGAAGACCGCAATTCTGGGAGGAGCCATTCACTAGAAGGGTAAATATTGTTAAATACTGTTAAAAGTGATAATTGTAACTCCTTTATTGAAAAGTGTAAAAATTTAAAATTGGCCTAAAATAACGTTGACACCTCGTAACTGAGGTTTCCTGAGTTTTACAGGAGAAGCAAAACACTATGCAAAGTATACTTTAATATTACAAAGAAAACGTTATTGTGTTATTCTATAAGCATAGTACTCTGTTCAGTTTCATGTGAAATTCCACTCAAATCTCCATATAAAAAGTGACAGCTGCGAAACAAGCGGGTAAATTTTCACAACATGTTCGTCAGAGCAGTACTCTGTTCCGCAGGGTGAAATTATCTCAACATGTTTCTGAGCAACATTTTTTCACGACAATTTTATTGTACTGCCTATTTATTTTGAAATGAAAAGAGAGATATCATATGAAATCTCCCAACTTATTCTCCGAGTCTCTCTGAGAAACGTTGCCATAGGAATTCCTCGCAACAAACTTTAAGTCAGAAATTTCACGCAACAAATAAATAGATGTTGCTAGCGAAATTTCACATAAACGAACAGAGTACTAGGCTTTAGGATCCAGGGAAATAACGCGCAATGAAATAAGGCCCAATATACAAAATGAAATAAAGCCCAAACATTTTCCATACAAATTTTGGGCTTTATTTCATTGAAATTGGGCTTTATTTAATTTTTTTTTATTTTGAGCGTTACTTCATTATTATTCATTATAACTCATGAAATAACGCCCAAAATAGAAAAATGAAATAAAGCCCAATTTTAATGAAATAACGCCCAAATTTGTATGGAAAATTTTTGGGATTTATTTAATTTTCATAAATTATTATTATTATTTATATATTATTATTATATATTCCCTATTCCCCATATATATATTATATATATATATTATATTTATATATATATTATTATTATTTTCATAAATCCTTTATTCATAATAGGAGAATGGGGAATAGGGAATAAGAAAAAGAGATAAAGATAATAATATATAAAAATAAATGAAGTAATAAAAATATATAGATTAGGGCGTAAACCTTTTTTATTTTTTTTGAAATTTTGGGGGGCTAAAGCGGAATCCAGAAGTTCGTCACAAAAAACAATTTTGAGAATTTTTTCAGATTTTTTGAAAAAGGTTTAGAGGTCACTCAAGATCGTTTTTCCACAAAAAATACTTTTTCAAAATAACACTTGTTATTTTTACCCAGAAAGGGAGCCTAACTGAAAAATATAATGTTTCAAAGATCTTATTTAGAAGGAAAAATGTTCAAATTTTACTTTCGTGGGCTTGAAAGAGGAGTTACGACTGTTTTTCTGGACAGGACAGTCACAAAAAGGAGTTTGTTTTAAAATAATTTGACTTTTTTTATTTCCACCTTAAATTTCTCAAAAATTTTCGCTTTTGATAAAAAATCCTAGTATGCAGCTTCAAACAACACTTAATTTTAAGTAATTTAAAGAAAACAAATCAATAATTTATCCATCCTTTTACTAAAGTAATGCGCATTTAAGGTTTGGGAAAAAATTAATTTTTAAGTAAATTTATTAGTGTGAGCAAAGGTTTTACAAAAAACAGTTATAAGGGCTTTGGTATGAGGGTTACCATGTATCGCAAGGTAGCATATTAAAATTTGGCCAAAAACCATTTAGAATTGATAATTTTTTTTAGAAATTTTTGTTCCGCTTTAAATATTTTTTGCGGCCGTTCTCAACCACTTGGAGCAAATCTTGAAAGCTCTACTCAGATTTGGTAAGATGTCGTTAACCATTTTCAGCAGCAACACCACGTTCAGTTATATTATTCACAACGAAGAAACATTTGATAATATCCAAGGCTTGCAAATAAGAGGGGTTTTTTTTCTAAGTATCTGGGTCGCTTTTCAAAAAATCAGTGCCAATATTAGTGGAGTCAAAGAACTTTATGCTATTTGTGGTGATATAGCTGAAAGTAGTGTTGCTGCTGCAAATGGGTCCGACATCTAACCAAACCTGAGGAGAGCTTTCAAGATTTGCTCCAAGTGGTTGAGAACGGCCGCAAAAAATATTTAAAACGGAACAAAAATTTCTAAAAAAATTATAAATTCTAAATGGTTTTTGGCCAAACTTTAATATGTTACCTTGCGATACATGGTAACCCTCATACCACAGCCCTTATAACTGCTTTTTGTAAAACCTTTGCTCACACTAATAAATTTACTTAAAAATTAATTTTTTCCCAAACCTTAAATGCGCATTACTTTAGTAAAAGGATAGATAAATTATTGATTTGTTTTCTTTAAATTACTTAAAATTAAGTGTTGTTTTAAGCTGCATACTAGGATTTTTTATCAAAAGCGAAAATTTTGAGAAATTTAAGGTGGAAATAAAAAAAGTGAAATTTTTTTAAAAAAAAACTCCTTTTTGTGACTGTCCTGTCCAGAACAACAGTCGTAACTCCTCTTTCAAGCCCACGAAAGTAAAATTTGAACATTTTTCCTTCCAAATAAGATCTTTGAAACATTATATTTTTCAGTTTGGCTCCCTTTCTGGGTAAAAATAACAAGTGTTATTTTGAAAAACTATTTTTGTGGGAAAACGACTTTGAGCGACCTCTAAACCTTTTTCAAAAAATCTGAAAAAATTCTCAAAATTGTTTTTCGTGACGAACTTCCGGATTCCGCTTCAGCCCCCTAAAATATCAAAAAAAAAAAAAAAAAGTTTACGCCCTAATATAGATGTTTAAAAAATAAAAATGAAATATAATAAAAATTAATAAACTAAATAAGATATAACAACTAATAAAAAATAATTAAAACTGCAAACCAATAAAAAAATATATCCTTGTTGCGAGAGCAATACCGCCTACGTTAACGTATACGTATGCGCGGTATGGAGCGGTATTGAACGATATAACAAATAGAACAATAAAAGAGGATTTTTCTCAAGAATTTTTCGCAAACATCATTAAAACATCTGGTGCACAAACATATTAAATATTTCAAATCATAGTTCGCAAACCTGCGGAAATTTCTCTTAAATTAAAAAATAAAATAAAAAATATAAAATACAATAAAGTAAATAAAAAAAAAGCAAAAAAAGTGGACATAAAAAAAAAATAACTAAAATAAAAACTAAAATAAATAAAAACTGCGATTTATCTACCATTCAAGCCTAATGGAAGTTTTTTTCGAAAAATTTACCTCATTGTCTTCGATTTGCTTGAAATTTTGGCTACAAAATCCTTTTCCATTTATAAGAATATAAGTTAATCGTAATTTTTTGTAAAGTTAAGAAGGCACCATTTTTGACTAAAAGTAAAAATTTTAAAATAGTCATTTCTAATAAATCATATCTCCATCATCGGTTACCCTATTTTTATAAATAGAGTACCTATAGAAAGGTATTGAAAAGTGATTAAATTTTTACTAGAAGTGTAACACTTTGTAAATTTCGAGTTTGGGTATTTTTACAAAAAAAATTCCAAAAAATTCAAAAAAATAAAATTTTAAAAATGATCTTCACAGCTGGCTGAAGTATAGTCTTAAGCTATACAAAAACAAAAATTTGGATCAA
Source organism: Dichetophora obliterata (assembly GCA_963920525.1). Lineage (NCBI taxonomy): Eukaryota > Metazoa > Arthropoda > Insecta > Diptera > Sciomyzidae > Dichetophora > Dichetophora obliterata. The sequence goes on along the minus strand of OY986439.1, from coordinate 108,950,236 downwards.
AAAGTTATAGCTATTGAAACTTGACTTTTTTTCAAAAATGCTGGCATTTCGAACACAAAAAAAAAATAATAAAAAATCGATAAAATTATGTTTCTCATTTAAAATGGGTTCAATAATATAAAAAAATTTTCTGATTTTAGTTCGAAAAAATTGTGGAGTTCCAGGGCTGCCAACATATCAGACTCCGATTTTAGGGTAAAAAATATTATAAATACCCCAAAACCAACCATTTTTATTTTCACCACTGTCACTTATAAGTTCTTACAGAAATAAAGTTATTCCGCCAGGATAAAGTTCAAAAAGCCAACGAAAAAAATCCGAAACATTTGCTTTAGTCGAAGCCATTTTTTCAAAAAAAGCAACACAATAAAAACTTTTAAGTTAACTGTGTTTTTGCGCATATGTAGCTTTGTTTTTTGTGGTGAAAAATTGTGAAAAAAGATAATTCACAAGTCACAGTGGTGAAAATAAATTGACTGGTTTTTGGGGTATTTGTTACCCTAAAACCAGGGTCTAATATGTTGGGAGCCCTGGAACTCCAAAATTTCTTCTAACTAAAATCAGATTTTTTTTATATTATTAAAGCCATTTTAAATGCAATACATTATTTTATCGATTTTTTATGAATTTTTTTGTGTTCGAAATGCCAAAAACAGGCACTTTGAGCATTTTTTAAAAAAAGGCAAGTTTCAACAGCTATAACTTTTTTCCCCGAATTTTGGTTTTTTTAATTTTTTGCATGAAATAGCTGTAGACTACGCTATAGCTAGCCGTGAAAACGATTTTTAAAATTTTCCTTTTTTGGAATTTTTTTCGTAAAAATACCCAAACTCGAAATTTACAAAATGTTACGCTTCTAGTAAAAGATTTCATAACGATCAAGTTACTAAACGTAATTACATAATTTTGTTGTATTTGTATTGAATGTGGTTTCACAAAATATTTCTAAAGCAATTTATTGCACTTTTTGCAAATTTGAGTTTTTAAGATTTTTTTTACTACAATAAGAAAAAAAATTTAATTTTTTACAAAAATTAAAATATCACAACATTGGCAATTTTTATACGATTTTTATGTTTTATAGCTCATTTTTAGGAACAATTAAATAGAAAACGAAGTGCATATCAGCTTTATGCACAAAATAAGTCTTTATGCAAAAAAAAAAAAAAACAAGAAAAAGAATCGAGAAATATGTAAAAAGTCAACAAATTTTCATGTTTTTCAATTGAAAAAAACGATCAACTCGCGATCGTTTGGCGTACTCCTATCGAAAATTAATACATGCTGGTTCTTATCCCAAACGTCACGTTTTTAAATAGTCATAATTTTCATTTTCGCAAATTTTTCATATTTTTATAAATTTTTTAAATTTTTTATACATAAAAAAAGTAATGTAGAATTTAAATTTTAGCTAACAAAATTTATTTTTAATATGGAAAAAATATAATGCATTACATAAATAATTAGGATTTATTATGATATTTCAAAAATAAATAGAGTTTTTATGCTTAGTAACGCATGCGCAAACCTGCGTAGTAGTAATACATACTGGTTTAGTAGCTACTCGCATCTGTATACTCTATTGTATTTATCTTGCTGAAAATAAACAAAACCAATAACAAACGACAAAAGCGAAAGCAACTGATGTGTATTTATATAAGTTCATGTTAATACATATTATTAACAACAACATCAACATCAACAACAACAACAACAACAGCAGCACAATAACAAACGACACGATTGCGAATTAAACCAAGAACCACAACACAACAACAATCATAACAACAGCATAAGCAGCTACTGAAGCAGCTTGTGTATAACTTTTCTCATACGAATATATGAATTTCTTCTTGTTAAATTTTGCTTAAAAGTCACAAATGTTAAAGATCCAAAATCCAAAGTTAGATATTCGTTTCATTCGTACACTAACTGATACTTTGGCATATATTTATTCTTTGTGCGATGAATATTAAAGGCTATAGGTATACCCCAAAGTGTCAACTAAAATCCTTAAATATGCTTGACAAATTTCTTATAAGTGAAAAAGGAACCTATACCCAAAATTTCAAGCAAACCGAATAGCATTAGGTCAATCACGACTTGCATTAGGCGTGAAACGGCTGATATAAAGAATAAAATAAATAAAATTAAATAAATGAAGATAAATAATAAAAATAAATTCAAATATATAAAGTAAACAAAATATAAAAAATACAATATAAAAAATACAGTATAAAAAATACAATATAAAAAATACAAATAAATTTAAAAAAAATATAAAAGTTTCAATAAAAATAGAAAAAAAATTTAAATGAAATAAAATTATAAAAAAAGATATAAAATAAATAACGAATAAATAAGAAACGAAACAACAAAAAAGGGTCTTCTCATGCAGCTTGTTAAAAAACAGGGCCGATATTTTTTTTATAAACATTATTTATTCAAAACTTATGCCCCAAAAGCTTAAAAAATAACTAAATTTTAGACAATTTTTTTAAATAGAAAAAAGTCTTTTGCTAAAAAAACGAAATATATCACATGTTTTAAGATAACAAAATACAAGAAACAAATATTAATTTTTCAATACAGTTAATTTATAAAATGGCACCACTGTGGAGCTTTCAAAAACGCATGTTTTTAAGAAAATTACTTTTGAGAATTGCGGCATAGCATAACTTAAGTAAATTTGAGCATGCAACAAAAAATCTGCTTAATCTAGGTAGATATAATTAGCCAGAGAAACAAATACGGAATTTTAAAAATATTTTTTTTTTATAAAATTCTAAGCTCTTAAGATTAGAAACCGAATTTCGCGGTTAAAATTGTTTTGATATTTCGGAAAACCCATACGTGTTTCTCTGGAGAATCTAATACAAAAGATGCAGTTGAAATGTCAAGTCAATAGAATTAAAACTGCTGGAGTTATAAGTGCAAGCCTATGTAATAGCAATTATATACCAAAATAAATATTTGTACTAAAGCTCTGCAAAGAACCATCCAAGACCACCAGTTGTGTGTTGTTATTTTTTCTTATATCTACTTGTATCTGTTTCGCTCTCTAAGCATTGAGTATGCATGGAATATTTCTCTTTTAGATAACGATGGAATAGGTATGAGAGAGTGAAATTACCAAGTATTAAAAATACTAGTTTGAGCACATACAGAACAAACAGATATATCGATATTACTGTTATCTTTATTTGGAATATCTGGAGTATGTGACGTTGCAAGCATAAAGATTAAAGAGCGAAATAAACAACAAAAAAAGAAATAAAGTTTTGAAATAATAGGGTTGCCACCTAATAATATGTATTTTTTAGAATTTTAAACATCATTTAACAGTATTAGGGAGTCACTGATTTCGAATCTGAAGTCAGAATTTTAAAATGCAAAATGGTGGATAGGGTTGCCACCTTATTATTTTAAATTTTTCCGAAGTCGGGGCTGCAAAAAAAAAATGGTACACCAAAAATGGGTCGCTGAATCCGAATCCGTGGCCAGAATTTCAATATGATAAAGTTTTGAAATAATAGGGTTGCCACCTAATAATATGTATTTTTTAGAATTTTAAACATCATTTAACAGTATTAGGGAGTCACTGATTTCGAATCTGAAGTCAGAATTTTAAAATGCAAAATGGTGGATAGGGTTGCCACCTTATTATTTTAAATTTTTTCGAATTCGGGGCTGCAAAAAAAAATGGTACACCAAAAATGGGTCGCTGAATCCGAATCCGTGGCCAGAATTTCAATATGATAAAGTTTTGAAATAATAGGGTTGCCACCTAATAATATGTATTTTTTAGAATTTTAAACATCATTTAACAGTATTATGGAGTCACTGATTTCGAATCTGAAGTCAGAATTTTAAAATGCAAAATGGTGGATAGGGTTGCCACCTTAATGTTTTGTATTTTTATGAATTCGGGGCTGGCAAAAAAAAAATGATACACCAAAAATGGGTCGCTGAATCCGAATCCGTGGGCAGAATTTTAATATGATAAAGTTTTGAAATAATAGGGTTGCCACCTAATATGTATTTTTTAGAATTTTAAACATCATTTAACAGTATTAGGGAGTCACTGATTTCGAATCTGAAGTCAGAATTTTAAAATGCAAAATGGTGGATAGGGCTGCCACCTTAATTTTTTGTATTTTTATGAATTCGGGGCTGGCAAAAAAAATGGTACATCAAAAATGGGTCGCTGAATCCGAATCCGCGGTCAGAATATTTAAATTATAAACTTTTGAAATAATAGGGTTGCTTTTACTTTTGAAAATAGATATTATTAGGTGGCAGCCCTATTATTATAAAATTTTATCATTTTGAAATTCTGACCACGGATTCGGACTCAGCGACCCATTTTTGCGTACCATTTTTTTTTGCCAGCCCCGAATTCATAAAAATACAAAAAATTAAGGTGGCAACCCTATCCACCATTTTGCATTTTAAAATTCTGACTTCAGATTCGAAATCAGTGACTCCCTAATACTGTTAAATGATGTTTAAAATTCTAAAAAATACATATTATTAGGTGGCAACCCTATTATTTCAAAACTTTATCATATTGAAATTCTGGCCACGGATTCGAATTCAGCGACCCATTTTTGGTGTATCATTTTTTTTTGCCAACCCCAAATTCATAAAAATACAAAAAATTAAGGTGGCAACCAGGGTTGCCAACTTTTGAAAAGACCAGGCCCGGAGCTTTTTTATTTAATAATTTTTTTGTGGTCTGCTTGCTATTAATTAAAAAATAATTTTTTCTTTGGTTTTTTCATGCATAGTCATGTTTAACAATCATGTTTACAACAAATGTGACACAACACAACTTGCATTTTCCCGTGAACTCGTTTTTTTTATCAGCAATCAATCTTTGTAGTAGGCTTGTGCTTGTGCTTTCCAGAGACGGAACGGACATGGAACGATTCTTTTGAAGAAAGGAACTAAATCACGGAAACATGTCCGCAGAACTATCTAGTTCCTTTGCTTATTTGAACTGTATAGAATATTTGGACTGTCTGCTTGTTGAACTACAAAGGGAATTTGAAGCATGTCCGCGAAACTATCTAGTTCCTTTGTTTATTTGAACTGCAGAACTATTTGAAGCATTTGAATGAAGTGCTTCTTGAACTGCTGAGAAAATGTGTAAAGGTCCATGTAGATTTTCAACACATCACTCTGACTAGTCTTAAATCAATTGAACAGAATTTTTTGCTTTTTATTTCAATATTTTTAACTTAAAGAAAAACATTTCTTTAGTTTATATAAAAAAAGGAACTTCTATCATTTAGTAAATAATTTCATTTAGTAAATAAAGTTCACGAAGTAAATTTATAAAGTTGCTGAAAAGCGAGCAAAAATAATTTGCAAACAGTTCCTCATGAGCTCGAAACTCAGTTGCATCTTATAGTTCATCAGCTTTAAGCATATTCGCGGAACTATATAGTTCATCAGCTTTAAGCATGTTCGTGGAACTATATAGTTCCAGCAGTTCTATTTATAATAATGAAAGTAGCAAAAGCATGTTCAATGTCATTTCGTGATTGTTTTGTTTCATAGGTTAAAAGCAAAAATAAACAGCAATGCTGAACAATGCACACAACTGGAATGACGATACATCATTTTTTATTTTATCTATTATTTCTTTCACTCTCTTTTACATGCATAATTGGCTTACTTGTCGTCGCTCAAACAATTCGATTAAGTTATGTAAGTGCGAATGAGATGTCAGCTTATGTCGTCGCTCAAACAATTCGATTAAGTTATGTAAGTGCGAATGAGATGTAGCTCAATTAAAAAAATGTTATTGCAATCGGAACTGTTTGGACATGCTTAAATCGAACAGATGGAATGATTGGAACTATGTCCGAGAGTGAACATAGTTCCATGAACTATGCAGGTCCGGAACGACCCAACTCTACTTTGTTGCTTGGTATCGAGAGCCAATCGTTGTTAAAAGATGTTAAGTAATGTTTCCTCTTGCAACTAGATTCCAGTATGCTGTTCTCTAAAATAGTTTTGTATCAGTTAATACACAAAACGCAAATTATTGACCGAACTTACATAAATTGAACTGCAAACATTAATTAAAAATTCAGCCGCAGACAAGGTTAATTTATAAGGTTGTGGCACTTAAGAGAAATGCACTCTTTTTCCCGCCTTTGCTCGAACTGTCATTGCGCTTTTCTTTGTTCTAAGCATTCATTTTCTTCATTTCTTTTCATCCATTCTGACAGTTCGACCGAGTTCGCTCTCAAGTGCCAGAACCTTATAAATGAGCCTTGGCCGCAGAACTCAAAAGAAAAAGAAAAACAGAAACGAGTTCGTCAAGTTACCAAAAGAAAAGTTACGACTGGTTACAACGTTCCTTCAAAAACGAAGTTCAAGAAATAGAAAGAACGTCAAAGTTAAGTTAGCGTTCATGAAGACAAATGGTTCAAACATTCACTAAAAAAAGGGTAAATCAACACTAATAAAAAAGTTAAACAAATTTTTTTGTAAGAAAAACTTGATTTAAATATAGATTAGAGCGAAAGCCGGAGAAAATGTGCCAGGCCCGAAGTCTCCGGGCGAAAAGGTATGTGTTGGCAACCCTGGTGGCAACCCTATCCACCATTTTGCATTTTAAAATTCTGACTTCAGATTCGAAATCAGTGACTCCCTAATACTGTAAAATGATGTTTAAAATTCTAAAAAATACATATTATTAGGTGGCAACCCTATTATTTCAAAACTTTATCATATTGAAATTATGGCCACGGATTCGGATTCAGCGACCAATTTTTGGTGTATCATTTTTTTTTGGCAGCCCCGAATTCGTAAAAATTTAAAATATTAAGGTGGCAACCCTATCCACCATCATGAATTTAAAAATTTTGAGTTCAGATTCGAAATCAGTAACCTCCCAATACTGTTCCCTCATGTTTAAAATTCTTAAAATAAAACATTTTTAGGTGGCAACCCTATGTGTAGAAAAATTTTCGAATTTTGAAATTCTGAAAACGGATTCGGATTCAGCGACCCATTTTTACCCTTTAGTTCGCGCCAGCCCCGAATTCGTAAAAATAAAAAATTAAGGTGGCAACCTTATCCAAATTTTAAAATTCTGACATCAGATTCGAAATCATTAACCCCCAATACTGTTTCCATATGCTTAAAAATCTGTATTTTCAAATACAAAGAGAACGATCTGGAATATCCATATTGAATGGATATATCCATTTAAAAAAGGGTTAAAACAGATACTCCACTTAGAGGAACAGATAAAGAAAAAAAAAGCTTACACTACAATGAGAGCCAGAGAAAGAGATGATAAGCGCTCTGCTTATTCCAAAGCATGTAAGCATATGTTCAGTTCTACTCCTTGTTGTATTTGTACCAATTTTATCAGGTTTTTACTTGTTTTATCTGTACAAGTAGAACGGATGGTTCGCTGCAGACCTTTAATTTGTACCTTAAAACATGTGTAGTATAAGTACGTTTTTTAAAGTTTTTTGTTTTTAGCTACTACTACTGTAGCATAAGGCCTTAAAATGCTGTAGTATATCAGATTTTTTTTAATACCTTCCCCGTGTTGAAAAAACAAGCTATTTTGTACGGTGACAAAGATAGAAAAAACTATAAGATCAATTGAGCTAAAAAATTCTAAAAAACTTGAATTTTTTATATTAAAATAAATAAATAAACGATATGATAATCAACATTTCAAAATACGATTAATAATTTATATTTATTCTCGCCCAAGGTTCTTGATGCCATAAAAAATAAAAGACTTGAAATGAAGAAGGCTGCACGGATTCTGGGTGTGTCATATGGTACTTTGTATGGGCGCTATCGTGAGGTCTACGGTTGTCTGAAACATCCTTATAGGTAGGCAATGCGACCATTCATAAATAAAATCCTATATAAATACTAATTATTCTCCCCCGTTGTTACAGTTCCACAATGCGTCCCTCCCAAACCAGCCAGCTAGCAGCGGTACAGCCGCGATTCGACATTGTTTGGCCATCACAAAAACGCGACTCAGGTTTGCTGCCGGCACCGCTAGGTAAGGCTTTTATTTTGCATTCTGATTACCTTTTTTATTGTTATTAAAAAATTTCCTCTACTCTCTAGAAATTGGCAAAATACGCCCTAAAGACTTGAGCGAGCTGTGGGCGCGACCGCAGATATGAAATAGACTACATATGCCTAGACATCGTCTGCTGTAAATATTGTTGCGGTTTTAGTTGTTAAGCCGTTAATTTTAATTACTATTTTAAGTATTCCTAAATCAATCAAACAATCCGAAAAAGACAAGATAAAAGACAACCATCAGCATTAGTAGGCCTGAGGCTATTTTATAGTTTATTTTGTAAAACATTTTTAAGTTAAATTTGAATATTTTCCATAAAGTCAAGTAAAAATATATTAGCTAAAGTAAATATATTTTAGAGTATTTGTTTGACTGTACATAATTAAATGCAAATATGATCTAAATAATAGCTAAATGTTCTCAAGACATTACAAAAGTTTTTACTTTATGTTAGAGCTAAAATTGATATGAAACACTTCAATGTTTAAGTATAACAATTAAATTAATATAAATTATTTTAAAGTATATATGTTTGTCTAGTGTGTAATTTATATGAAATATTTATTAAAAAAGTATTTATACAAAAATAGACATAAACAAAATAAATGCAATAAAAACAGAAAAGCACTTTAGTCTAGGGTGCAGTGTGAACGTAAAAATTCATTATATTGATAAACCATACATAAGTTATTCCATATTTCAATAAATAACAATAATTTTTAAAGTAATTATTCGTTTTTTTTTTTTCAATTCAATTCAATTCAATTGATTTAATCAATTCAGTTTTTTTTCAAATAAGCCAATTGACAGCCAATTGAGTTCAATTTAAAAACTGCCGACCGGTAGACTAATTGGTTGATGTTGCTATTTGAAAACTGAACTAGCTCTTTTACGGTACCAACCTGCGTAAAAAACAGTGGGACAGAGCCCTGATTTTTTTTAGTAGTGTTTGAGCTTGCGGAACAATTTTTTTTTAAAGTACTCGCAATTTAATTAATTATTGATCTGTCTGGTCAGATTTTTGATTCTCCTTTCCTATTTTCACAATTTTTATTGTAAAAGTGCAATTTTACTCATAAGTAAGTTCTTCACATTAAAATTGAATTTAAAGTTAGATCGGAAAAATACGAGTTATGGCATCTCTCTTGTAAAATGTTCGTTTTTTAATTATATTTGTCTGGCCGGGTTTTGATTTTCATTTTCTATTTTCCAATGTTTTTGTATTGAAAAAGTCTCAATAAAAAAAAAACCCAAAAAAGAAATTGTGTATCAATTTTTTGATTTTCGAATTTGGCTTTTTTGAAAAGTTTAAAAATTCAGATAAAATTCTTAAGTATTCTTTGGCTAATTCTAACTTTTTGTTCAATTCTTTGTTCTTCGATTTCATTGAAAAATTGAATATTTCTAATACAATTATTGTGAACAATCGAAAATTAAAATCAAAAATACAGCGAGACAGATTGGACAAATAATTCAATTAAAACACAATTCAAGAAAACATACCGAAAAAAACAAAAGTAAATGACACCAAAAATTAATTCCACAACAATTTCTACGATTAAATTGTCTAATTTGACCTTTATTTCATTTCAGAGCTTAGGGTTGATTGGGTTGATTTATTGATCTCTTTATTGACTCTTTATTGATCCAAGTTAGTTGCATTTTGTGTTCTCTTTTAACCTTTGCATGTCCTAGGAATGGTAGCGCACCCATTATAATATATAATATTTCGGAGGAGCTGAAAGGGAACGATCAATAAATGATCCAAACGAATCAGCAAAGGAACATTTAAAATAATTTATATTTTTTCACAGAAAATAGTGATTGAGTGTCCTAAAAAGAACATGCCTCACTTTGTTGTACTTTTTTTCATTAATTGCTCGCATATCGATCTTATAAAGCAGTAAGGGAGCACAAGTGCTTACTTTTTGACCCCATAAAACAGCAAAAGAGCGCTCCCGTGTTGCTCCTCATGGGAATAATCGCATATTTTTTACTAGGTATATTCAATTTTTATTCTGGTGCATACATGAACAATAATTGTTCTCACAAATTAATTTATTAAAAAAAATATTAATAACAAAATAGTAATAATAACACTGTGCAACAGTCAACAAAAGAACAGGATCCTGCTATATAGGCTCGATGCTATGATCAAAGGTGAGTAAAACCCTAGCTGGGTTTCGTGAGTTTGGCGAACGTTTTGCTTTTATGGCCCATTATATTATATAGTGGATCTTATGGCGTTTTCTTTTCTCGAAAAAATGTTGCATTTTTTCTGCCCTCTTTCTGCCATCTTTGAGAAACCTGAAGTTTTTCTTTTGAGGTCAACATTTTCGCGAAAAGAACACGATTCAATTGTAGTGGTCGCTATTTTTATTCTCAAGAGGGCAGAATTTCCAAAAAGGGCAGAAAAAATGTTGCATTTTTCCGAGAAAAGAAAACGCTATTAGTGATTTTCACAAAAAAAAGTATAATTAGTTTTTTTTCAATAGCTCCGTCAGATTTATAGATATCAGTTAACTGTCTTTGGAAAACTTATAGCTAATAGTCTAATAAATAAGTCTTAAGATCAAAATAAATTCATAAAATTATTTATTTCAATCTTTTCTGGAACAAATTGGGATTTTTTTTTTAAATTTTTCACTTTTTTGGTCATAACTTGAAGGAAATCCAAATTTTTCCTATACTATTATCAACAAAATTGTAGCTAAAAAAATACTAAACAACTCATGATAATGTGATCTGAACGTGTCTACGCTACTTACTAAGCTTAAAGAGATAATTTTTTAATTAAGAAAATACCATTTTTTGGGTTTTTGCAGTTTTTCGACTATAACTCCTAAACTTAGCCAATTTTCAAGTTTTAAATTCAGCTTATTTGTAGCTTTAAATTGACTTTAAATTTACTTTTATTTGCAAATAACGTTGGCATTTAAGACTTAAGTCTTTTACATGCCGCATATTTAAAATATATAACAACGCTAAATATATATTTAAAGCTAAGACTATTGCAATATAACAAAAAATGTCCAACTTAAAAATGAACAATAATGATTAAGAACACAATTCAAATATAATATACGTATCAAAAATTTTAAAAGAGAAGTTTATATAGTAGTTAAAGATAGAATAAAAAAGAGGAGTAAAAGAGTTAGGAGAAGTAGTCGAAAATTAACTGCTTAAAGTACTTAGTGTTGGAGATACTTTTAATGTATTTTGGAAGCGAGTTATAAAGTCTTATAGCGCTAACGAAAAACAAACGGCTTGAGTTTTGAAAGTTGTGCTTCGGAATAACAAGATTCATGTTTCTGCTTGACCTACAAAACTTTAACTTTTCAAAAAGATAACCTGGACAGCGCGAGTGGATGATCTTATGTAAGAAAATGCAATTTCTTGCTTCAAGATATCTGAGTAAGCTACGACCTAATAGCTGTTTGCTAAAAGGTGAAATGTGATCAAATCTCCGAAGACCGTAGACATAACGAGTACAATTATTGAAAGCCACTTGCATTTTATGTGTAGATCTCGAGTCGAGTTTGCTGTAAACGACTTCTGAATAAGAAAATATTGGCATAAGCATTTGTAGAACAAGCTTTTTTTCTAGTTTCGACAGGTACGAACTAAAGGTTTGCAGCGAACCATCCGTTCTATTTGTACAAACAGATATAACAAGTAAAAACCTGATAATATTGGTACAAATACAACAAGGAGTAGAACAGAACATATGCTTATATGCTTTGGAATGAGCAGAGAGCTTATTATCTCTTTCTCTGGTTCTCATTATAGTGTAAGCTTTTTTCTCTTTATCTGTTCCACTAAGTGGAGTATCTGTTTTAACCCTTTTTTAAATGGATATATCCATTCAATATGGATATTCCAGATCGTTCTCTATGTATTGATGTTGTGTTTTTCTATTTCTATTCTACTAAAAGAAAGTAATGGTGAGTGTCTTTCTGTGAATGGATGTTTTTCGTATTTTTGGCAAATTTAAAACATAAAAAAGTACTTAAATGCATTGTACTTATATAAACTGTTTCTTTTTGTTGTTGTTTATTTCTCTCTTTATTCTTAATGCTTGCTACGTCACATACTCCAGATTAGAGGTGGGCGTGATTCACATATACAGTGTGTTCACGATGGAATCACGTGGAAACACACGTGAATGTGCAAAATTAAAAAATTTTCACACGTGAGTGTGAGTAAATGTGCAACAGCCTATTCGTGAGCGTGAGTGAGTGTGAAAATGTTGTTCGTGAACGTGTTCACAAGAATTCACGACAAATAAAATATTTTTTTTACTCTAATTCAGATTTTTTTGGCATCACTATTTTTATGATTAGTCTGGTAACCCTTAGTGCGCGAAAAAAAGTCACATGAAACAACCTGTTTCTTTTGACATTTGATTGTCAAAGTTGTAAAATAAATAAACCACAATTAAAATTACAAAATGAGTATTAAAAAACAAAAATTGGACCTTGAAATCGATATTAAAAAAAACGAACATTTATATACATTTGTTCAACCCAGTGGAACTACAAGTGAAATGTGGAAAAACTTTAAAATAGTTAAAAAAGACGAAGAAAGCGTGGGTTTTGTCAAATGCAATAAATGCAAAGCATTGATAAAATTTTCAACAAAAAGTGGGAGAGGAGGATTGTTAAGACACAAATGTCTTGCAAAAGGTCATGTTCAAGCATCGGTTTCCAATTTTTTGGTGAATGCAAAAATCTCCACGGAAGCCAAACACATAATTGGTGAGAAGCAATTGAATTTTATTGTAAAAGATTTGTGGCCGCTTTCTGTCACTGATGGTAATTAGTTATTGCATTCGATTTTATTTTATTCTTTAATTAGTTGAACTTTTTCTTTCAAGGTGAGGGATTCAAAGAACTTGCACAGGCTTTGATGGCAGTTGCAGCGAAGCATGGTAATATTCCAGTAGCAGATGTACTGGTGTCTCGCAAAACGTTGACAAGCAGAATTCTTCATGAAAAATATAATGATACTAAAGATGAATTGATAAGTATCCTAAGCAATGCAAATATGGCATTTACAACTGACATGTGGACTGATGAGTACAATCAAAGGGATTTTTTAACATTATCATGCCATTTTATTAATACACAATGCGAGCTTAAAGTAAAAATCTTAGGCAATCGCGAATTCGATATCGGTAAGCATAAGATTTAAATATGCAATTTCATACAGAAAATTTTCAATAATTTGTTATTTGATTTGCAGGACGAAAGACTGGAGCTCATATATTAGAATTCATCAAAAATATATTAAAAGATTTTCATGTTGAGGACAAAATTGAAAATAGCGTATTTGTTACTGATAATGGGGCCAATGTCGTTGCTGCTTTCAAGTCGTATAAAAGGATATCCTGTGCATGTCATAATCTTAACCTGGCAATGGAAGACGTCCTATTTAAGGATAAGATTCCTGATGTACAACGATTGATAGATGGTTGTAAAAAGTTAGTTGGATACTTTAAACATTCTGGTTTATATAAGAAATTAACTTTTTCGCTCAAACAACACGTTAAAACCAGATGGAACTCTGTATATTACATGTTGCACAGTATTGAACGAATGAAAACAGAAATTAAAACAATTTTGAATGAAAAAGATGAACTTGAAAGAATATCTAATATAGATTTTTCATTTTTGACAACCATTTTAAAATTTCTTCAACTATTCACGGAATGCTCTGAATTTTTGAGCATGGAATCTATTCCCACAATTAACATGTATTTATTATGGTATGAAAGACTGATAAAACATTGTGAAGCAAATATTATCGACTCCGAATTAATGCAAGAACTGAAACTTTGTGCAAAACGTGCAATTCAAAAACGATTAAAATCGGAACTCGTGCAAGAAGCAAGTGATCTTCCTATATTGAAGAAAATAGCATTAATAATTCTCTGTATACCAACCAGTTCAGCAACGAGCGAACGAGTTTTTTCGACATCTGGAAGGATATTGGAAGAAAGACGAAGTAAACTACTTGGAGAAAATGTAGATATGCTTTTATTTCTAAATAAAAATATATAATAATTTTATATATTAAAATACAAATAATAAAACTTTACATATGTATATGTATTACACTTTCTTGTATAATATACAAATAAATATGTTTTTTGTTCTAACAAATTGATTTTAAGTTATATGCGTTTTACCAATTTCTCTAAAATTTCTCTAAAATTGTTATAGGTAGTCACTTAAATAACAGACTTCCGATAATTTTGCCACGTTTTGCTCTCAATAGCATTATTTGTCAGTTGGAATTTTATATTTTCTCTATTTTCTGTTGTTTTTTTTTTTGTCGTGAATTTTCGTGAATATTCGTGAACACGTGAATGTGAGTGAATGTGAAAAATATCTTCGTGAGCTTTCGTGAATGTTCAAAAATGGTTCGTGATCACACGTGATTGTGAAAAATTAAAAAATTTTCACACGTGAGTGTGAGTGAATGTACAAAAACATGTTCGTGAGTGTGCGTGAGTGTGCAAAAATGTATTCACGAATCCCACCTCTACTCCAGATGTTCCAAAAAAAGATAACAGTATTATCGATATATCTGTTTGTTCTGTATGTGCTCAAACTAGTATTTTTGATACTTGGTAATTTCACTCTCTCATACCTATTCCATCGTTATCTAAAAGAGAAATATTCCATGCATACTCAATGCTTAGAGAGTGAAACAGATACAAGTAGATATAAGAAAAAATAAGAACACACAACTGGTGTACTTGGATGGTTCTTTGCAGAGCTTTAGTACGAACGCTGCAGTCATTCGGAGATTTCTAAGCACATAGTATATTTTACTCACGCTAGAGTTTACGTGATCTTCACAGGATAAATTTGAGTTTATTTTGAAGCCTAAATTAGTGGCCTTACTTACAGATTTTAGCACAACGCCATTAAGGAAAATTGGGGGGACATCAAGATTTTCATATGGGGTTTTAGTGATCGGTAATATATAAGATTTAAGAGGATTCAGTTTAAGCTTTTCAGTTCTGGCCCAATTCGCTACTATATTTAAGTCTTCATTTACTCTTGCTCATAAATCTTCAGAGAGACCAATGGGTCTGGACATATACAGTTGCAAGTCATCGGCATAAGTATGCATGGTAACATGATTACATATACTAAATATGTCATTTATAAACATAGTAAATAGAATCGGAAATAAATTTATAAGATGAGAAGTTGTTTTTTATCCTTACTCTTTGAGATATGCCATTCAGGTAGTTGAACATAAAACGAACCGATGTATGGGAAAAACCAAAGTTAGACATGAGCTTTTGACAGAGCAGAGAGTGATCCACAGTGTCAAACGCCTTAGAGAAGTCTAACAGGCAGAGTAAGCTCAAATGGCCCATATCATATGGCAATCTAATGTCATCCAAAACTTTGACCAGAGCAGAGGAACAGCTATGTCCAGGTTGAAAACCTGACTGTAGATTATGCATAAGACCGAAAGTGTTTAAGTGGTTGAAAATTTGTTCAGCCATGAGGTGCTCGCATATTTTGGATAACGATCCTAATAAGCTTATTGGCCGGAAATCAGATGGCTCACAGGCATTTGACTTTTTTGCTATGGAAATGACAGTTGCCACTTTTCATATCTCAGGATAACTAGACGTTGTAAAACAATAGTTTATGATATGAACTAGCGGGCTCAGCACATAAGGTAAAATACATTTAATAAACTTTATGGAAATACCATCAACTCCAGTAGCATTAGATTTAATTTTATTAATGCATCGTGCTACGTCTATTTCACTTACTGCGTTAAATTGAAGCTCATGAATGTGATGAGTCGTACTTACAAGTTCATCAGCAAACTCGGATATAAAGGTGGTCGCGGAAGTAGATGTGGAATTAGCTACAAAATAATCATTTAAGAGGTTAGCATCAATTTGACACGATTCAGTTTCTTTGTTACATACATTTAGTGTCCTGAGGTTGTTCCAGAGCTGTTTTGATGATAAGGTAAAAATCTAGTTTTGACATAAAGAACATCTTTTTGGAGAACGAGCTAGAAGGATTACAATACTAAGAACCAATTAAGAACCAATAAATATGTTCTATATATCCATAGAAATAAAACATACACTTTTTTATAGTTGAAAAAATTTACAAAAACCAACTTTTATTCGTGTAATTTTTGGCATCATTCACATTAAAAAGCAATTCTTACAAGTCTTCACTGCTCGAAAAATCATCATCAGAGTCTTGATAAACTTTAATGTCACTCTGGGAATCTTCTTCTTCACCATCCACTTCCATGTGCGCAACTTCAGTATCTCGAAACGAGTTTTTCGTGCGCCAGCATATTTCAACTATAATTGCGTCAGGGGATCCCTTCCCTTGATATCTGAATGTAAACCAGCCCGTTATTATAAAATTGATAATATATAGGTACAAAGAGATGTTATTACCTTAATTAAAACAAATCGCAATGCCGTTTGGTGGAACCTTTCGCCTTGCTCATTTGATTCCGTTGGAAGCTGACGACTAAAGTAGTCCAAGTGATGATGCAAGTACTGGATTTTTAAGGACATATGAACACCAATTGCTTCAAATGCAGCCAACATGCTACTAATAGCTCTTTCATAGTTTTCTGACCGATGCTTTCCAAGGAAACCAGCTATCACTTCTTATATTGAGAGCCAAGCATCCTTTTCTGCGCCAACTAAAATGTCATCGAAGCGCTAATCTTTGATGAGCTTGCGGATGTCCGGGCCATTGAGAACGCCTGTTCAATATACATGTGTCCCAATTTATCTTTAAACTTGAACAATAACAAAAATGTCTGACTTACGCACCTTCCTTCAATTTATCAAGAGGTTTAAGATATCGTTTGCATGTTCGAGACTGCTCGTATTTCTTACGAGGGCTTTAATGAAGGTTTTTACAACTCCGAGCTTTACATGAAGGAAAGGCAACAATATCGCCTCACGTGATTTCACTAGTGCTTTCTTTATTACATTCATTTCTCCCTCTTTGTGATTTGCTCTACTTTCCCACAAATGATTTTGGTAATGATTGCCTTTATATCGGGAATCCCAACTACACAAGAAGCACATAAATTTAGTGTAGCCACTTTGCAATCCGGTGAGCATTGCTACGACCTTGAGATCACAACAAATCCGCCACTGATGATATTCATATTTTACTGAATTTAAAATTTTATCCATTTTTTCATACGTTTCCTATGTATTGCTGGAATATGCGATTGGAACACATGGCTTCTTATTCAGTCGATGAACAGTACTGCTTTAAGACTCTGCTTTGAGTTGTCTATAAATAGTCGCCACTCAGCCGAGTTATAATGAATTTGCATTTGCCCTATTAGTTTGCTTATATCTTCACAATAGGCAAATGTCTTAGTTTCATCGATGGTAAAAGCATTTGAAGTTCAGATTGGCCCTTTCTGTAACACGTGACCTTAACGTCTGACGCCAATAGATTTTGATCATTCAAAAGTTTGGCGATCATTCAAAAGTCTTCTTACTTTCTTTGAAAAAGCTCTAATCTGCTAACCATGAAATCGAGTCGGTCATTCGTGATCAGAATTGGGGCTTAGCTTGAATTTGATGGCACCGGATTACTATTTGTTATAGAATTATTTTCTTTTGTTTTTGCTTTGCATGTAAAAAAAATAATCAGGATTATTTTGAAGCAAATGGAACGCAGCTATTATTATTCTATTACGTTCAATAGCATGACACACAAACACATTGTTATAATGTATGCGTACAAACTACTGAACACATACGGCATACGATATTTTCACGTAGGCTACTCTCTATCATTTTGTTTCTCAGAATAGTGCACTTGACCCTATTAGCACTTCCAACTATAATATTATAGTCTAACAAGCTTTGTAGGTTCAAAAATAAAAAATTAAAAATCTCATGCCACGGGATTCCCGGAAACAAAATCCCCAAAAGGGTAAAATCCCACGAAAAATCTGGTACAGGGATTTTTTTCTTGAAAACAATAGTTCCACATGTTTTAGAAATGCATTTTCAAATTATAATTTTATTAATAGCTTCCTTCAATTGTGGTAGTTTATGAGTGGAATAATTAAATTTTTTTCCGGATTTGAAATTTTTAAAAACTGTTATGTGCACTACGAGTCACTATACAAAACTGTAAGCCTCTTCAAAAAACTGTAATTTACAGTTAGAACTGTAAATTTTACAACGTTGCCTAAAACCTGCTTCAAGTATTTTAAATATTCGCATCCACCCTATAAATTGAATATGCTCAGTTGTTTTTAGTGTTCATCTGAAACACCTTGTGCTGCAAGGTCGTCAGTTAACAGCTGATTTTGCTTTGGTTCTTGTTGCTTGAGGTTTGTCTTCTTGTTTAGTTTGTAAATTGCATTAATTTCTATAAAATGTGGAAAGAAATTAAAATAGAAGACAAAACTTTCTTTCTCGAGTGTAAAATGGTTAATAATATCGTCAATTTTATGCTGTACGATCTGAAGCAGAGCTGGTGCGAAAACGTTGAATTGTCTGAGGTGCTGCAACGAGCTAAGGTTTGTTGTTGTGCACATATTGTGGTACGGATGAAACTAAATGCATCTTTTTTAGGAACATAACAAACGCATACAATTCGATAAGCTGACAATACTTGATACGCTAATCTCCGCGAATGCAGTGTATGTACAGCTGACCAACGATGTTGAAGAGCAGGAATTGACATTAAAGCTAAAATATCGTGTTGATGAAATTCCATTTCACTTCAAATGGCAGCTGGTAAAACAAAAGGAACAAGAGGTTTGCTTTAAAATATATGCTAAAGGTTATTGTTATTTTCTTTTATGTGTTTGATGTAATTTTGTAGTTTCGTGCCGCTGTGACATTGCCGCTATTTGAAGCTCTTCATGGTATGCGCCAGCAAATCGATGAGCTGCGCGCAGTCATTGCCAAGAAGGACAAGGAGATTAAGCAATACAAAGATGATGGTGCAATATTAAGAATAAGTAGGAATGCCTTTTTCAAGTGCAGTTTTTTGGATAATTTTTTTGTAAATTCTTTACTGCAGCTACAGCAGCAACGCAACCCTTCAGCTTCTCAGAGTTCGATGAGAAATACTCGGAGGTCAATCAAATTAGCAAAGGATTTCAGCAACTTGGTGAAAGTCTAATGCAGCAAATCGAAATTGAAAAACAACTCAAAGAACAAGAACAAGAAGACAAACCAAAGCACACAAATGAAGTCGATACACAGCCAGAATTGAAGCAAGCCATCAAAAAATTGATATCAAACCAGCCAAAAAATAGCCCGCGCTCAAGGTATTCTTGTAGAATTTATTTTGTTGATTTGTTTGAAATCAGGTTGACGCAACGATTTTCCAGAAAACGCAAAGTTTTGGATATGCAACAACAACGTATGGCCTTGAGATTGAATGCAAAAAAACAGAAACTCGAATACGAAAGCAGCCAAAGCCAAAGTCTAACAGATTCGCCGCCCGAAATGGATGCAATAAGTCAAGAGTTGCTTGAAATACAACAATCTTGGCTTTTGCTTGAGAAGCGGCGCTTAGCAGATTTAAATGGAAACTCAGATAGCAGTTTAAATGATTAAATTTTACATATTTTTAAATATTCTATGCATGATTCCATTTGGCGGATGTTTATAATTTTACAAATTCTAAAATGCAATCATCTATGTATGTCGCAATTTATTTTAATATTGAATTATATAAAATGTTTATTATATCTAAATTTATTAAAACAACAGTGCCCAAATTAGCTTTTTTTTTCTAACTAATTGTTAAATTTAATAAATAGCTACTGATTAATCGTCTACAATAAATACCCTTACTTTCGATTTAGAAAACAAATGCACCTACATAGTTTTACTCATGCTTAATTGAAAATTTAAGAACTTAAGCCAAACCTTTGTTTACCTTATAGATATAAGTATATAATATGTTTATAAATATGTCGTTTCATCACACTAGTTTTTAATCCATTCATACAAACTAGATAAGATAATTATTTTTATATTAAACACTGTATTTTATCCAAAACTATAGTGTTGAATGGAAATTTGATTGAATCGATGTAAGTGTTTCTTGGTGTTCAAACGCATTCCGTTGACCAAGCAATGCTGTCAAAATTTTCACTATAATTCTTTAAAAATTTATAGTTGCTATAAAAATGTTGTGTCTTGGAAATTTGGCCAGTCAAAGCAAGGCCTTGCTTTTGTTCCTAAGTTTTACCAACGCATGTGGGCGTGAGTTTTATGCAGTTGTCAAGTTTTCTACCTCAACTAATCTTTGGCTTTTTTCAGATATTCCTCTGAGTAAAGCCTACAGTGCGAGTGAAATCGATCCGAAAATAATTGGAGGTTCTCCTATCACCATCAACCAAGCACCATGGCAGGTATCTGTACGCCTCAAGGAGTACGATGATGAAATGTTTGGCTCCGGACACATCTGTGGTGGCTCCGTGATAACGCAGCGTGTCGTTCTATCAGCAGCACACTGCGTGGCAAAGTAAATTTAATGACAGTTATATTTATTATATTGTTGCTCATCTAAACGAACACTATTTAAACTATTCTCATCAATTAATTTTAACTGCGAAACTTATATAATTCTCATTTCCATGTGATTTACTTCATATTTTGTCTCAACAGCACTGGTGTTACTCCGATGATCTATCGTAGTGCCAACGAATTCACGCTTGTTATGGGCTCCATTTATCTATACGATATGACTCAATATTCGTTGCAATTCAATGTGCTCCAAGTATTGCCAAATATGGCTTTCAACATAACAACGCTTGCGAATGACGTAGCTTTGTTCTTCATCAACAGCTATATACGACAAAACTATCCAACAGTTCAGCCGATTGCGTTAAATCTAGGGCCAGTTGCTAGTGGTACGCTTTGCACAGTCACAGGTTGGGGAACGACGAGTAGCGTGAGTTGAGTTTCCTTTAAAACTTATCTGAATGATAAAATTTTCTCTTACTTAGGGCTACGTTTCATCGGTACTGCTTAGTGCAACGGTTCCCATTGTAAGTAGAGCTGTGTGCAGCATTAACTATGGTGCTGGCAATATAACAGCTGGCATGCTCTGCGCTGGATACATGCAGAACGGTGGTGTAGATGCTTGCTATGGTGACTCCGGTGGTCCGTTGGTCTGCAACAACTACTTGGCTGGCATTGTCTCATGGGGTACGGGCTGTGCTGAGCCAGGATATCCTGGTGTTTATACTAATGTCTCTTATTATTACAACTGGATCACTTGGGCTAATTCAACGTTTAATTATACCTATTATGAAAATGGATTCGCCATGGGCCGTTTCAATGCACGTCTGGTGCTACTTAATTCTTTAACATGCCTCTTGGTAGGGTTGCTGTTGGCGTAGGAGTATTATTTTTCTAGAAAATAAACATTTTAGAGAATGTTAAAGACAAAATGATATTGATGAATGGTTGTTATTAAATATACGAATAAAAAGTCGTATTTCTGTCATGACTCTGGAAAGTGTGAAGCATATTTATTATGCTATATCAATAGTAATAGTCATAAGTAATGTTACCAACTATACTTACTTTGTAAGTATCATACTTATTTTCAGCTTCATATACTTACTAAAATTCCATGCTTATAAGTATACTTACTTTTAAGATTTATACTTATTCATGCTTACTTTTCAGCTCTGGTTGAACTTTTGCTTGCAAAAGTATAAAAAGTTTGGAAATCAGCAGCGTTAAAAATACAGACACTGGAGTCAACTTTATTTGTAAAAAATAATATTGAATGCAGCTGTATCGAGTTTTAAAAATTTTTAAAGACAAGACTTGACATATTAAACAACATTTCCAGCTAAGACAAATACGATTCCAAGCAAAAATAAAACAAACCAGTTAATGTAGCACGTCAATTCAGTAACAGTGAGGGCGAATGATGATAACTTTGCTTTGATCTCTGTATACCTTTTAGGCTGGGTCGATTTGTTTCGAGGCTAAAAAATTGATGTTGCCTGGTCGATAGGGGCCATAGGGGTGCAATTTACCCCATCACATCTTCAATTTTGCGAATTTTTTCTTTAGGAATTTTTTCCAAAAATTTTTGTATATAAACGTGCACAGATAGAACAATAATGATGCCAGAAATGAAATCCTCGTATCCGATTCAACCTAAACCCGGTCTCACATTTATACGTTTTTAAACAAAAATTGATCGTAAAAAATTCCTAAAGAAAAAAATTCACCAACTTCAAGGTTTTTGATCATCACGGCTGAACCACAAAAGCTATCCACCTTATATTCACATATGTTTGAGTGGTCTCCGAAATTTTTTATTTTTTTAGATCCCCTAGGTGGCGCTGTGGTCGCTTTTTATTGGTTTATAAATACAATTTTTTTTAAAAATCGACCACAACGCCACCTAGGGGGATCTAAAAAACGATCAATTTTTGTATTAAAACGTATCAATGTGAGACCGGTTTTAAGTTGAATCTGGCATCAGTTTTGTTCTAGCTGTGCACGTTTATATACAAAAATTTAAAAAAAAAGTCCTAAAGAAAAAATTCACAAAATTGAAGATGTGATAGGGTTAAGTGCACCTCCATGGCCCACTTTTTTTAATAACTTTTCATGCCCGATCATGGCAAATCGGCCAGGCAACATTGGCTTGCAAATCGACCCAGCCTAATTCATTTGAATCTGATTTTTAATTTTATTTTTATTTCACTACTTTGAAAGTACGTACTTCTTTTAACTTTTTGTTATGCTTTTGTTTGTTTTCAAACAATTTTATATATATATGTAATATACCCAACGAACCATATGTGAATGTTTTGCGTAAAGTGATAGTTTTGAGTACGTTTTCGGAAAGAAATTTATTTTTTGTAAATTTTTGTTTTTTTTTTTTAATTTGTACGATCAATTTTCTTGCTAGAGAAGATTAAATTCGTGAAAATTTATTCCATAACAAAATGTTAATTATTAAAAAGTGCATTTCTATAGTTAGTTTTTTACTCGTTTTCGAAGAAAGGTTCGCTTTTGAGAGGCAATTCAGTCCGGCGAATGAGTTAAAGTTAAAAATTGTTAATGTATAAGTGCCGAAATATAACTTTTCAATAGTTTTTTTCAACTTGTTTCCGAACAAAAAATTGGCAGTTGATGATTCTTTTATTAACTCACTTCTGAAGAAAAAAAAAGGTTCGCTTTTGAGAGGCATTTTAGTCCGACGAATGAGTCCAAAAGGTTCATTTATGAGTGTCGAAAATGAATTTTTCTACCCGAAAAAGTTTATAAATGAATTAAAAAAAGATAGTTTTGGTTTACTGGGTATATGAACTGCAAATATATAAAATTAATTTTTCTTTATCGGAAGAATTTTGGTTTTAGTTCGATTGCCTACACAAAACTTTTCGAGAAGAAAAAAAAGAGGGCGTGACAACACTTACGGAATATTGTGGGTTCTATTAGTTCTTATATTAGTAAATAATATCAAGAAATGTTAAAATTTTTTTTCTAAGATGATATACTTACTTATACTTATTTTTAAAAATTATACTTACAAATACTTACTTTTCAGTGTTCTAAGTAGCAAATATACTTATTTTTTAATAACATGAGTTGGTAGCATTAGTCATAAATAAAAACGAATGCAAAATCTTATATATGGGTCGTTGTTTTACAAACCGAACATAATTTTGACCGCTACATTTTTGATTTCCATTAAATTTTTTTTAGGGTTCTATATCGAAAAAAAGAGACACGTGCTCGAGGATTTTTTTTTTTTTTTTTTTTTTTTTGATAATAGAGGGCGTTAAAAGTTTGAGATTTTCGTGATTTTTGCCTTGGAGACTAATTTTCAAAAATTCATAACTTCGGTTCTGTTTAAGCTGGAGACAACTTTTTTGTTTTATTGATTTATTTATTTATTTATTTATATATTATTTATTTATATTAAGATAACAAAGTAAATTTGAAAAAAATAGTTTAAAAAAATTTATGAAAAATTTAATATTCTTATACGCAATGTAAATTTTTAAATAAATTTTAACCAATCTTACCCACCACTTAGCGTGTTTTAAACATAACCATCGTATTCTACGTCAAATTTTACGTAGAAAACAATTTTTTATCGATGGAGAAATGATTATTACTATTGCAAAAAAATTAAATAAACTCGCGCGGTACGTGACATCGGCGCGCTAGTTGCAAAGTAATCCTCATATTCTTGCCTCATATCGTTGTTCTCTGTATTATATGACCAATAGTATATATATGTATATATATTAGGGCGGGTCAATTTGTATGGACGAATTTTTTGGTGGTCTGGCTCAGCGAAATTCGTAAAATACATGTAATTTCAAGACTTTTTCTCCACTACAGCATATACAAATTCTGAAAAAAAGCTGTGCGGACTTTCGTAAATAGATTTTGTTCTCAATTATAAAATATGAATGTATGAATGTATGTGTATGAATCTATTTACGAAAGTCCGCACAGCTTTTTTTCAGAATTTGTATATGCTGTAGTGGAGAAAAAGTCTTGAAATTACATGTATTTTACGAATTTCGCTGAGCCAGAATTTGACCCGCCCTAATATATATATATATGCAGTATGAAGTATGTTTTATATTTTAGTATGTTTTAAGCCTACAAAAATCAATTATAAAATAAATATTAAAAGGCCGATAACATCAATAGTGTGTTTTATAATTTTAATTGAACAATATTATTTATTAATAAATGAGGCTTTATAGAAAATTGTCTCAAACTTTAATAAACAATACCATTATTTCAGCATAATGGGCATCAACTACTCCTGACATCACACAAGTTTTGACTTTGTCAATGCCAAAAAAGTTAGAAGCAGTTATAATTGCTAAGGGACATCACACAAAATACTAGTTTTAAACAAGAATGACGTAAAACATTTGTTTTTTTTTAAATTTCTGCAGTGTACAAGTTTTTTTTGATGGCTTCATGAAATGTACCTTTTTTGTTTTTGTTAATTTGTTCTAACAACATGATATTCACAATTCTTTTTTAAACTATTTGAAAAGTGAATAAAATAAAGAATATTTTAACGTTTTATTCTATATGGTTAGTGTACATAGTTTCAAAGATAATGCAAAATAAACCTAAGTAATTATACTGTACAAGTTTTTTTTGATTCACTGTACATAATACCACAACCTTCACTAAAATTATATCTATATAGTATTATAAATATAAAATTATAACATATGGGGCATTCCACGGTAAAGAGGATGTAAATTTTATCCAATAAAACGATTCTATTTAAACTAAATATTATCTTAATAGTTATTATTCTACTAATTTTTCATTATTTAAAAAAAGTAACAATTATTAGAGTTTTTCGCATTTAACACTGACGATTTTTTTCTACGATAAGATCGAAATTTTACACTTAAGTTAGCTACGTATTTTATTTCAATTTTGGTTTACAATTGTAGCGAGTGTTTGTTGATAACGTATAAATATAATATTGTTTACTATTATACAGAACACATATTTTAAAAAGGTAAGTAAACACAAAATTTATCGTCCTCTGAAGTGATAGTGTTTCTTGTCCCGACCGTCACAACAAAATAGACATTAGTTTTTCCTAAACTAAAAATTTGCATGAGAGTAAGCAAAAAACCATGCAAAGTAAGAGGGAACTAAGAACACATAGATTTGGCTTGGTTTTGTATTTGTGAGAGCTTAACAGAATTTTTTATTGGAAATTCAATTCCGTCCCGACCATCAAAAAATTACTCCACTTGAGATATATGCTGCCATTGAATATTTCATGAGAAAAATTTGGGGTGGACATTTTCAGTGGAGCAGAAATCTTCCAGGAGACGTGTTAACAACATAATGCTAATAGATTGATTGGTAATATCTTTTTATAGCATGGATGCAGTTGAGAGAAAACGTCGTTCAGTGGAGAAAATGAAGCAAAATCCAGAGGTTTGGAGACAGAAATTGTTAAAGGAAAGAGAACAAAGTCGAAAAAGAAGAGAAAAAGCCAAAGAAGAACGTTTTGATGATGATGGTAAAAAATCGTGGAAGGAAAAAGAAAAACTTAGAAAAAGGAAATATAGGGAAGGGAAAAACACCGCCCAGCTAAAGTCATATCAGGTAACTTCTATAGGTTCATATAAGTGCAAAAATACATTCCGTAAGGCTGTCATGAAAGCAAAAAAGTCAATGCCAGAGAGTCTAAGGGCGCGTTTATAGTGACAGCTGGTTGCTGGGCCGGACCGAGCTGGAAACGCGTCCTGCCAAAAGCAGCTGGAAGTGCGTATAGTGCGCGCTTGTCGCTGGTGACTTGTTTCAGCTGGTTTTGACTATTTTGGGTTTGTTTGCATATATTAGTTTTTTGTTTGTTTATTTTTGCAACCAAAGCATCAAAAAAGCCATATGATTTGGTTCATTCACTTTGCTTTCCTCAAACCAACAAGTGCAGAGACGATAATGCGAAAAACGCTGCTGAAACGCGTTTCCTGCAACTGCAAGTCGTTTCAAGTCACTTGAGGTACCAGCTTGTTTTGACTTTTTTCGCAAGTGTTTTCTGCTGGTTTTTGTTGCCTTCTTGTTGTGTTTTTATTTCAAATTTTTTTTGACAAAAAAGAAGATCGTAGAAAGAATGCACATTAAAAAAACGTACATCAGCTGCTGGAACAAGATTTTTTGATGCTATGACTCAGCGAAAACGCACTTCAAGCCGCATGAAGCCACTTGATCATCCAACTGGTTTAAACTTTTTTCTTTAGGTTTTGTTTTTGTTGTATTATTTTTGATATTGCAACAAAGCAATACAAAACTAATCTAAACAAAGTTGCTATATCTTGTTGCTGCTATTTTTGTTTGTTTACTTTTGTGCTCAAAATCAAATGGAAAGGAAGAGCGCACATAAGAAAATTTGATAATCTTCGATTCTCTGTTTTAGATGAAACGCACTTGCAGCCGCTAATCGACGAATTGCTTCACCGGCTGGTTTAGCTTTTTTCACTATTTCTCTTTTTGTTTTCTGTGTGCAACAGTTGATAGAAATTTATCTTCGTTGCTTCTTTAAAGTTATGTTTCTGTTTGTATTTTTTGCGGTCAAGAATATACAGCATAACAACTCAGCGCAATTTCGTGTTCTTGTATGCTTATTATTTTTCTTGTTGGTTTTCTTTGTTGCTATCGTGTGGTTCTATGTTTTTTTTTTGAAGTAATGAATTCAAGGAAATACAGAATTGATCGCGACGCTGGCAGTCAAGTGTGCTGCAATTTGTTGTTTTTTCGTATATCAATATTTTTCCGAGGAATTTAGTTTGCTACCGCCAACGTTGCCAACTTTGTTGGAAAAATCCCTTTTTATTCGTTTTTTCATTTTACACACTTGCTTTTGTGCACAATAAAAACAAGGAAAAGACAAAGAAAAGGAGCAACAGCAAAAAAAAAATTGTTTTCCTTGTTTCTTTTACCATTTCATGTCATTTAACGAAAGTAATAAGTAAGCAACGTGTAAAATTAATCAAAACACAAGCAAACCGTGCGAGCGAGCGAGAAAGCAACAATCGGGAAGATGGAAACCAGCGCACAAGTCACTTGAAGTTGCCAGCTCGGCTGGTACTATACGCACTTTGAGCTTGTTTCATATGATTGTATGTGCAGCGTTTTCCAGCTTTCCTTCTCGGTTCGGTCCGGTCCAGCAACAAGTCGCCACTATAAATGCGCCCTAAGGAAAAAACAAGCTGTTATGCTAGGACTTATCATGCCGAATATATCTCATGAAGCTAGAAAGCATAGATCTGATATGTTATAAGATGAAGAAGTTAACACTGTGAAGTTATTTTTCGAAAGAGATGACATTAGTCAAGCTGCACCTGGCAGAAAAGACACAATTTCAGTAAAAGATTTAATTACTGGTAAACGTACCCATGTGGCGAAACACCATTTAGTTATGACTGTTTCTGAAGCTTACTATCTATTTAAAGCAGAGAGCGTACTGAGTATGCATTTTATAATAAAAAGCAAAAAATAATAATTATCTTGTGACTTTTAAAATTTTGAGCAAAAAATAATAATAATTATTTCTGCTTATTATTTTTTTAAAGCAAAAATAAAAATCAAAATTTGGCCGATATTTTTTTTGGTCACAAAATAACTGGTACGTTTTGATTTTTATTTTTTTAAGCAAAAATAAAAATCAAAATTTGGCCGATATTTTTTTGGTCACAAAATAACTGGTATGTTTTGATTTTTATTTTTTAAAGCAAAAATAAAAAGTAAAATTTGCCCGATATTTTTTTGGTCACAAGAACTGGTACGTTTTGATTTTTATTTTTTTAAGCAAAAATAAAAAGTAAAATTTGCCCATATTTGTTTGGTCACAAAATAACTGGTATGTTTTGATTTTTATTTTTTCGACGTAGGTCCAGGATTAATTAATTGTTCTAACGAATCTTTCCAAAGAAACAACAACAACAACAACAACAACAACAACAACAACAACAACAACAACAACAAAGTTTTTTCAATATGAACAGGAAAAAATCACTAGCTGATTTTATTGCAATTTCGGCCGTGCTAAAGGCTTCATCAGAAATCTTTGTGATACCCGTGCAAGCGCGCACTAGCAAACTGCACCACAGAGGCGACGAGATTTGAAATTTCTCAGTTTTTCTCCCATTTCACATTCACACATTTGTTGTTGTATTTTTGCTTTACTTAAGTCTTTATGCTTATGTTATTATTGCAAAAATTTAAATCAAAAAGCGCCACCTCTTAACCTTAGCCGATTTTTTTAAGACTTATAGAGTTGAGTCCTAAGGAAGAGTTTAAGCTGCGAAAATGAAACTGGATTCTTAAAAAACCACCCTAATATATATATATATATATATATATTAGGGCGGGTCAATTTGTATGGACGAATTTTTTGGTGGTCTGGCTTAGCGAAATTCGTAAAATACATGTAATTTCAAGACTTTTTCTCCACTACAGCATATACAAATTCTGAAAAAAAGCTGTGCGGACTTTCGTAAATAGATTTTGTTCTCAATTATAAAATATGAATGCATGAATGTATGTGTATGAATCTATTTACGAAAGTCCGCACAGCTTTTTTTCAGAATTTGTATATGCTGTAGTGGAGAAAAAGTCTTGAAATTACATGTATTTTACGAATTTCGCTGAGCCAGAATTTGACCCGCCCTAATATACATATACATGTATAATGTATATATGTACATTAGGGCGGGTCAATTTGTATGGACGAATTTTTTGGAGGTCTGGCTCAGCGAAATTCGTAAAATACATGTAATTTCAAGACTTTTTCTCCACTACAGCATATACAAATTCTGAAAAAAAGCTGTGCGGACTTTCGTAAATAGATTTTGTTCTCAATTATAAAATATGAATGTATGAATGTATGTGTATGAATCTATTTACGAAAGTCCGCACAGCTTTTTTTCAGAATTTGTATATGCTGCAGTGGAGAAAAAGTCTTGAAATTACATGTATTTTACGAATTTCGCTGAGCCAGAATTTGACCCGCCCTAATGTACATGCTTAAACTCTTCCTAAGGGCCCAACTCTATAAGTTTTAAATTTTAAATTTTTGCAGACGATTTGTATGGGGAAAAATCTATTTTAAGGTTTCATGAAAAACAGAAGCACTAACATTAAAATTTTTATATATTAAAATTCATATTTACTACTTC
Source organism: Dichetophora obliterata (assembly GCA_963920525.1). Classification (NCBI taxonomy): domain Eukaryota; kingdom Metazoa; phylum Arthropoda; class Insecta; order Diptera; family Sciomyzidae; genus Dichetophora; species Dichetophora obliterata. Next base: position 108,920,424 of record OY986439.1, on the reverse strand, counting down.
TTATCTTCGTGATTATCCTTTACCAATTTTATTGAGATTTACACAGTGTAGTCCCAGGCTCACAAGGAAGTGTTGAAGCCGCGAAAATCTGAAAATATGCTTTTATATATAATTTCTTCTTTACTTTTCCCAGTTTCTTTTTTCATTTAACCCTTTTTCGTTAATTCAGTTTATAGGAAAATAGACGTCATATTACTTTATACCTTACATTTGTTTTCAAATCACAATGAATTTGTCAAAAGCAAAAAATTCTTTTGTTGTTAATATAAGCGATTTTCTTTAACTGCCATTGAATTAATAACTAAGTTAGCAATTATAAAAGAAAAATTATTTATACCTCAACAAATATAATTGCTACTAAGTCATTAAATAAAACCAATGTATTTACTTGTAATAAACAAACTCTTTCTCTCACTTGTCAACCAATTTTATATGTTTTATTTTAGAGGACAACTTTTTTCACACAGCTGTATATAAGTTCTTTATTCTAAAGAAAAAAACGTTTTTAAATCGAAACCATATGTTTGTTACATTAACCACAAGTGTATTTTAAGTAAAAATGGGTAAGTTTATATTTACAATAAGGATTTTTTTCATCAAAATTGGTTTTTTCAAATGTTAAAACGTGCTATTTTCATACTAACACGAAAAATTTTCATTTAACCTGATGATCTTGTTATCAGGAAGATACGACATTTTAAAGATGACAAAATACATTTGTCCACATACTTTTGTCTTTTCATAATTACAATATTATTGTTAGTTTTAGAGCCATTAAGAGTTTGTATTTAACAACACCTATCTTGTTGCGTTAAAAAGCTATCTTTTTGGAGTCAAAAATAAAAGATTCTTGTAAATACGCACACAAATTTTTTTAATGTTACAACATTTTTTTTGGGTGTATGAAGTGCTTATTGCAAAAACTTGATAAGCCACATGATATAAAAAATCAATTTTTAGGCTGAATACATTACTAAATGCATTTCCAACAACCACTGAAGAGATTTTGTCTACTTCTTATTAATATTCTAACCTATTTGTAAAAGTTTCCGTGTTAAAATCCATTTCTTCATGCAAAAATATTTGTATGTGGTTTTTCATGTTTGTGCAATAAGCCCTTCCTTCATATGATTTAATTGAAAAACGGCAAGCCAGTTTTCACCAGTTTATTAATTTCAATTATTCGAAAAATCAATTAAAAAATATCGCCACTTTTGGGTTAATCGAGAAATCGGTTTTTTAATTTTGTCGAATATTTTTCAACACTATTTTTAAATTTCGTAAAAACAGATAAATAAGATAAATAAGAAACATAGTTATTGTTCCTCTCTTTCGCGCTATCTTTATTTCTTCTAATCATAATTGGAAAATTATAGATAAATAAAAAAATATCCCCATAAATTTAACAGACAATGACTCATTTTTTGTGCACTATGTTGTTATCAGTAGTCAATTTCTGCTCTTATAACGAATACCCGATTGTGATTATAATATTGAGAAGGCCCTAAAGTAGCAAGAATGACAGTTTTGGCCAACGCTCCCACAGCTCGTTAAAAGCCACCATAATGTGCAGTGATCGTGGCTTATTATTATAATTAATCATACGCCCTGGTGACCGGCGACTGTGAGTGTTTGTGAATTTCGAAAATTTCGTTTGTGCATTTTACTTATGCATTAAAAAGACAGGTGGTCAAAACAAATAGAAAGAATTTCTTGAATTTCTGTTGCAGATTTATTGACTATTCGTCAAGTATAGCGCGTTTTTCACTTTATTCATTAACTAACATTATACATTAATTTATTAGGTTTTGATTTTTGCCTCTCACAAAATGTCGATAAGATAAGCGTGTATTTTGAGCACCTTTCGAAATGGCAATTTATAAAATGTATATTTGTCACTCTGGCTTCAATTGGTTATTAGCAAAAAATTTAACGAAATCAAGCAGTTTGTAAGTTGTTACCGTGGCTTGTTGACGCATTATTTACTGGAATTCATACAACGTGAGATTATTAAGATTGTTATTTAAATTTGAAATTAAATATTTTGCCGCTAAAAAGTATTAAGCCGTGGCCTTGTGTTGTCTTAAGCAAAATGTACTTGTGTCGACTGAGTTATTTCTTCGCACTGCTTTTAGCTTGCTGCTCCTTCGTTCACGCAAGTGAGTTGGTAACCGAGAGGTTATTATAATAATAAAAAAAAAAATAATAAAATTAAACGAAAACGGAGGAATATTAAGTCATTAGTCATTAGCTTTTTATTGATGTGAGTTAATTAAGTCCATAGAACGCATAATAAGAATGTAGCGTACACATTGATAAATGATAAAGTATTTATAAACAGTTCTAGAGAAAAAAATCGTTATCGTAACTGGATTTTATCTGGAATTGGATACATTCAATCACGTTTTTAAAATTTTTTTGGTGATTCAAATACAGCTTTCTTCCGGTTGCTATCAAATGAATTATGACGCAGCTCGTTTTGTGTTTATTTTGAGTGCAAAACTTAGTTGAACAATTCTAAATGCGTTTTTCGAACTTTCTAGTTCGAATGAAAAGAAACCACTTATCAAATATAACTATTTAATAAATTCAAGTATTAGCTTTTTAATTTTATCAAAATAAATAGTAATCGGCATGCACATAAAATGAAGTTTTTATTAAAACATAGCACCATTTAATGATAGAGATTAAAAAACTCATGTCTGTTGACACTGATAAGTAATGTTTTTCATGATCATGCCACTCAAGATTGTTAAAAATGATAAGATAGAGATTTGAATCGATTTGTCTTGGCTTACAGTATACTTATTTTCATAGAGAACAAGCAAAATTATTGTAATGTGACATAATTATTACATAAATTTTCTGCATTAGCTGGTTAATCTGATAAACTTAAATCTATATGTAAAATATTCTGAAAATTTTATTTATTATGTTTATAAATTATTTATTACGATGATTTAAGTACTACTTACTTACTTAGTTGGCGCTACAAACGTATGTCGGTCTTGGCCTCATCTAAAAATTTGCGCCAGCCATTTCTGTCTTTCGCTTGCTGGTGCCAGTTGGAAATTCCAAATTTCGCCAGAATGTCCTTTACTTGGTCTTTCCAACGAAGATGCGGTCGTCCTCTTCTGCGTTGACCGCCGCTGGGTACCGAATCGAATGTTTTCTTCACTGGAGCATCGTCTTTCATGCGCTGAACATGACCAAGCCAGCGAAGCCGCTCGATTTTAATGCGCTTGACTATGTCGATGTCAGCGTACAGCTTATACAGTTCATCATTCCACCGTATTCGTTACTCTCTAGAACCTTTCTCTAGAATGCTCTTTAAGTTTTTTCATCTAAACTGCTCAGCGTCCATGTTTGTGATACATAAAGTAAGACAGGCATGATGAGCGATTTATATAGCGTGATTTTCGTTCGTCGAGAGAGGGCTCTGCTTCTCAATTGCCTACTGAGCCCAAGGTAACACCTGCTGGCAAGAGTTATTCTTCGTTTGATCTCAATGCTGATGTCGTTGGTTAAGTTTATGCTGGATCCCAGATAAACGAAGTCCTTCACAACCTCGAAGGAGGTATTGTCAACTGTAACGTGGGTTCCAAGACGCTGGGACTGTTTGTTAGTTGACACCAAGTATTTCGTCTTATCTGCATTCACTGCCTGACCCATTCGACTTGACTCTTTTTCTAATGTGGAAAATGCTGCACTGACTTCGCGCGTATTATGGCCAATGATATCGATGTCATCAGCATACGCAAGCAGCGTAACACTCTTGTAGAATATTGTGCCACTACGTCTCAGATGAGTAGCTCGGATGATCTTTTCCATCATTAGGTTGAAAAAGTCGCACGATAAGGAATCACCTTGTCTGAAACCTCGTTTGGCAACAAATGGTGGGGAGAGGTCCATCCCGATTTTAACTGCGCTGCTGGTGTTGCTCAGTGTCATTCTGCAAAGTCGTATTAGTTTTGCAGGAATACCAAATTCAGACATGGTGGAGTATAGGTGCTTCCTTATTGGGCTGTCGAAGGCAGCTTTGTAGTCGACAAAAAGATGGTGGGTGTCGACTTGTTTTTCTTGAGTCTTATCCAAGATTTGTCGTAGCGTGTAAATCTGGTCGATGGTGGACTTTCCAGGTCTGAAGCCACACTGATAAGGTCCGATTAGTTCGTTTACAATGGGCTTCAATCTTTCACATAAAACGCTCGACAGGACCTTATATGCGATATTAAGAAGGCTTATCCCACGGTAATTGGCACAGATAGTGGGATCGCCTTTCTTGTGGATTGGACAGAGCACACTGAGATTCCAATTGTTCGGAATGCATTCTTCCGACCATATTCTGCATAGAAGCTCGTGAATGCATTTAAGTAGAGCTTCGCCTCCATTCTTAAACAGCTCAGCAGGTAAGCCATCAGCTCCCGCGTCTTTGTTATTTTTAAACCGAGCTATAGCTGTCAGAACTTCATCATAGTAGGGCAGCGGAACCTCGACGCTGTCATCCGAAATTGGGGTTTCCGGAATATCATCTCTATTGGCGGGATTGTTGTCAGCGTCGCCATTTAGAAGCTTAGAGAAGTGTTCCCTCCATAACTCTGGACATCTGTCACTAGATTCCCGTTTTCATCCTTGCATGAAGACGCCCCTGTTTTAAAACCATCGGCAAGGCGTCTTATTTTTTCGAAAAATTTTCGGGCCTCATTCTTGTCACCATACATCTCAATTTTCTCCTGCTGGCGCTTTTCTGCCTCTCTTTTTTTTCCACCTGAAAATACGTCTCTCATGATGATTTAAATACTAATTCTAAATGTTTGATAGTTTAAATCATACTTGATTTTAAATACAAATTCTAGTTGTTTGATAGTTTAAAATCGTTTATTGAGCTTTAGGTCAAGGTTAGAACAATTAAATGTTCTAACAAATCTTTCCAAAGAAACAACATTAACAACAGCGTTTTCAATATGAAAAGAAAATTTAAATCATATAAAATAAACATAATAAACAACAAGGTCATTTAGAAAAAACTTTAATTTTATTTATTTATTTTATTTTTAAACTAAATTTATTGAAAAGTAGTTAAATTTATTTTTTATAAAAATTAATGAATTTTCTTATAGTGAATAAATATTTTATTGAATTATAACTGGCCAATACCTTTTGCCAACTTTCAGGCAGTAGCATTTTTTCACGCTCATAGAATTTTCGTTCTCTGCTAACAAAAAATTATCTAAATATTTTTGACCTCCTCATTTGAAGGAGAACTCTTATCGCCTGAAAGATTTTGTAAAAATCGGAAAAAATACTATAAGGTGCTGGTTCTGGAGAAGAAGGTTGGCGTGGCAGTAAATCCTATTCAAGCTGTAAAAGCTTTTGGCGAGTTAATAAACACTACAATTCTGACCTTTTCTGTTTAAGTGAACCATTAAATTTGTCCAGTTTATGATTGTACACTTCAGAATTTATCGTTGTGTTGTCCGGTAGTAGCTAAAAAAAAAAGAAATGATTCCTTAGAAATCCCAACAAACATAAAGCATAACTTTTTTATGAATATTGGATTTCGAAGTGCTTTGAGCCAGTTCATATTTTTTCCCCATTATTTCTTGCATTTAACATTGTTTTAGACAATCGAGAGATTTATCTTCACCAGATATGATGCCTTCAAAAATTTATCATTTTCTTGATGTTTGAGAAACAAATGACAAACGTTAACGCGACGGTACAAATTTCTTTCCGTAAGAACATAAGCAATCAGTATGTCAAGCTTTGAGTTTAAACTAGGGATTTCAAATGCTCATGAATGGTCGAATCCGATAAATTTTATTCCCTCTATTCAGATCCAGCTACGCAAGGACAATGGTGAGCGGGCGGAAAGTAGTCAAAAATGCTTTGAGAATTGTTTTCGAAGGCACATTTTCATGGCTGTACTGAAGATCCAAACACAATCGCAATACGAAGACACAGGAGAAAAGCCCACTACAGGTTCCACACGACTTAATAACGTCGGATAAAATCTTATGGACTATAAACTCGTTCTCGGGATATAAATCTTCGGGATCAGACGGTATAGTTCCTGCCATATTGAAAATGGCCGAATCACGAGTCATCCCATGGTTGGAGAATATATATAATGGTTGCATAAGGCTAAACTATGTTCCTGTGGCCGGCCGGACAGCGAGGGTTGTATTCTTACCGAAAGCAGGTAAGAGCACCCAATTATTCTAAGGACTACAGGACAATTAGTCTAGTCTCTTTTGCATCTAATGCAAAAAAAAAGTTTGAACTGAGTGGAGCACCAAGTCCATGGAAAGGGAAGCTCGCAGTGGTACACCTATGGGAAGGATCCTCTCACCCCTACTATGAAAACTTGTCGTCAAAAAACTACTCAAAAAGTTCGCAGGTAGAGCCCCGAAGCCCATGTAGACGACATAAGCATGATTATAGTGGGGAAATGTCTATCAACAGTAGGCTCCATAATAGAGAGCACACGCAAAAAGGTACTTAGATGGTCAAATTCTGTCGGTCTAAATATTAACGCAGAGAAAACGGATCTGGTTCTGTTCACGAAAAGGTTCAAAAAACTATCACGAATACCACTAAAAATAAACGGCATACGCTTCCTACCGAAAACTCACACAAAATATCTAGGAGTCGTCCTGGACAGCAAGCTGACATGGAGAATCAATTAAAAAGAAAGAGTAAAGAAAGCCACCATTGCGCTATACACATCCAAGAAGATGGTATGCAGCATCTGGGTCTCTCACCCTTTCTGGTGTGCTGGATCTATGTATCGGTAGTTCGTCCTATTTTACTCTATGGAACTATTGTGTGGTGGTCGGCTGAGAATAAATCAACGTACTTCAGGCTCATGGAAAAAAGTCAGCGGCAAGAAGCGCTATGCACTATAAAGGCGCTGAAGTAAACTCCAACAAAAGCGCTTGAAACCCTTCTATGGACTCCTTGAACATATACGCAAAACTATTAGCCGGAAAAACGGAAGGTAACATGTACTATAAAAATTTAGGTCTATTTGGCAAGGATCTAGTTAGTAGCACGAACAACATGATACTTCGCCAAATAGTCAATTCCAAATTACTTCTAGGACCAAATGACTAGTGTAAAGGTATAGAACAAGCACAGCAGGGGGTCAATATATTTACAGATGGCTTCAAAGTGCCTACGGAGGTAGGTCCGGCTGTGTATTGTGCAGAGCCTACTATAAGGCAGCCATACAAACTTCCGGACCACTGCAGCATCTTCCAGGCGGAGGTATTTACCACAAGAAAGGCCGCGGAGATAGTCCTCGGCATGTGCACACACCATTATTGTATTAACAGTTTCTTGTTTCACGCAAACCAATGACAAGTAAGATACGAGAAGCAATACTTTCTTTTATACACAATTCTAAATAGCTGGCAGAGATGCACTATGCGCTCCGAATAGAGTGCGCATCTTCTGGGTCCCTAGCCACCAAGGCATTGAGGGTTCTTTTGAGTAGCCTCAATGCTAATCGCATGGCGGCAACCCACGCGAGGAAGCTGGGCATCACCACGAATGGTAAATGCAGGAAGTGCAAGGAACCAGCCACGATGGAGTCCCTGGAGCACCTTTTATGCACATGCCACTCCGTACAAATAGCTGGGGTCATCACCGTTCCTTTCGCTAAACGATGTAGCAAAAGTATCTCTAGAATCTCTCCTAAGATTTGCGATTTTAACGTAAATCTTTACAGACTTCAACTAAACACAAAGGTTCCTTTGCTAATAACCGGCACTACTAAGGACCAGAAGTGGTAGGTGTTAGCCTCCGTCAGGAGCTATCCGGGTAAACCTTAACCTAAAAGAATTAATAAGAATAATAATTAAGGTCTTCTGGACTTAACGGGATTCTCCATAATTTTCAATGGTTACTCCTTTTTTATACTAACCATACTCAGAGGAACATGTTTCTCAAAAATATATTTAATAAGTTCTAAATACAAGGAAACTAAGTTTATCATTAACCTTCACCTGGCCTCGTGGGGTACGTACATACTCCACATTCTTTCTCGTTTTGATTTGTTTGGAACTTTTTTCTAGTTTTCTGAATTTTTTATGAACGCTGATCTTTATTATTTTCAACTTGGACTATTCTTCAGTTTAAAGTGGTATCTGAAGATGATATCTGAATTTTCTTGAGATAAATTAATCAATATTTAAATTTTTACAAAGATTTTAATCACTGGGGCTCTTATGTACCCCACGAGTCCAGGTTTGTTACTCAGGATGAGTAATATTGTGATGAAATCAGCAAGGTTAATATTCTGATGAAGCCAGCAAACATTTAACGGACTCACAGGTATATCCTGCAACAAAGAAGCATAGTTAATGCGTTTGAAATTTTTATAAGAGAAATTACATGATGTTACATTACGTGATAAGTTAAATATATAACGAGCGGAAAATTAGATCATTACCAAATTCTGGCCATTAGGGCAGAACCAAAGTATAATTGATCAAAGCGTGAGATAGTAGAGAATAAAATAAAATAAATAAATATTTACATAAAAAAAATGTTTTCCTGCATTTTGGACTGTTAGTTCTTTTATTCTTAACATTCTGTACTCTTTCCCCATTTTTGTTCAAACAACTTACTCAAAGCTCTAGCTCTAGTTAAAGTGTATTTTTGTTTTTTTTACAGCCAACACTATTGACAACAATGCCACAATATTGGTGGACAAGGAACCGAAAATAGTCGGAGGTTCACCGGTTCCCATCTATCAAGCACGTTATCAGGTGTCTGTGCGTATCAAGACCAATGAGCGATATGGATATGGTGCTGGACATATTTGCGGTGGCTCGGTAATATCACAGCGGACGGTACTAACTGCGGGACACTGCGTCGTCATGTGAGTGCGACAATTTGTACAATGTAGCTTTATGATCCCAGTAGGCATTTTAGCGAGTGCTGTGCAAAAGAAGGCATGCTAGCACTGCTATTATAGGCGTTAATACACCTTCCATGATCACTGCATTGATGAGAACTTCTGCAAGGCCTACCTTTTGAAGGTTCTGATTCTTTTCATATTATTTTATATGAAAAAATTTACAAAAAAAATTCAAAAAAAATTTTTAAATACACAAAACAGTTTGTTAAAAATGTAGATTTAAAAAAAACAAAAAAAAAATTTTTTTGTCCGAGTTGGGTCTCGAACCCGGGCTCCCGAAAACGAACACAATACATATTATATTATATGAAAATATTTATATGGGAAAACTTATATTTTTCTTTTCTTATATTTTTGTATGGTGACAATTTAAAAAAAATTTTTTCAATGCACAGAACAGTTTGTAAAAAAAATGTAGATTTAAAAAAAACAAACAAATAAAAATTTTTTTCTGTTCGAGTTGGGTCTCGAACCCGGGCTCCCGAAAGATTACTTTCATTTGTATTGATGCAAAATAAGCAATAAATTCTTATCAACCACGGAAGACGAGTGGGTAAGATGTTGGACCGCCGCATTAGGGGACCATGGTTCAAATCTGAAATTATAAGTCTTTTTTTATTTGAAGTTGATATTTATATTGCTTTTCTTTCTAACGTGACTTCTCGAAAGAGTGCTTCTGGCAGGTCTCTTTTGAGCAAGGAGAGCGGAAGGTCTGACAAATTTTCCCACATCATATAAAAAAGCAAGTGTAATTGTATATGAGTGCGGCAGTACTCTAAAATCCATACGAAGGCCTGCTAGCAGCGCTACCAATGCCTACTGGGATAAGTTTGCACATAACAGTGTAAAATATTTATAAACTTTTTAATCCATTCTCACTCTCTCTCTCTCCATTAGAGAAACTAAAACTGGATGGGTGAACCGTCAGCCTGAAGAATTTCGACTTGTTATGGGCACCGATTACCTCTATCAAGTCACTTCGTATGTCGAGCAGTACGATGTGCTGCAAATTGTGTATCCTTCGAACTTCAACTATACCACATTAGCGAATGATATTGCTATGTTCTTCATCAACGGTTACATACCGTGGGATTCACCAACAGTGCGTGCCATATCGTTAAACACAAAACCATTGAATAGCGGAGTTATGTGTACCGTAACGGGTTTTGGTAAAATGGCCAATGTAACTAGCATTTTATCTATCAGTAAGGCATTTCATTTGTTTATACTTCCTTTTCACATTTGCAGAAACAGATGTCCTACCTTCTGTTGGCGGCCTATGTGCCAATTATCAGCAACACGGTCTGTTCCCTCAGTTATGGACGCTTGCCATCTGAAATGCTTTGTGCTGGCTACATGAGTGGCGGTGTTGATGCTTGCCAGGGTGACTCTGGCGGACCGCTACAGTGCGATGGTCATTTAGCTGGTGTTGTTTCTTGGGGTGAGGGTTGTGCCTTAGTTGGCTATCCTGGCATCTATTCGAATGTGTCGTCCTACTACAATTGGATTGTTTCTACTAATTCATCGTTTAACTACACGTATTATCGTGATGGTGCCGATGGAATGTTGGGTCAGTCAAAATGGTTGGTAGTTCTTGGTATGACATTAACAGTACTTTTGAGTCGTTTCCTTGAGAGTTAGTCATGAATGATCGCTCAAATGGAAAGTATTTCTAATCAATTCAACATTTGAAAGACTGAATATAGCTGTTTATCTGTATAGCTGTATGAAATGGATAAAGGAGAAGGAAACAAAAAAAAATTCCATTAATATTATACAAATAAAAACGGTGAAATATATGATATAATATTGTTGATAACAAAATATTCATTTTATTACATATTACTTAATGATGTGGAGTGACGGTCAAAGAGCACTTAAATTAAAGTAACTTCTTGCAAGTCATCACTCCCTCCTAATTTACCGAATTAGTCCTTAACCACCAACATTGCATTCGAACATGTAGCCAATATTCAAGCGCGTCGGAAGCTAATTTCATCTGGGGGTCAGTACAAATGGGGGTACAGAAAAAATCACCAAAATTTCTTAAAAGAAACGTGAATATGAATAAACACATTTTTTATTTTAGTTTCAAAATAAAAAAATAAAACTATAAAAAAATATTAAAATTTCATTATTTTTAAAAGTGTTTCCAATTTCGATATTAGAGATCATTTTTTAAAGGATTTTCATATGGAAATTTGAAAATATAAGAAATAATTGTTGCTTTTATAAAGCAGGACTAGGTATATCTTTACATGGTTTAAATACAATAAGGTACAAAAAGTCATATCAATTTAAATTCTTCTAAAATGTTTCCTTCTGTCCTTGCGAGAAACAAACTCTTTCACCACCTCCATCGAATTCAAGTCTTCGGTTTTATCTTCGTGAGTGTGTATAGGTGCCGCATGAGTGAGTCGTTTCTGTGTCACAGTTGCTCGAAGATACGTTGTAAGGCGTCTTAGAGCACTAAAACGAGACTCAGATGAAGCTGCTGATGCAGGCACAGTCAAAACCAAAGCAACAAGTTTTTCAACTTCATTCAAAAGTTTTTTCAGTGTATCTGATTTTTTTTCAAATTGGAATGGCAGTAGAAACTCTACATTTTGTTCTATCTTTTTGCAAACACAGAGAAAGAAAATGGTTATCCGAAAGCATGCTTATGAAGAAGAGAGGAAGAAGAGCAAAATATATAATACAAAAATATTATCGTTGTAAAAAAACTGACACTTTGAATAGCTTTTGAAGTTTTATTTTTAAATTGTTTATCTAGCTAAATAAGCGGGGGGGGGCAACTGCCCCTTTTTCCCCCGTTTGCTACGCCAATGCCAATATTAATGAAATTTTGCATTCCGTTTGCGAATGTTTTTCTTTTCAATTAATGACGATCTCTATACTATCGATTATATAGACGACATATAGACTATCTATACTGACGAATACTAACGCTAAGCAGAGAAGACAGTTTAAGAACTTTGTAGGTACATAATTTCAAAACGGTTTAAAAAACCATTTTTGTTATATAGGTATATTTTTGTATATATCCTTTTTTAAAGTAAATATTTCTTACTTTTTAAGCTGATACTTTCTAGTAAAAAGTTGAAACGACCTATTTTACTGGATATATGCCAAAATACTCTACTTACTATTACTCTATGATAATAAATATATCAAAACTCTAATGGTATTATACAAATACAAAGTTAAAATTCGTAAACAGAAGGCTCCCAACAACTATAATTATCTATAGAAACTCTATACAAAGGCAAAGATTTAATATTCTAGTAGACCGTAACAGTAAGATTGTTTTTTTCCGAAAAAATAAGGCTCGAATGAACCTTGATAAACTGCACACTGTGACCCGAAGTGGATGGTGCTATGTCACATGGAGTGAGATTTGAGTGAGTGAGAATGTCCTGCATAACAGGGTTATACAAAAGTTTGTGTAATAAATTTTTAGTATTCGAATTTAAAAATGTAATTTTTTTAACATAGATTCTGAGCATGAATAATGTATTACTAGCACTGGAGTAATTACACAATCTACGTCATGGAAGCACTGTAATAATTCGTGTCAAGCTAATTGACGAAAGCTACTCGCTGCAACGATGACGCAAACCAAAGATTTACCCTCTACCAAAAATTGCTTAACGCACCTAAAGAAGTTTTCACTTAAAAAAAAGCAAATATAACAGATCAGTTACACACAAAAAATACTTGTTATTTTCTAATCCATAAAGAGCAACGAGTATAAATTACAACGAGTATAAATTATACCAAGAGATTGCTTCATCAAGCGTTCCAACTTCTTTCCAGACTATCAGCCATCCACCAACGAGTATATATCTATAAGAGATTTCACTCGTCGCTCGTTATTTTTTACTCTCCGATATTAGCCATCCATCGACAGGATAGGGTATTTTGATGGGACATTTATTTTATACCCCTACAAAAGTGCGAGTTTGTTTACATTTTGTTTTCTATATTTCGATCATTTTGGCTGCGTGCACAAGGGAGCAAAAAGATTGGTATTTTTTAATGTGCTTGCCTGTTTCTTCTTATTTGAAAATCTGAAGAAATATTGCAAATTTTATGAATGAAAATAAAATTTTACAGCTTCTTATTTGCATGTGTATGGTTGCCGAGTTTATTTTGTTTCCAGCTGGACATTTTTGTTGTGATTTTGTTGTAGCTATATTTTGTTTGCTGCTGCAGACAAGGATTTTTAGATATTTCATTAGTTGAATAGAAAGACAGAATTCTGATTCGGCTAATGAAATAATTATTGGATAATAAAATAATGAAGCAATAAAATAGGATTGGTCTAGCAGTATTAAATAAATTTAAAATAAAACAAAGAAATATTGTAGATTTAATTAATGAGAATAAAAGTTATATTTGATACAAATTTTACAGGTTATTATATATATGTATGTGTTTTTTTTTCTTCCATCTTCTTTAGTTTGTTTCTAGCTGGACATTTTTCTTGTAGCAATATTTTGCTTGCTACTTTGGATACACAATCATAATTTTTAAATACTTCATTACTCCAATAAAAAGATGAAATTCTGATGATTCGGCTAATGAAATAATTATCAGTTAGGACTTGAAAAAATTTTTTTAACAAAAATGCTTTTAATAAATAAAATTAACTTGAATTAACAAAATACAAACACAAAATTTCTTCAAAATCAAAGAAGAATTAATTGTATAAAGATATGCTCCGGCAGACGTTTCTATATATTCCTGCCACAGCCTTACTGCCATATATGAATTTTCATGCTAATCGGAAAAAAATTTTGTTTTCACCATTTTGAGTATAGTTGCCGAGCGTATCTACATAAACTAAATTAAAAATTTTTAGTCTAATACAACTAAAACCGTCCAAAATATAGCATTTTTGTTGATTTGTAGACGGTAAAAGAGGGTGTGGCAAAATATTTTTCTCTTAAACCATCTAGAACTCAAGACAAATTGAGTGCCAGAATTTGATCTTAATTTACTTTATACCTATCGTTTAAATATTTTAACTGTATTAAAATGTAGAACAATATATATTTACGAATTTCGTAATTATTTTTTTTACTAACACTTTTTACAAATTTTACAAAATTAAATAGTTTTTAATGCTTGTATTAAAATGTATTCCAAGATTTCTAACCATGAAGGTAGTATATTATTTTAAAAAAATTAAGAAAAATAAAAATTAATACAATATATGTATATTAGACCGTCCCACTTTTTCAACGTTTTTCGAAAAGTTTCCGGGACACGTTGATTTCTGATTCTACTCTTAAAAACATGAATTTTGGTATATAACACTTTAATATTAACTAATGTTCGCGCAATCGGCTTAAAGGCATTTTGGCTAAAAATTATATTTTCGAAAAAACAAGAAATTTCTTCTTCAGTATTTTTCATATCACTATGAAAATAATGAAACAATTTTTATCAATTTATACTTATTAAAAAGCTTAAAAAATTTTCCATCTGTACATTTATTTAAAAAACTCTGCAAAGTGAAATTTTGATTAAATTTTTTTCAAAAATTTGATAACTTTGTTAATTCTTTTGTTAATTCAAGTTAATTTTATTTATTAAAAGCATTTTTGTTAAAAAATTTTTTTCAAGTCCTAACTGATAATTATTTCATTAGCCGAATCATCAGAATTTCATCTTTTTATTGGAGTAATGAAGTATTTAAAAATTATGATTGTGTATCCAAAGTAGCAAGCAAAATGTTGCTACAAGAAAAATGTCCAGCAAGAAACAAACTAAAGAAGATGGAAGAAAAAAAAAACACATACATATATATAATAACCTGTAAAATTTGTATCAAATATAACTTTTATTCTCATTAATTAAATCTACAATATTTCTTTGTTTTATTTTAAATTTATTAAATACTGCTAGACCAATCCTATTTTATTGCTACATTTTTTTATTATCCAATAATTATTTCATTAGCCGAATCAGAATTCTGTCTTTCTATTCAACTAATGAAATATCTAAAAATCCTTGTCTGCAGCAGCAAACAAAATATAGCTACAACAAAATCACAACAAAAATGTCCAGCTGGAAACACATGCAAATAAGAAGCTGTAAAATTTTATTTTCATTCATAAAATTTGCAATATTTCTTCAGATATTCAAATAAGAAGAAACAGGCAAGCACATTAAAAAATACCAATCTTTTTGCTCCCTTGTGCACGCAGCCAAAATGATCGAAATATAGAAAACAAAATGTAAACAAACTCGCACTTTTGAAGGGGTATAAAATAAATGTCCCATCAAAATACCCTATCCTGTCGATGGATGGCTAATATCGGCGAGTAAAAAATAACGAGCGACGAGTGAAATCTCTTATAGATATATACTCGTTGATATATACTCGTTGCTTGGTATAATTTATACTCGTTGTAAAGAGAGCAATGGCAACGACTGTACATTTATCAAGAGCTTTAAAACACACCATCGGATGATCAGCATAAAAGGGTAAGTGGAAGCTTTTGGAACTGGGAAGGTCCCGTAAAAGAAAATGAATGAGTCTTCGCTGAACGGTTTCTATATGCATCGAATGGGAGATGAAATTGTATGGGTGCCAAGCCTGGCTAGCATATGTTCCCATTTAAAAAATTGTTTTTTTTGGGAACCAAAGCTACCACCGATTCTCTTTTTTAACACTCTATTGGCTAAAAAAATAAATTTACTATCCGAAATTTTAACACGTTTTTATAAATTCTGATCTATTATGCGTATTTTGTCAAAAAATCATGATGTTATGGTAAAAAATGACTAGCACCATCTTAAAATGAATAAAATCTAAAGTGCAAACAAGTTAATCAATTTACTTATATTTGGTTGGGATCTACTAGAAAATTTTTAAGTAATTAATTGTGACCTTTGATGATTTTATAAGGTTTTAATATAGATCTTTAGCTCAAGTACTAAGATTAATTAAATAAGATCCACTTATTTTTCAGCGTCATATGTTATTCTGATGAGTTTATTCAAACATGTGTCAAATCATATAAAACATAAAACAGTGGGTTGGTCACAGCTAAATCACTCAAGACTATTGAAGAGGAAATGTAGCTATTTCCGAAACAGACTGTCTAGTCTGCTGTGTGATTGACTTTATACACAAGAATGATAGAAACAAGATTACGCGTTTCAAACTCCCGTTATCTAATACTCTCGCTGTCAATTGACTGCATGACGTCATCCAGCACTTCTGCATAACAAAGACTAATGTAATTGTACGATCGCTTAGGTACATAGAAGAAATTGAAAATAAATTCTTACAAAAAGTGAAGTTAAAATTTAGTGCGTGGTGATAAATTTTATAAACTAAAAAAAATTAAGAAAATATAATAAGTTTCTTTTGTTTCCTAAAACTAGCTGAAACCCGGCGCGTTGCTGCCACTCTCCCTATTCAAACGCCCATAAAATGTTATCAGTTAAACAGCATGTCTAATTTGAGGTAGAATACTGAATTCCGAGACTGTGCAACCTATATCCACAAAGCCATTCGATATAACAAATTAGGGTTGTGTAGGCAGTGCCACGCCCTCTTGATCACCGCTCATAGAATGTAATCAATTAAACTGCATGTGTACATGGAGGTTGAATACCGAATTCTAAAACTGTGCGACATATATCTCCAAAACTATTCGATAGCACAAATTTAGGTTGTATGGGAGGTGCCACTGCCCTTTTCCTTACGCCCATAAAATTTAACCAATGAAACTGCATGTGTAAATTGAGGTCGAATACTGAATTCCGAGGCTGAGTTACCTATAACTCCAAAGCTATTCGATATCGCAAATTTGGGTTAAGTTGGAGGTGCCACGCCCCCCGACAAACTCTAAAAAATTTTATCAGTAAATCTGCATGCATAAATTTTGGTCAAATACTGAATTCCGATGCTGTGCGACCTATAACTCCAAAGCTATTTGATAGCACAAAGTTGGGTTGTATGGGAAGTGTCACTCCCCTTTTCCCTACGCGCATAAAATGTAAGAAATGAAAGTGCATGTATAAATTTAGGTCGAATACCGATTTCTTACGCTGTCAACCTATAACTTCAAAGCAATTCGATATTGCAAATTTGGGATGTAAGGGAGATGTCAGGCCTCCCTGTCCAACGCCCATAAAAAAAATCATTGAAACTGCATGTGTAAATTGAGGTCAAAAACTGAATTCCAAAGCTGAATTCCTATAAATTCAAAGCTATTCGATATCACCAATTTGGGTTGTATGAGAGGTGCCCCTCCCCCTTGTCCAACTCCCATAAAATTTCATCACTGAAACGGTACGTCTAAATTGTGGTCGAATACCGAATTTCTAAGCTGTGCAACCCATAACGCTATTCGATAACACAAATTGTTTTTATATTAATGGGAGGTAAAAGAAGGTGTGGCATTTCTTCTTAAACCATCTCGTACTCAAAGCAAAGCCACTTACAAAATTTCAGCTCAATCGGACCAATAGTTTCGGAGTATTGTGATATTTCCAAAAGTAGGCGTAGATGAAGTGTGACAACGCCCGTTTTTATTAAAGTTAGTGACAGTCATCATAAGAACTTATTTACCAAATTTTAATTTAATACGACCAAAACCTTCTTAAATACAGCATTTTTATTGATTTGTGGGCGGTAAAAGGGGTGTGGCATTACTTTTTTCCTAAACCTTTGCGTAGCAGTTACGAACAAACCAGTAGAAGGAAGTATCCTATTTGGTCTAGTCGTTTTCAAGTTTTAAGCATCCGAACAAATCACGATTCATTTTTATATGTACAGATATTGATTTGTGGGCGCTAAAAGTGGGCGTGAAAACATTTATGTATCGTGACTGCCTCTTGGAGCACCTACACAGCAAGTTTCAGTATAAAAATGTGTAGAACTCCGGAATTGCCATGATTTCGAAAAAGTGAGCGTATATATATTGCGACGAAAAAGTGATTTTTGTACAGTTACTGACAGTTACCATCTGAACAAAATGATAATATCTTAGTTTTTACGATCAAAACCGTCTGATATATATCCCTTATTTGGTTTGTGGTCGATAGCGCAAATTTGGCTTGTATGGGAGGAACCACGCCCCCTCGTCCAAACGTTACCAAACCTCACAGGAACAATCTATCTCCTCGGCAAACGTTGTTCTGCCACAGACCGCCTTACTGCTATACACAAAAATGTCAAGAAATGTCAAATATATTCACCATTTTCAGTACAGCTGCCGAAAGTAGCCATGTGCACTAAATAACCACATTTTAGTCTAATACGATCAAAACCGTGCGAAATATAGCATTTTTTTTGTTTTGCGAGCGGTAAAAAGGGGTGCGGTAAAATGTTTCCCTTGAGCCATCTCGTAATCGAAACAAATCGACTGCCCAAATTTCAGCTCAATTTAGGTTAAGCCTGGCGCACTTTACTTCACTGGACGCTAACTCCCCGAAAAGTGAGTTTAACTAAAGTAGGGCAGGCCTATTTTTAGTGCACTTGCCGAGAGTAACCATATGTACTGAATTACAAAATTTTTGTCTAATACGACCCAAACCGTTGAAATAAAACGTTTTCATTGGTTTGTGGGCGGTAAAAGGGGGGCGTGGAGACCAATTTTTAGTACAGTTGCTAACAGTAACCGTACAAACTAAGCCAACATTTTAGCTCAATCGACCCAGTAGTCAATTTTGATGGTTTCTTAAAAAGTGGGTGTGGCTATATAGCGCTGACGCCCTTTTTTAGTACAATTGCCGAAAGTAACCATACAAACTTAAGTATCATATGTTAGTCTCATACGGCCAAAACTGCATGAAATATAGCATTTTCACTGATGTGGGCGCAAAAGGGGGCGTGGAAACCAATTTTTCGTACAGTTATTGTCAGTAACTTCACAAACCAAAGTAACAAATTTAAGTCTTATACGACCAAAACCGTCTGAAATAAACCATTTTCATTTATTTGTGGGCGGTAAAAGGGGGCGTGGAAACCCATTTTTAGGACAGTTGTCGACAGTAACCGTACATACTAAATTACAAAATTTTAGCCATATACGACCCAAACCGACTGAAATATAACATTTTTATTGATTTGGGGGCGGTAAAAGGGGGTGTGGCAAATTTTTTTCCTCAACCATCTCGTACCTGAAACAAATCGACTGCTAAAATTTCAGGTCAATCGGTTCAGTAGTTTTGGAGTCTATAGACATCACACAGCCAGACACACATCGTTTTGCTTTATATATATATATAGATATTGATTTGTGGGCGTTAAAAGTGGGCGTGAAAACATTTATAAATTGTGTTCGTCTCTTGGAGCACCTAAAGAGCAAGTTTCACTGTAAAAATGTGCAGAACTCCGGAATTGCCATGATTTCGAAAAAGTGGGCGTATTTATATAACGACCACGCCCATTTTTTGTACAGTTACCGACAGTAAACATCTGAACAAAATCCCCAAATCTTAGTTTTTTACGATTGAAACCGTGAGATATTTTTCTTTTTTTTTGTTTGTGATCGATGGAGCAAATTTGGCTTGAATGGGAGGTACCACGCCCCCTTCTCCAATCGCTACGAAACCTCACAGGAACACTCTCAAGATGTGGCTTTATTTTCCCTGAAAATTTTATAAAGATCGGTTCAGCGGTTTTGGAGTCTATACGTGATATAGGCACATACCCACCCACATACCCACCCACATACCCACATACCCACATACCCACATACATACATCCATTTTTATATATATAGATATGGAACTATTAGAACAGTGGCTGAACTGTTTTGGAAATAATAAACCCTTTAAAGAAAAAAAATTTAAATTATTACAAAAAAATTTTCTAAGCAATCAATATAGTCTTTTGCTTATTTCTTAAGGTTATCTAAAGAAACACATTGATCCAATATTGATTGCGAAATTAAGATTAAATAACTATTTTTCCGGAGTGGAATGTTTTTTAAGTATACGAAAACTGAACTAGAAAATTGTACGAAATACTTATAAAGTTAAGCGTTAATTGAATAACATTATGAATTAATACATAATAATAAAATTTATTTAATTACTAATCTATAGTAATAAAACTCATTTTCTGTTTGTTTGTTTGTTTGTTTGTTTGGCCTTTATACAAATCTAAACGGCGTAACGAATTTCGCTCAAACTAGGTATGCATATTGAATTTGTCCCAACTTAAAATGTTACATACTTAGTTTTTGCCACACCCTCTCCGAAATTTTTCAACTAACGCCAATTTTGTTATTATAATACTTTTTAGCATCGGAGTTTTTTGTGCACTTAATTTTAAAAAATTTCTGTTATTTTGACATCAAAAATTGTAGAAATTTTCAGTATAACGACTTTTACATAAAACATCGTTACCTTATGAGAACAAAACGCCCTTAAAATCAAATTTTGGTCTTTCGATGCAAATATCTCCGCTGTCCATTAATATATTTCATTCAAATTTTTTTTGTTCAAAAGTTCAATAAAATCACTTCACAAAAATAGGTTGAACTGTACCGTTAAGTCAGTGTATATATGTTTTATGATTATGTCAAAAAAGGTCCAAAATATTGACTTTTTACTCAAAAAATGACTCAAAAATTGTTGTTGTTGTAAAAACGAAATCAATTAAAAATTGCACATCTGGCTACCTTTCATATGACATAGCATTTATTTGCAAAAATTTTTTCAGCTAAGCGCAAAAATTATTTTACTTTTTTTGTTATCAAAACAACAAGGGTTTGATTTTTTCGCGAAATTTATTTTTTCCAAAATGTGGTTTTTATAGTTTTTACAAAAAATTCGAGACTCAAAAATAACTTATGTGAAAAAATTATTCCAATATCTCTTTCCAATCAAAAGTTATGGCTAAAAATCTGTTTGTTCATACCAGACTATTAATTGAACTGAGTTTTGTTTTAAAAAACGTCCCCATTTATCTCTAGGAATGCAGTTGTGCAGATTTTCACGCTAAGACAAATCTTAGAGAAGACTCTAGAAAAACAAGTCGACACCCACCATCTTTTTGTTGACTACAAAGCCGCCTTCGACAGCCCAATAAGGAAGCACCTGTACTCCACCATGTCTGAATTTGGTATTCCTGCAAAACTAATACGATTTTGCAGGATGACACTGAGCAACACCAGCAGCGCAGTTAAAATCGGTAAGGACCTCTCCCCACCATTTGTTACCAAACGAGGTTTCAGACAAGGTGATTCCTTATCGTGCGACTTTTTCAACCTAATGATGGAAAAGATCATCCGAGCTGCTGATCTGAGACGTAGTGGCACAATATTCTACAAGAGTGTTATGCTGCTTGCGTATGCTGATGACATCGATATCATTGGCCATAATACGCGCGAAGTCAGTGCAGCATTTTCCAGATTAGAAAGAGAGTCAAGTCGAATGGGTCTGGCAGTGAATGCAGATAAGACGAAATACTTAGTGTCAACAAACAAACAGTCCCAGCGTCTTGGAACCCACGTTACCCCTTGACAATACCTCCTTCGAGGTTGTGAAGGATTTCGTTTATCTGCGATCCAGCATTAACTCAACCAACGACATCAGCATTGAGATCAAATGAAGAATAACTCTTGCCAACAGGTGTTACTTTGGGCTCAGTAGGCAATTGAGAAGCAGAGCCCTCTCTCGACGAACGAAAATCACGCTCTATAAATCGCTCATCATGCCCGTCCTACTTTACGCATCACAAACCTGGACGCTGAGCAGTTCAGATGAAAAGACTTTAGGAGCATTCGAGAGAAAGATTCTTCGTAAGATCTACGGACCAATCTGCGTCAATGGCGAGTACCGAATACGGTGGAATGATGAACTGTATGAGCTGTACGCTGACATCGACATAGTCAAGTGCATTAAAATCGGGCGGCTTCGCTGGCTTGGTCATGTTCAGCGTATGAAAGACGATGCTTCAGTGAAGAAAACATTCGATTCGGTACCGAGCGGCGGTCAACGCAGAAGAGGACGACCGCATCTTCGTTGGAAAGACCAAGTAGAGGACAACCTGACGAAGCTTGGAATTTCCAACTGGCGCCAGCAAGCGAAAGATAGAAATGGCTGGCGCAAATTCTTAGATGAGGCCAAGACCGACATACGGTTGTAGCGCCAACTAAGTAAGTAAGTAAGTAGTACTTACAATATAAAAGGTACAAAACGCCAAATTAATAACCTATTAATAAAAATTTGTGCGAAATATTCTAAACACTAGCACTTTTCACTGTTATTGATACTTTCTAATCGTACACCCACAAACAGACGCAAACTTGTCTTGCCATGTCGATCGGTTTTTTGAAAGATACATAAAGTTGTTTTGTTTGCACAACAAAAGCAATAAGAAGCAGTAAGCTGAAGCAAAGTGAACTCAGCGAACAACAACAACAACGAAACATATGGAAATATTTTTTAAATTAACTTATAAACTAAATAGAACTTCGAAATTTTGGCTTCGTTAGGAAATAATATTAGAGGAGTAGAATAGTTTAGAAAAAACAATTTTTAAATCGGTCAACCCATGGAACAATAAAATAAACGTGAATGTAATTGTGAGCTTTTTAGATCAAGTAAGCTTGAAGAAGGCAACAACAACAACAACTCCGTATAGAGTCAATCACACATCAGACTAGATAGCCTGTCTATTCAAAAAACCATTAATCATAACAATACGATTCGACTTTTGTCACACCGCGCTTACAGTTTTACATTACAATGTCATGCACTGACAAAGAAGCAGGAACAGTTAAAACAAGAGAATGGCACCATCATAGTTCTATTTCTTTTCTCTTATTCCTTAAAACGTCGTCTTATTTTTTGTGTATTGTCTTATATGTGTAATTAAATTTAGAAAATAAAGTCATCGCTTAGGTGATTGAATCATTATATAAGTATGTTCCTACTTTAAATGGTCAATCTCTGATTTTTATCATTTTCTGATATTAACATTTAATTATCTTATCGCTTGAAGTGTTTGAAGTTTACTCTTAATATGATAATATTGTAACATATCGCGTCATGAAAAGAAAAGAAAAACATCCGCATACGGAATGCAAAATGTAATAAATATTGGCTACATGTTCAGATGCACACAAGTGTTTGTTGGTTAAAGAGTTATTTGGGGAATTAGAGAGGAGTGATGGGCTTGAATCAAGTTGCTTTAGTTTTGCTACTCTGTGGATTTACCTGTTCTATACACGGAGAAAGTAAGTAAAAGTAAATAACATTAATTGACGCCTCTCCATATTTGAACAAAATTAAATTTAAGTGAAACAACAGGTTGTATATGTATCCAAGCAATGAAGGATTACTATTAAAGGTTTTTTGTTTATAACGCCTATGATAAAAATGCTTCAATCAAACTGAATTTGGTTAAACTATCACCTTAAAACGGCCATAACGTCCAATAATAAAGCCTTCATAACTCCCAGAGAGAGACAGTGTCAGATTGTTATGGCAACATATATAAGTAAGTATAGCAAAGTGAATAAGTATGTACAATTAAAAAACTTTATAACCACGGTTCCATTAGACACACGTGGAATGGTCAATTCAGAATGGTACACAATCATTTGTTTGCTAGAAGTGTTTCATGAAATAAATAAAAAAAAATAAAGGCAAACAAAGGCGAATTAGTAGGTGATCTACGGTACAGTCCTGACTTGGCACCAAAAGACATATTTTTATTTGCGTGGACAACGATTTCACTGTAGGGCACTGTTGCCCTTCACGTAATCATGGTTGTAGATTACGTCGAAAGCAACTCGTAATAAGGGCCAATCACAAATCATTTTTAAGATATACCAATTTTGTGTACTGATAAAAAAAGAAAAAAATTCACTGAAACATATTTCGGCATTGCATGTAATTATGTCAAGAGTGTCAAAGTAACCGAAATCTTAACGAATTCGTTGCGAAAATCATATACTACCCCAACAACACTCAGTTCGTATGCCTGAATATTGTTTAATATAAACACTTTGAACTTTTATTTGTATTAAGAAATCAATGTTTTTGATCAAAGTTTGTTGTATTCTTAAAACTTGAAATTTCATTTCCAAGGCCGCGTTTTTAGTTTTTTGCAGAGATGAGAGGTTTTGCTGGAAACTGCTTTGTGTATAAACATATAGAAAAAGCTCAGTGTTTATAGTGCAAGCTGACTCCGAGCATAAAGCTACTTTTTAAATAGTTTTCAGCGCCTATATCTCCAACTCGCTTGCTCAAACAAGAAAGAAACGCGCACTATAAACACCAGTAAGTTCATAAGCTACTTTGTGAAGCTTTGAATAAGCGTTCACTATGATCAAAAACAATTCGACAAAGCTGCTTTATGAATCAGCTTTAGCCAAAGATTCCACTATGAACGCAGCCTTGAAATGACGTATTAAGCATTAAAAATACAACAAATTTTGTTGAATCAAAAAATTTATTTTTTTAATATAAATAACAGTATAAAGTGATTATATTAAAAAATATTCAGGCGCACGAACTGAGTGTTGTTGGGGTAGTATATGATTTTCGCACCGAATTCGTTATGATTTCGGTTATTTTGGTTTGGTGGGAAGTTTTTTCACTCTTGACATAATGACATGCATTGCGAAAATATGTTTCAGTGAATTTTTTTCTTTTTTTTTTCAATATAAAAAATTGGTATATCTTAAAAATGATTTGTGGTTGGCTCTTATTACGACTTGCTTTCGACGTAATCTTCGCTGGCTATCGAACAACGAGTATCAAACTTCAAACCCTGTCGAAATGTTCGTTGTTCATCAAATTTTTAGTCGAATAAAATTTTGCTTTTGATGCGGTGCGTGCTGAGCAATAATTGTTAAAAAGTTAAAAATTTCGTGATTGTGTTTTGCTTTTTAAAGACTAAAACTTACACAGTGTGTAATTTCTTAAGTCATGGCAAAATAACCATATACGGACATCACTACGTGATAAAAGACCAAAAAAAAGAGACCCCTGTCTCCCAGTTTTGCCCAAAGTCCTCCAGGTTTTTTTTTATGGGCCCCCAAAGATGTGGGGCCTCAGTGTCATTTTTGCAAAAAAATGATAATTTTCTCAAGCTCATATCTTGCAAACCGTTCCGAACTTTGATTTACTCTCTGACGCAAAGTTGTAGCTCTTGTCATAAAGAACAAAAATTGTGAACATATAAAATCGAAAAAACTTCATCTTCAAGGTCAAAATCGCAAAAAACTTTAAAAATGCAATTTTTTTTTTACCTTTTTCCCCCTGTTCAGGTCCATAGGTAACAAACTCAAGGAAATAATCAACTAAAAAAATGAACCTAAGATCTCAACAAACAACTTTTTAGAACATATGAACTTCCTAGGAATGATTCTTAACACCGTTTAGGTAGCGCTTAGGTAGCCGCAAAAGTGACAAATTTCCCGAAAATTTTTTAATTTCATTTGTTCTTTCTTTACTTCAACATTGAGATACTATAAAGCCTTCTCCCGTAAGTGAAAAGGCATGTTGCAGGTTTCATTGTTATACTATTGCTGATTTTATTAATCTTAGTTCTGATTATGGGTTGACATTTAAATGGGTGAGATATAAGCGATTATATACTCAAGCTTTAAAGGACTATATCTCAAGAAGTTGGATCAGCCTTCCTAAAATAACTTTGGGGTTTTAATCAGCGCTGTAAGCTCTAGCAGGCCAAAGAAAACTGGCGCATTTTTCATAAAGTAAATTTGTTCGTAAAAGCGGAAAATAAAAAAAACGCTTTTTGGGCCATTTTTCGCTCATTTTTTAAAGTTTTTTTGCGATTTTGACCTTGAAGATGAAGTTTCTTTTGATATGTTCACAATTTTTGTTCTTTATGACAAGAGCTACAACTTTGCCTCAGAGAGTAAATCAAAAATCCGAACGGTTTGCAAGATATGAGCTTGAGAAAATTATCATTTTTTTGCAAAAATGACACCGAGGCCCCACATCCTTGGGGGCCCAAAAAAAAATCTGGAGGACTTTGGGCAAAACTGGGAGACAGGGGTCTTTTTTTGTGGCCTTTTATCACGTAGTGGTGTCCGTGTATGGTTATTTTTTTCGTGTTGCACTGTGTTATTTGGAATCATTTTTAAACTTTATAAAGGTTTAAGGTGGATTCAACAAATATTTTTCATTGAATATTATTACTAAAAGACTAATTAAAACACAGACGACGAAATATATTAGTTCTTTTAAAATCTTTTAATTTTTTGTTTCATTTTTGACAATTTGTTGTCTATATTATTTCCTGTGGTCATTTTTAATAGAAGAGAGTTTTTTTGTGTTTTTTTTAATACAAATGGGATTTATCGTGGTTTTTTTAAATACAAATGGGATTTTTCGTGGCTTTTTATTTGCGTAGGATTTTTGTGGTTATTTTAAATGTCCGTGGAATTTTTTGTGGTTTTTTTTTAATTGCGATGGAATTTTTTTCAATTTCATACCACGGGAAATTTCGTGGTTATTAATTTTTGCTATTGTAGGAAAAAGGTTTTTTTCGTGGGAATTTGAGATGGCAACCGTGCTGTAGGGACTTCAAAAAGACACACGAAAATGTCGAGACACGTAAAATTATATTTTGGTCGTAGAATTATGTGACATACTCAGTTTTTCCAAACTAAATCAAAATCTCGAGATATTTGCGATTGAATTTTAGTCACTTTTAGACCTATTTTTAGCATATTTTCCTTATTTTCGAAGACCAACCATTTTGACCACCGCCGATTTTGCTTAAACTTTAAATTTTAATCAAATTTTGAAATAAACACATAAATTTGAGTACAAAAATTTAAAGATTTTTTTAAAAGTTTATACATTCAACATTGAAATTTGGTCAAAACGCTTAACTTTAGAAAAATCAAAGATTCAACAAGGCTAACTCGATTTTCACGTTGGAGTCATTTTTTAAAAGACAATAAAAAGTAAGTGTTAAAAAACTATACAAATTTATTTCAGTGAAGGTTAAATGAAGGTCAAATATAAAAAATCTGAATATTTCGTGATTTTGTTCTGATTTGGAAAAACTGAGAATGCCACTAAATTCTACGATCGAAAATGAAGTTTACGTATTTCGGCGTTGGTTTAGTATATTTTGAAAGGTTGAAAATTTACGTACAGTACAGAAAATTTTCGACGCCAAAAGAAGACGTTGATGCGCTGAGAGACTATGTTTTGGAGGTGTCTCAAGCGGAATGTGATAAATATTATGACAATTTTAGCTTATCGCATTCATAAATGCAACAATCATAAAGTAGAATATTTCGAAAAGCAATAACGCTACTTTCAATGAAAACAAATTTGATCTTTATGTTGTTTATTCCCGAAATATAAGTAGCAACGCTTGTAAAAGCCAAATACAAATATTTCTTAAGATTCTTAAAACTTTTAGCCATGTCAGCCATGCCAATAAAGTTTTTATACAAAAATGCTCGCAAAAGGTACAAAACAAATTAAAAAATTTTATTTTCAGCTAAGAAGCATTATTAATTTGAATTGAAAATGAAAAATTTAGGTGGAACTACTTTGAATATGACTTTTTATGACTGACAAATTGACAATTTCAGTTCTTGAAAGGACATTAACCGAGATTATAATGATCAATTGTGATGTGCGTGTTATAAAATTATTAAAACAGGACGTACACAGAGCCAAAACGACCTATTAAAATAAAACACAACAAGATTTTTTTATGATTTCCATCTCTAAAGACAGTTTTATTAAAACCATAGAGAACATTTTCTTAAAAACCTGTAATTTTTTATTAGTAATATAACATAGTTTTTGGAAGAAACTTATTTTTTTTAAGAAAACATTTTAAAACTACAAAAAAGTCTTGTTAAATATATCGCAGGCTTAACATGTAAAGGCTCTAAGTCCACTTTTCTTAGAAAAAAAAACAAAGTTATCTCATTTGTTGTTGTTGTTTTGTAGTGATGAGTAAAGGCGCTAAGTCCAATTTATCACATCTTTGTGTAATATCTCACTTCTTCCAATGTTGTCGTATCAACTGTTACTCCGAGACATAATATCATTCCGCATTGACTACACTGTTGTTGTTTTGAGTATCAATTGACAATCTTGACATTAATCGTCACCTGCTTATCTCTCATTGTTTATCTTAGTTTATCTCCACACGAATGGACATCGATCATTCTGGTGTAGAAGTTAATAATTGAATCACATGTGTTAAAAATATCGATTAAATGATTTAAAGTAATTGATTTACTCTTATTCTGTTAAATATCAACGTGTTAGTGTAATAAATTGTGCTTAAGGTAACAATATTTCAATACATTTAAATTTTTAGAATATATAGTTAAATCATGATTTCATTAGACGCCTGCCATGGCATTTACTGGTAACTCCAACTTTGGAACTCATCCCATTGAAAGTGGTGGCGTTTATGGAATTGAGTCAGACGACGGAGTCGTAGGTCTGGTTCCATATGGGTTTCATAGTGACTCCGATGATTCATGTGAATTACCAACTAAAACTAAAAGGCGAAAAAAAGAGTACAAGTTGAAAATGCAGCTTGGTTTTCGTTCAAAAATAGAATGCGGAGAGAAAAAGGCAAAAGTTATTTTGGAAGAGTAAAGGACAACAATGTTTGGAATTACGAAAAGCCGAAAGAATCAAGAAATATGAAAGGTAAATGCAAATGTAAAAATAATGGTGCCATGAAATGTGCGGAGATAAATGACGATGATAGAAAAAAGATTTTTAAAGAGTTTTGAGGAAAAAAAGTTTATGTAAACACTTTAATTGAATCAGCTCCTGTTAAAAGACCGCGAAATAGAAAATTATTAAGTGAATCAAAAAGAAGCCTAACCTTAAAATATTATCTCAAGGTACAGGGCAAAAAAATGCGAGTGTGCAGAAAGTACTTCTTGAACACGTTAGACGTAGGCTCGAAGGCTGTGCATAATTGGTTGAAGATGCCTTCAATTTCAAAAACAAGTTCAAAGAAAAATACTCTTAAGAAGGGATACTTGACAAATGAAAGACAATGCCTTAATTCATTCTTTGATGCCCTTCCATCAATGGAATCGCATTATTGTCGTGCTGATACGCAAAAAAAATATCTGCTGCCAGAATGGCGCTCAAAAAAGGGGCTCTACGATTTTTATGCCAATGATTGGTGCAAAGAGAAGAACATGCACTTTCAGTTGCCGTATTTTATAAAACATTTGATTTAAACATTTGGCATTGTTTCTACCAAAAAAAGATCAATGTGAATTATGTGCTCGCTATTCAGTCAACAATGTCCCTTATGAAGAATACGCCCTCCACCAGAAGAAAAAAGAAGAAGCTAGAAATGAAAAGAGAAAAGACAAAAACGAGGAAACATATGTTTTTACAGTAGACCTGCAAGCGGTACTAATGGCTCCTAAATCTCATGTTAGCAGCCTATATTACCGCACAAAATTACAGGTTCACAATTTAGTTTTTTATTCTCTTAGAAACCAAAGAGCTTACTGTTTTTTGTGGAATGAAGTGGAAGGTGGACTAAATGCTGAAGAGTTTGCAAGTATATGGGCGTACTTTGTGGAAAAAAAAAAATTCTGAGTGAAGGTAATAATCCCATGAAATAATATTTTATTGTGACGGTTGCACATACCAGAACCGCAATTGTGTGATGAGCAATGCCTTGTTGAATACAGCAGTTAAACATAAAATAACAATTGAACAAAAAATATTGGAAATTGGTCACACACAAATGGAAGCGGATAGTGTACACTCTACGATAGAGCGAGCCATGAAAAATAGAAATGTCAATGTACCTGCTGAATACATTGCAATATGTAAAGCAGCGAGGAGAAACCTGACCCTTATGACGTCACTTATTTGGATTATTCGTTTTTTAAAAAATTTAGCAATGTACAATTTTGTAAAAGTATTCGCCCTGGTCGTGGAAAAGGCGATTCCAAAGTGACGGACATTCGTGGTTTACGATACACACCAAATGGTGAAATATATTTCAAACTAAGATTTCCTGACGAATGGAAAAAGCTCCCCCAAAAAATAAATGAAAATGTTGTTGCACTGGAGTGGTCGGATTTACACCAACTTCGTCAAGACAGAATAAAAATAAAGACTCGAAAATTCGAAGACTTACAATATTTAAATTCTATTTTGCCTACAAAATACCATCAATTTTATGGCAATTTGCCATACGAATAAAAAATTTTCGCCAGTTATCTTACTTTTAAGTACATTAAAAAAATTAAT
Organism: Dichetophora obliterata; assembly: GCA_963920525.1. Taxonomy (NCBI): domain Eukaryota; kingdom Metazoa; phylum Arthropoda; class Insecta; order Diptera; family Sciomyzidae; genus Dichetophora; species Dichetophora obliterata. Next base: position 108,890,264 of record OY986439.1, on the reverse strand, counting down.
ATTTTTTTATAACAGCATTGAAATAAGACTGAATAATTTTTGTTTTCATTATGTACAAGTATAAACAAATATCGAAATTGAAATGAATTTTTTAACATTTCTATCGTTTAAATAACCATTATAATGTTAATCACATTTTTGAATAAAATCTGTTTCTTTCAAAATAATCTTTACTTGTTTACATATTTTTATTAGCTTTTTAAATGTCAACAATAAAAATACGACAAAAGTACATTTTCAATATGGTAAGTATGAAATATAATGGGAAACAAGTTTTAAGAAAAGGATCTAAGTCCATGAAAACATTTACATATTAAGCCAGCGATATGTGATTTTCTTATTAATTTTAAAAGTTATCTTTTTGATACTTAACTAAGGAAATCCTATTGATTTAATAAAATTTATTTTTAAAATTTCCTAACTGAAGCTTCTTAAAGCAAAACGGAATCTTATTAAATTTTAACCCAAATATATATATACTTTTAATTGACTACTCAATTAAGGAAAATACGTTTCTTTTGAATTTAATACAATTTATTATGTAATATGTCAAATTGTAGATTTAAAAACTTAGAAAAATAAAGTGTGCATTAATTTCCAGTTAATAAAAGCAATGTTGTTATGATGGAAAAAAAAATTACCAAAGAAATCGACACAGAGTAGTGGCACTTCTGCGCATGGTTTTGCTGTTGCTTAAAGAAATACTGCTTTTGTTGGACACCGAAATTTTTTCGTTGCATACCTACTGCATTTTTTTATTATCTTACCATATTTTTTCTATTCTTTCAAGCCAGCTTTAAAATTGACTTTGTCAAAAAGTATCCGGCGCTGTCGAGATCATCAAAGAAACCATTACCAATTTGTTTATCACATCCTTTGAGCTCACGCCGTACATTTGTAACACAGCCGAAACTGAATATTTCAAGACCAACGACCAAAATATGGCTTGATTTTCGAGAATCACAGTTTCGTCAAAAACAAGTTCTGGGCAGAATTACCTAATGTTCATTGTTTTTCATTTCATGCATACATAAAAATAAGGATAAGCCTTTTTTCTAAGTTTTAAATGGTCTCTTCTTAAATTTTAGTGAGATGAGTGAGTGAGATGACATGACTGTTAATATGATTTTCAGATCAAAAAGATTTTCTTCTTCTTTTACAATTCTTTTCTAAAATATAAGGAAGTGGTATAGTAGCAAAAAAGGGTGGTATTTTCTATATTTGTGTTGATTCACACAAATACAGAAACATTCACACAGGGTCATTTTCGGTTGCATCGTAAAACTGGGCTTTGTTTTATTGTAGCGTTTGTTCTTAGTCTGCGGACAGAGTAAACGCTGAAGCAGGCAGGCAGGCAGGCAGGCAGGCAGGCAGGTTTGCTGACTTGTCTCAGAGCGAGAAAACTCGCTTCATACGATTTCATATAAACCTGCTCGAAGTGTGCAGAGTGGAAGCAGGCAGGTCAGATCAGGTTGTTGCGAGAAACCAGGCTGGCGCAGGTTTCTCGCAACTCAATTTGTTCTTTTCGTGTTGTTTTTTGTAATTTTTCAAGAAAACCGCGCTTTTTTTATTATCTTTAGAATACAAAACCAATTACAACAAAAACATTCAACAACAACAACAACGCGTTGAACGAAACAAATATCAGCAGCAGCGACCGCGCATATGCTTATGGGAGTGTGAGGATTGTTTTTGGTGGGTATTGACAAATTTGGTTAACGTCGATTAAGATTGTGTTGTTGTTGTTGGTGATAAGTTGTGCACGCGAAAATGATAAATTAATATAATGGGCAATTGTTGGGCACGAAAGACACAAAAGAAATACATATAAAGCAAATAAAACATTTTTGCATTTCTTTTTTAATATTTTGATATTTCAAAATTTTATATTTATATTTCCAATTCCAAAATTTTTGTATTACGAAAATCAAAAATATTTAAAAAGCATTAATTTTAAAGTCATTTCAAATGAGATATAGTGTTTTTATGATTTTTGTATGAATTTTTTGTGTTCGAAATGCCAGAAACAGGCACTTTGCGGATTTTTGAAAAAATCAAGTTTCACCAGCTATAACTTTTTTCTTAGGATTTTGGTTTTTTTAATTTTGTGCACAAAATAGCTCAAGACTATGCTCTAAGCATTATTGTTGTTATTGGTTAACATTTTGCATTTTTGAATTTTTGAGAATTTTTTTCGTAAAAGTACTCGAACTCGACATTTTCAAAAAGGTGCACTCTAATAAAAAATTCCATAACGACAAGTTATTCAAATTAATGACACAATTTTTTGAATTTGTGTTAAGTGTTGTTTCGAAAAATTTTTTAACAACATTTCATTGCAATTTTTTAAAATTTGGATTCTTACGATTTTTTTTTTATTGCAACAAGAGAGAATATAGAATTTATTCGAAAAGTAACATATCACAACTCTGATAACTTTCATCCGATTTTTCTCACCGATGACACGTTGTAAAGGTATTTGAATCTGCTATTGATTAAATTTACAGAATGATTTAATCAGTTTACAGAATTTTAATACACATTTTAATGACGAAACACCTAATTTTCGCCCTTTATACCAATGTAATGAGATTTAATCGCAATGAGCCTTACTTTATCGGTGTCGATTTAGATAAAATTTCTGGAAAGTTATCTTATCGGCCAATGGAACATGTCTAGTCACCGACGGAAATGCTAATTTTAGTTTGAAATTCTCAGTGCAATTCTGGGCTCGCCTAGTGGCACAACATATCGCACACCCTCTTCAAAAGAGTCACAGCGCAAAATGTTTACATATATACTTTTTCGTGTAAGACTATTTGTAGTTATCATATACAGTGGCTATCTTAATTTTGTACACATATTCTTAGTATTTCATTAAACAAAAAATAGTTTTGTCTCTTTTTTTTTGTATGGAGTCCCTTGAAGAAAAAAAAATTGTTGTTTGCTCTTCCTGAAAATGAAATTTTTTGAGTTGTAGCACTCTTGAAGAGAGAGTGCTATTTATGTACAGAAAATAAAAAATTTTCATAAACGCCATTAGCGGAGGATGCAAATAGAAAGCAATATTTGACCTGCTCGCATTCACTCTTCACGGCTTATTTACTGAGCAGATACCTGCCTGCTCCTGCCTGCCTGCCTGCTCGCATCAGCGTTTACTCTGTCCGAAGACTTAGTCATTAGAATATTAAATCGTATTTCCACATCACCCTTGAAGCACACAATTTGATGCGCTACCAATTTTTTTTTGGCTGTTCGGCAAAAAAGAATATTACTAAACAATATACACTCAACTCTTTTTAACACGGTCTTTTTTGAACGGTTTTGAAATAACATGGCTTACCAAAAATTTTGTACACGAATTTTTAGGTTTTGCACGATTAGAAAAAAATTTTTGTTCACGAACAATTTTTATGCTGTATTCAAATATGATCGGTTTATGCCCAAACGTGTGTGTTACTGACTTAAAAATTTTCCCGACCACTGTGCGGTTTTGTAAAAATTTAAAAGTTTTTCAGCTTACACGGGTTTTCAAAGTTTTGGAACACATCCCTAAATTTTCCATGCATCGCTTGCATTTTTTTACACGAATTCTTTTTTACCCGTTTTACTTAGGAACGTTTTATTTTATAACATAATAATTTATAACGTTCTTTATAAATTCTAAAAACTGCTAAAATTTATAAAGCTATATGTAAATCGGCGTAGGAAAAACAGCTTGGCACCATTTTCTCCCGTGTTTCTCAACCGATTTGGATAATTTTTCTTTCAAATGAATAAGAGTAGGGAGAAGTAGTGCAGAGAATACTTTTTGTGACCTTTGACCTGAAAGATGAGCGTTCAATACAGAATTTCTTAAATAAAAGCTAAGCTAAAAGAGATGGAATAACACGGTGTAAGAGGAAATTTTAGACATTGCTGAGATGTACTAATTGTACATTTCTCGCTATCTCTTACGGATACCCTACAACAAGCATATTTTTATGTAAAATGTGCGAATATATGTATATTGGGATTGTGAAATTTCTTGCAAACAGTTAATTTTTAAAAACTCCCGTTATTTTGTCATCAAAATCAAAACTGTAGTTTTTGTCAGTACAACGTATTTTTCTATAAAAAGTCATTGGTTGAGAAAAATAACGGTATACGAAAGCTTTTTTGGTAATATTTTTCACGGATAGTATATTAAAAATTGCGATATCTCAAAAACTGCAGATTTTATCAGTGCAATGCATTTCCTTGAAGCAAGGTGGTCACCTCAGAATGAGAAAAAAACGATTGAAATTTCAAATTTTGATTTTGCAAGCATATATCTCAGCCATTTTCCAAATGACTCTGAAGAAATAAGAAAATATTTACCGTTACCTCACCAATTCAATGTTTTATATTGTTTTCAAACAACCTCTAAAATATTTAATTTTTGCTCAAAAAGTTGGCCAAATGTTGTTTTTGTTGTCATTTTTTTTAATTTTCTTTTCCCACATTCTTTTATATGACATATCATTTATTTGCAAAAATAGCTTCATTTTGACACATAATTCAATAAACAGTTTCTATCGTCGAAAATCATGTGTTTACCACCCCCTATGATTTTTTTGATGAAAACTTATGTTTTCAAAATGTTGTTTTTTATATTTTTTACAAAATTCTATAAAAAAAAATTATTTCTGTGAAAAAAATTTTCAAATATTTCGAACCACTCAAAATTTATATACACAAATCTATGTTTTTAGCCATTTCCTTATTTTTATATAAATAGGCGTAGGAAATACAGTTCGGTACCATTTTTTCCCATGTTTCTCAACCGATTTGGATAATTTTTCGTTATTATGACATCAAAATTATTGCGATATCTCCAAAACTGTAGATTTTCTCAATGCAACATGTTTTTGTATGATTCGTTTTTTAACCCTTTTCTATGCTCATCTGAGAACGAAAGCGATTTCATATCGCAGTGTAGGTCGAAGGTCACAGTGAAAATGTCGAATTTTCTGTGACGTCGACCACTGGCCAATTCTAGTTAAAATAATTACTTAAATATTACATACTAAAATAATAAATGAACACAGTTGAAAAAAATTTATTTTTTAAATTCCTTTGAAATGAATGGTTTTATGTAACTTCTGCCAACCCTTAGGTTGCCCGCAGAGTAAGCGCCGAAGCAGACAGGCAGGCACAGAAAAACTTTGTGAACAAGAGAGAAAAAAGTTATTTCTATCCTGACACGAATTCATATATTTCTTAATTGCGGAATATGCGGAAATCTGAAAAAACGTGTTTATGTGTAAATGCATAAATGCAAATGCACTGTTAAGAATTAGGATTAGTTAGGATTAGTTAAGAATAAAATTACTTGGAAATGTTTGCCGCTCCTTAATTTTTAAGTTAGTCAGTAGTTATTTTGTATATTATTATATTATATAATAAGAGTACATTGTGTAATAAGATCTCAGTTTAGATTTAATTTATTATATTAAATAAAAAGAGTACATTTTAGTTTGCAAGTTCTTATATTATATAATAAGTCATGTAGTTCGTAAGTATAATATTAAATAATAAGCTAAATACTAATATGTTTGGAAGTTTTAATTTTAGTAGTGGAAACATAAGGTTTGCAGCGCAAATAGAATTAGTAAAAATTTACCTCCCAATATTTTAATTCAATTATTTAAAATATTTTGTTTCATTGCATTAATTATTTTAAAATAGTTTTACATAATTTGATAAAACAAGCGACACATCAAATTAAAATAAATAAATTAATTTATAATACATTCCTGCAAACACTTCAAATAAATTGTTACTCTTCTGTATTGCTCAAATCTTACTTTTATGCATTGTTCAAATCTATTTCAGAATATTTTTTAAGAAAATTACAATTATTTTAGCATAATTTATTAATAATTGTCCAATAATTTGAAGTATCGCATGTTTTATCAGATTAAAAAACAAAATCGCAAAAATCCTAATTGTATCAAATTTCTATGAAATGTTGTGGAAATATTTTCTTCAACTATTTTTTAAAAATAAAAAATGAAATAATAATAAATACATGAATTTGAATTAAAGTACCTAGGAATTGCAATTTAATATTTTCTGAAATTGTAATTTAAATGTTATAGTTGAGTAGTATTTGATAAATAAATATAAATAAAAAATACAATAAAATGTTCGATATTGGTAAATTGAAAGAAAGGCATTTTGGTTTATTTCACCAATATTTCTTTCAATGTACCAAATGATCGATATAGAAAGCTAAAATACTGTATTAAAATATAATTAAAATATATTCATATAAAATATTTGCAATTGCATGAAAAACTTCCTTGCTAGAAATGTAGCAAAAAAATGTAAATACAACTCAGCCAAAAAAAGTTTAGAATCAGAACATTAGAATATCGACAAATTGCTAAATTCAAGGAAATCTTGTTCTGCTTCATTTCATTCATAATTCCTTAAATATACCAAATGATCGCAATTCTAGTAAGAAGAAAAAGGTAAAAAGAACAAAACTTGTTGCCGCTCGCTTTTGCACAGAAATCTTTCCTTTAGAAATGTAGGATAAAAAAATGTAAACAAAGCTCAGCCAAAACAAAGCTGACAATTTTTTTGCAATTTCCTAATTTCAATAAAATATTCAAAACGATCGCAATTTTAATAGGAAGAAAAAGGCCAAAGCAATCTAAAAAGAACAAACGTATTCCCAGCTCGCTTGTGCACACATAATTTTAAAAATACCTCTGCCCGAAACAGTCAGCAAGAACGTCGGCAGAACAGCATTAGCAGCGCGACGGCAGAACCCATGATACAATTATTTTAAAGGTAGCCGCGCAGACTGGCTTTTTTCTCACGAGCGGCGATGGGTAGTTGTCAAAATTAGCTGTTTATGCAATTAATCAAAGAAAAGTGAAAAAATAAGCGACGAATTAAGCATAGCTAGTCAACCGCAACCAACTAAAAACATTTCAATCAACTTCGCGAATACATTTAATGAATCAAAGATAAGTTAAAAAAAAGCACATTGCTAGTCAACAGCAGCAAACTACAACATTCTTTAGCTGTTTTTGACAACTACCAATCGCCAAAAAGCTGTCACGGCTACCTTGTAAAATAATTGTATCATGGGCAGAACCCAATCTTTGTAGTTTTGAAATAATTCTCAAGAGCGAACATTGAGTTTCTGCTCCTCTTGATATAATTTATTCTCTTTGACATTTTTCATTCAAATTAAGAGCCTGAACAGAATCAAAAATCGTTGCGACCAGTATGACCAGAGTGAAATATTATATTCCACTTTGGCATATTTTACCTTCGGGAAGCATATTTTTTTTATAAAAATATGCAGCATAAAAAGTGGAATATTTTGCGTATTCCTATATTTTTTAAAATTAACAAAAATTGCAATAAAAAATGTCTATTTGAATACTAAGTGGCTATTTTTGGCTATCGACCTTTTATATTTTTTCATCTCTGAATCACCATGCGAAACGCAATATAAGGAATTCGTTTTGTGGTTAACTTCTTCATTGTCAGTTTTATTGCAATTCATTTAATAACTTCAAGCAGCTTAAAAAGTGAAGTAAATTTGCTTATATGTTTGTTTGGTTGGATTTTTTATGGACTATGCTACATCAGCAAGTAATATACTTAAGACAACATCAGGGGTATTCACGATGTGTTGTATTTCCCCTTGTATTGTGTATTTTTGATAAATTTGATATTTGTAGTAAATTTTGTAATATAACAAAAACAAAATGCACAGTTTTCAAAATACAACCCTGTGGAAAAAATGCAACGATGGAACACTATTGTATTCTGTGTAAATTTCGTTGTGTATTAGATCAGATGATTGTACAAGCATTTCTACTCAGCATATAGCAAGCTACGCTATGAGTTTATTTAATAAAAATTAATATATTTTATTCTTTCATTTCAATTTTTGTATAATTTCCTTTAGTTAAATGATGATTTAAATTAATATTTCCAAACAGAAGTTCATGCCAAAATCAGCTGATTTTAAAACTACAAAATCTAATTTACTGAAGGTTCGTTCACAAAGTTGTAAGTATTGTAAATTTTGCAAAAATTTATCACAAATGCACCACATCGTGAATATCCCTATTATTGCAAACAATATTTATTTCTTTTAACTATTTTTAAAAATGGATTCAAAGCAACAAAGCAGAAAAAAAGTAATTGATCAAAGTTGGGAATCTGAAGAAGATTTATCAAAATTTGTGCTTTCCTCGCATAGTTTACCATTTAGCAATGCTGAGGTTGAGAACATTTTTAGTTATATGAATCCTATTAAAACGAAAATTCGAAATAGAATGCAAGAAAAACTCTTAAATAATTTGTTGAATGTAAAAATATGGCAACATGTTTTAAAAAAGTGTTGTAATACTTATTAAATAATAGATAGCTTAATAAAAAAATTTAGAAATGCGAACTTCTATGATAATAATACAAGCAAAATTTTAAGTATTGATCTCGAAGATGTGCCTGAATTTTAATTTTGTATATTGTATATCGTTACTTAATATTCAAAAAACCATAACAACGTTCATAATTTTGTATAGGAGAAGCCAAAAACGTTTTAAAATAGCACATATAGTAGATTGTAAAGTAATAATTTCTTCATAACTTCGTTTATTAAGTAGTTATTTTTAGGTATTTGTCCAAAAAACGGCTTTTAAATCTAAAATATGTCCCATTTAAAAACGTTTTTGGCTTCTCCTACAAAAAATTAAAAATGTTGTTGGGGTTTTTATATTTTAGGTGACAATATGTAATACACCTATATGTTTTTGACTAAAAAATGAAGTTTTCTCTGTGAGAAAAGTATTTGACTATTTTTAAGAGAATATAATTCTTGAAAAGACTTTTGTAAATTACAAATCAACTGATATATGCTTTGTTTACATCTTATTAATATAATTTACTAGCTGAACCCGGTGTGCTTCGCTACCCCCCTCACGCTGTTGCACTTGGTCGTTATCGTCCGCTTGTCCCATGAAATAAATTTGTGAAAACTTAGGATCTTCGTCTGGAATTGGCAATATTGATCCCATTCGGTGATAAATTTGGCCTTGAACTCTAAATGTTGGCATGAAGTTGTCTCGAACCACTTTAGTCGCACCAAACGATGTCATTTGAAAACGATGAAATTGTATTTTTGTATGTTGCTTAAGAAATGTTGGGACTCCGCTATTGTTCCTATGAAGTGGAATATTATTATTTTGAATAATAATCATTTTATTTTTTCCTCTTCTTCCTTTTTTGATGCCTTAGGGGCAAATTATTTATTTGTTCTTACCTGAAACTAACGATAGTAGTGGTTCTGGTGGTGGTAGCAGTTCGGGTAAAGCAATTTTACCATTTGCGCAGCACATTCCAGGTGCTTCATTTTAATATTTCTAGGCATTGTAGTATTGGCAAACTTTATTACTTGGTGCAATGGCAACTAACTCATTTTCACTGCAATCAATTTCTGATATGCAGTGTAATGCAATCAGCTGATATGATTCAGGGCTTCGACGATGCTGCGCTCTTCAACTACGGTCTTGTAGACGGTGTGCCTCACGTTGCTCTGGTGTCTCAACAGCTCTCGATAAAGAGGATAGCGATCGGTCACTTCGCATGCGTGTTTGACGTTGAGTAGAAGTCTCGGAAGCCCTTGATGTCAAGGCTCGAGGACGGTCGCTTCGTAACCGTGTTTCACGCTGAACAGATGTCTCCGAAGCCCTTGATGTTGAGGTTCGAGATCGCTGAATCTCTAAGCGTGTTTCGCGCTGAACAGCAGTCTCGGAAGCCCTTGATGTTGAGTCAAGAATTTATTATTTCGTAAGAATATCCTATTGTGAAAATTTAATGACGATCGGTTGAGTAGTTAAAACTATAAAACGATCTTTAATTTTCCCAAAAAGGGGCGTGGTCCCACCCACTTTTCTCCTGGTACGTATTCCTTACTATGCCAATACCATATGTACCAAATATCATCGACGTAAGTCAAAAAATGCCCAAAATATGGCGATTTAAATTTTTGGGTTATATGGGAGGTGCCACGCCCTTTATTCAAGGAAAACTTTAAAAAGCCTATTATTCTTTCCAGAGTCACAGTAACATGCTGTGAAAATTTCAGGAAGATCGGTCCAAGGGTTTGGCCTCCTATAAAGCACAAACAAACAAACAGAGAGACATTAATTTTTATATATATAGATTGAAAGCAGATTAATTATAATTAAAGTAAAATGGGTCCAGAAGGGGATTAGGTAATAAAAAAATCTATGGCTACCTTACCTGTAGATAAAAAGTATATAAAACTTTAGTTAAATAAATACATATTACAAAAAAGTATTTTGTATAGCAAACATTGTTGGTGGTATAAGTAAGTATCTGAATTAAAAAAAGGGGGTGGTGAAGTGGGCGTGGTTCATAGTAATATGGCGACGTTAACAGTATTAAGAGCAATATACTACCAAATAAAAAATAATCCGCTGGAAGGAACAAATTTGTACAGAGAACAAAAAGTTTAAAACTTAAATTTGGCGTGAAAAGGGGCGTGAAAGGGGGCGTGGCGTAAGTAATGTTTATTTCTACCTCGCCTGGAGTATAATGTGTATACAATTTGAAGTAAATCTGTTAAAAACTATATGGGAGCAATCACATAATTTTAAAAAAGTGGGCGTAAAAGTGGGCGTGGTCGAAAAAAGTAACCTATTAATCATGCCAGAGTCCCAGTTAAATGCTGTGAAAATTTCACGAAGATCGCTCCAGAGGTTTGGTCTCCTATAAGGTACAAACAAACAAATAAACAAACACACATTTCATTTTATATATATAGAAAATTAAAAGTATTTATATATTTACAAAAATTTATGTATTTAATTTTAATTTAATTATTGCAATGCTTCTTCCCTTTTTTTGTTGTAACCATTTAGAATTCAGCACTGAACCGCATGTAATTTGCTTCATGCTCCCACGTTTTATTTTTAGACCAATCAAAAAGCAGCAATTACACAATCAGCTGTTTCGCAGTCAGTTGTGGGAGAATGAGAATGGGGTTACTCCACTCTCTATTTTAATTAACACATATTACAAAATCAACTGTTTTGCAGAAAGTTGTGGGAGAAAGAGAATGGGGCTACCCCACTATTTTAATTATTATGTATTTTAAATTTGTGGTAAAGCCGTTAATAAACGTAGTAAAAAAGTAGGTGCAGAAGTGTGCATGGTCGAAAAATATTATCATGTAATAAGTATTCCTGAGTCAAAGCTGAACGCTGTGAAAATTTAGGATCGGTTATCAGGTCCAGCCTCCAATATATCGCAAGCAAAGGGGCGTGCTCCGCCTACTTTTCTTTGTAATTGCTTTGTAATTCTTGTGTAATTGCTGCTTTTTGATTGGTCTAAAAATAAAAAGGGGGAGCATGAAGCAAATTACATGCGATTCAGTGCTGAATTCTAATTGTTTTACAACAAAAAAAAAGAGGCGAAGCATTGCAATAATTAAATTAAATAAATAAATTTTTGTAAATATATAAATACTTTTAATTTTATTTTATACGAGGGGGTAGCAAAGCATACCGGGTTCAGCTAGTACCATATATAGCAAATACTGCCGCCGTTGGTCAAAAAATTATTTGATTGATTTTAAATTTTGGGTTATATGGGCGAGGCCATGGCCCTTTGTCCACTCACAACTTTATGTAGTTAAGAATGTATTATTTCGTAAGAATATCCTATTGTGAATATTTAATGAAGATCGGTCCAGTAGTTAAGACTAAATTGCGATTATAATTTTCCTGAAAAGAGGCGTGGTCCCACCCAATTTTCTCCTGGTACGTATTCCTAATTATGCCAATACCATATGTACCAAATATCATCGACGTAGGTAAAAAATGCCCCAAATATGGCGATTTAATTTTTTCACGGTGCCACGCCCCTTTGTCCAATAAAAATTTCATATAGCCTATTATTCCTTCCAGAGTCATAGTAACATGCTGTGAAAGTTTCAGCTTTAATGGCTGCAAACATAGCTCCCGTTTGGTGAAATAGTATTTCTTCTTACGGCAGCCAATCAGAAGCGTTCTTAATTAGTGAATAATTACATAATTTTAATTGTAAGTATGTCAATGATATGGTAAGCGTTATAACACGCGTTGGCAATCGCACCTCATGTTACACTTGAAGGAAAAGTAGTGCAATATTAATATTCAAATTTAATTGTGTTGATAATAATTAAAAAAAAATAATATATAGATTGAGAGCAGATTAATTATAATTAAAGTAATATGGGGCGAAAAAGGGGGATTTGGTAATAAAAAATCTATGGCCTGTAGATAAAAAGTATATAAAACTTTAGGTAAATACATATTACAAAAAAAGTATTTTGTATAGCAAACATTGTTAGTGGTATAAGTAAGTATCTGAATTAAAAAAAAGAAGGCGGTAAAGTGAGCGTGGTTCATAGTAATATGGCGACGTTAACAGTATTAAGAGCAATATACTACCAAATAAAAAATAATCCGTTGGAAGGAACAAATTTGTACAGAGAACAAAAAGTTTAAAACTTAAATTTGGCATGAAAAGGGGAGTGAAAGGGGGCGTGGCGTAAGAAATGTTTATTTCTACCTCGCCTGGAGTATAATGTGTATACAATTTAAAGTAAATCTGTTAAAAACTATATGGGAGCAATTACATAATTTTAAAAAATTGGGCGAAAAGTGGGCGTGGTCAAAAAAAGTACCCTATTAATCATGCCAGAGTCCCAGTTAAATGCTGTGAAAATTTCAGGAAGATCGGTCCAGAGGTTTGGTCTCCTATAAGGTACAAACAAACAAATAAACAAACACATTCAATTTTATATATATAGATTTAATATTAACTTATGTTTTATAAATTTAAGTGTGATAGTAATCAAATCAATGTTTTTAAGCTTGCTTCTGTGTTTCTTTTATATGCATATTTAGTCTTATTTAGATATATATCTTTGAAATTGAAAGTAGAATATTTTTGTGGAATATAAAAATTAAAAGTGGAATATTTAGCATATTTTTTTTTAACAAAAAGCATATCTTTTTAAAAATCTTCTGGTCACACTGGTTGCTACCGACGATTGAAATAGCATAGATTCTAACTGCATTATTCTGTATCACGAACAAGCACACCAACGATGAGAAAGACACGAGAAGTAACACAATTTTGTATGGAAGAAAATATTGCTTCTCGTGTCTTTCTCATCGTTGGTGAGCATCTTCGTGATACAGAATAATGCAGTAAGTCTGCGATTTATCGTTGCGGAAAACGAGCTGCGTTTTTTTTTACACTTTGCATGTATTTTCCAACAACAACAAATCGTCGGCCGCAACGATTTTTGATTCTGTGTAGGCTCTTAATCACGCAAAAAAACTCTGCGTTGAATAAAATCAGCATCGTGCTGGTGAGCATAGTTTGCTGATCGATCATGATTTATTAATATATTTTAGCAAACTAGCGTTGGCGTTATATGTTGCAATGAATATGTATGTATTACACACATAAAAATTTTGCATATTCATTCATTGTGATGCATAGTTGATTTCATTTTACGATTTCATGTTGGCAGCAACATGAAAATCATTGATTTCATGTAAAATCATTGTTGAATCATGTAAAAAACAGGAATTCGCTAGTTTTGCAGAGTAGAATCATCATGATTTCATGTATAATCATTATGAAATCCAGTAAAATCATTATTGCATCACGTTTAAAGTCAATCAACATATGTAATTTCATGTGGAATTATTATGATATCATGTAAAATCATTATTGCATCATGTAAAAAAATTGTTGCTTGCTGAAGAAGTTCCATTGTTCCTGGCAAATTTTCTGCACATTAAAAGTTGTATCGCGAGGAGTAGTGTCGTTGCAAAAATCAGTAGTTTTTAATAGCTGAAAAAGTGAATAAGTGTGAAATGATAGTGGAAGTAGATGGATCCATAATCTTCGACACAGATGGTAAATGGAAAAGGTAATGTGGTATGTGACTCATGTCACTATAACAAAATAATATCAAAATGCATTACTTTAAGAAGCTTCAATTTACTAGGAAAGTTTTAAGTACTCATCTAAGGAAGATATACAGAAAGCTATACCATCCATTGAACTTCGTACATGTTATCGAGAAAAATTATTTAGCTAGAGAAAAATTGAGGTAGTGCAATAAGTTGTATTTCTCATATTTTTAAATAAAAAAATTAAATTAAGCCAACTTAAAGATATTTTTATTTCAAAATGTGGTTAGGATTCAGATGGATTCCATAATGATTTTACATGATTTCATAATGATTCAACATGAAAATTTGTTGCGATTTTTACATGAAAATCACAATGATTTTACTATAAATCTCTATGAAGCAAAATCATAGGGGAAACATGTAAAATCATTATGTTTCTAGTTGATTTTACAATGATTTTTTTCTGTGTGTACGTAAAAGAGGAATCAAAAAATGAGATTTAATTGTTTAAAAAATTCGTTACAAAGACTTCACCGCTTCCAAAAAAATATCAGATGACCAAGCTTTTGCGATAGAGCAATTTTTAGAAGTGTTAAGTGTTTAGAAGTGTTATCGAAGTGTTTCCTTCGATATTATTAAAATATTTTGCTTTTGCTTCTATTTGGTATCGCTCTTTCTATCTCTTTCTCTGTCATCTTATGCAAAAACTCATACGCGTAGATTTTTGCTTTTTGCGTTATATTCTTGATCAAAATAATCATTGCTGAGCCGAACGAACAATCTCGAAATGATTGGTGTGAAGACAATCGATGGATAAAATCATAGAGCAAACAAACACGAAGCACATGGTTTGATTGAATTAAACTCAACAGCGAATTTGTGCATTCGAGCAAGTTTGATCGCTTGTAAACAGAGGCATGGTTTTTGCAGTGTTGATTACGTATGAATATTTTTATGTGAGTTTTGCAGCTCTCTGATATGTATATTTCTATTTCTTGCAGGTTTCATTGAGCCAAGCCCTCAAAGAGTGCAGCAATATAATTACAGAATTATAAATGGCACCATTGTCGACTGGGTTGGCACACGATATCAAGTTTCAGTGCGTCTAAAGGCTAACGATGAGTTCTTTGGAAGTGGTCATATCTGTGGAGGTGCATTGGTAGCATCAAATGTAGTGCTTACGGCGGCACACTGCATTTGGGAGTGAGTATTCCAAATACTTAAATTACACTCACTCTCTTACACTTTCTTCCACTTTCTCACACCATCTGCCGCTCCCTTTATAACTATCTGATTTCTTAGCTACTCTAGAGATAATTTTCGTGACGCAAGTGAGTTTTCTGTGGTTCTGGGAAATCTCGATCGTTATCTGAGCGATAACAATAGCTTAATATTTAACGTGGCCAACATTTCAACACGCAGTGGTTTTAACATAACCACCTTTACGGATGATGTGGCTATCTTATTTCTGAATGGGAAAGTCCCAAGAAATTTTGAGCGAGCCACACCCATCGCTTTAAATATGGAACTTCAACTACCAACTGGTATTCTCTGCCAAGTATCCGGTTGGGGTAGAACAGAAACGGTAAGTTAGCGATATCATAAGCTATCGAACAATTTGAGATTCTATTTGATGCTAATTTAGGGCTTGAGTGCGTCGCAACTGAAAATCGTTGATGTTCCGATCATCAATGCTACGGAATGCGCCTTCAACTACGGTGACTATATAGTTGAAGGTATGCTCTGCGCTGGCTACATGGAGGGCTACCGTGATGCTTGCTCAGGTGACTCTGGAGGTCCTCTGGTGTGCAATGATAAGCTGGTTGGAGTTGTTTCGTTTGGAGCGGGTTGTGCTCTGCCTGGTTTTCCAGGAATTTATGCCGATGTTGCGACTTATGCGGACTGGATATGTAATCAAACTGGGCTGGGAAGGCAAGGGGAAGGGGTTGGTAATGCAGCAGCTGTTGCAGTATCCGCTACTCTGCCTATTATAGTATTAGTCCTAATAATTATCTTCTAATACGATTTAAACACATTATCCATAATAAACTAAGGCTATGTTTCATTTATTACAATTAAAAATTTTAGATGGTGCACAAATTATTTTCATTTATTTTATTTAAGAGCTACTTTTCGACCTTATCTATTATGTAATACTGCCTAGCCAAGTTGCGATGATGGCAAGAGCAATAAGTAGCATGAGTGATCCTCTATTGCTGGACATGGCACTATCTTCTAGCTTGCCACCAGCAGCTATGACATTTGATCTGATCCATGGTGCATAGAACGCCACATCGGTATAGACACCGGGAAGTTTGGGCTTGGCACAGCCATCACCCCAAGATATAATGCCTGACAAGACACCATTGCAGATCATGGGACCGCCAGAGTCACCATTGCAAGCATCACGTTCACCTTCCATATAACCGGCACATATCATGCCCTCAAGAATGTAACCTGGATCGAATCCGGATTCGTTGGCACAAACTTTGTTCGATATAATTGGCACATCGAGTGTCTTGAGTACATCGGATAAATAACCCTAAAGGAACGAAAGGGGAAAACTTTTCGAGATATTTTCGTTTCCATTCAGAGCTACTTACATCTTCCGTTTTGCCCCAGCCAGTTATTTGGCAAATTGTATCTGGTGCCACTGGTTTCCAATTGATAGCGATGGGATGCACTGTCGGATGATTAGCGGGGACGGTGTCGTTCAGGAAAACCAAGGAAATGTCCCGGTAATAACTCGAGATATTGAACTGCGATATGCCGTAGACAATATGTGTGATGTCATATGTCAAAGTATAGTTATTCTTCTCAAAACGATCCAGATTTCCCATCACAACGATAAAATTACGAGCCGCAATATAGGTATTGTTTTGAGAATCAAAGCTGAAATTTTTTTAAAATAAGCATTCAAAGGTTGAACACTAAATTGAAAGTAACACCACCAACTTGACAAAGCAATGTGCTGCCGAGAGTACCGTCGTGTAAGAGATCAAAGAAGCACCGCAAATATGTCCAGTGCCAAAGAAATACGAGTCCGAGAGACGTCGACGTATCGAAACTTGATGCATAGTATTGTTGTGAATAGCATTAGTGCCATTAATGATTCTAGGATCAGTGTCAAAAAGGTTTTGCTCCACGTTCGGTGCAGCTCCTAGAATATTACGTATTTTTTTTTAAACAAACTCAAGAGTGTTGAAATCCTTACATACCCGTTGTCGTAACTAGTAGCAGCAGAAAAACTGCTAGTGTTGGAAACATAAACTTAGATATTTTCATTTTAACTGCTGAAAACAAGCGCCTTTGTCCCCTGCAAACACAAGAATGAACACAATAAATTTTAAATTTTCACCAAAAAGTTTTTTGCCAATTCTTCACAATATTTATCAATAAATCCGTTAATTTTTTTTTAATCTAATCATTTGGCAATAAAAACGCCGTGTTACTAAAAATAATTGTGCTAGAGATATTTTTCATACTCTGAATGTTTTTCCATTCCATTCTAGCTCGCTCTAACCCACAAACCATAATGTGACTTATCAATAGTATTTTCAAAAATACCTATGTGTGGACAGACAGTAAGATTCAATGATTTATATCTGTTATATTACCAATATTGGCCACATTAAAAATGCGCCTCATACGAATTTGATTTCATAATGGCTAAGGTTTGGAAAGATTCTAAATTGTTTTTATGATAAGCACACAAATATTGTATTGCCACCAGCAAGACCGCATTGCAAAGAAGTTTTCACACCCAAAAAAAATTGTGATACTCTAACATACTTTTAGGGTAAATGTTATAATTTAGAAAAGTTGTGATCAGATGAATGCGTGTTGTCAGGGTGTGACTGCATGAGTGCTAGAGCAGCGTTGCCCGAGTATTATCCCACCTACAAGGGGGGGGGGGTATTATCTCCTCTAATGTGGAGCATTGTAGTGTAGATTAACTACTGGGAGAATTGGCTAGACTTGAGCTAATGTTCCAAGGTTATGCTGATGAAATAGCAATTATCTGCAGGGGAAAATTCGAAGAGATCCTGAGTGAAAGAATTAAAATGGGCCTAACGGTGATAAAAAAATGGTGCAAAAGGTGGGGCTGAACATATATCCATCAAAAACCTCCATCATACCATTTACCAGAAAATATAAACTGGAACATCTTAAACCTTGAGGGAAGTTAAATACTTGCGAGTATTTCTACACCAAAACTACTTTGGAAAACATATTTGAGCGAAATAACAAAAACGGCTGTTAGAACATTTCTGATTTGCAGATCCAACGCGGGAATAAGCGTGGGATGCACCCAAAAAAATTCTGCGATGGATGCATACTATGATCATACGCTCCATGATTGCGGAAGGCTCAGTCACCTGGGCAGAGAAAGCAAAGCAATATACAGTCATCGCTGCGCTAAGCAAGCTACAGAGATTTGCCTGTGTGTGCATCATCAGATAGAACTAGCATCATTTCACATTAACATTCGATACCAGGCGAAAAGGGCTATTCTAAGGATCACTTTGTTGTATTTAATTATTACACGATCAATACAACTTCAATTTTATGTACTTGTTAGTTTCGAATCAAATATTCTGTTTGAAATATTTCTGTTGATTTTTATTTTTTCAACATAATTTTCTTCACTTCTGCTGAATACTTGAATAAACCAGATCGTTCTTAAGACTGCCGTGTATTAAATAACAACAGGTTATGGGCCCAGACCCTAACAAAAGAGCACTATTTTTTCGCAATTAAAAAACTCTCAAAGATTCACGATAATTAAATATGGCGTCAGTTGTGGGAAGGATTCCGTTACTAAGTGGAACAAATTCTGGAACGTGAAGGCCTCAAATGGAGGCAGTATTGCACAAAGAAAGATTGCTACGAATGGTTTGCGGGGAAGAGCGAAGCCAGAAGCTCAAGAGTTACTAGAAACAGCAACAGAGACGCAGAAAAGAGCGTATGAAAGCAATCTGGAACAGCAGCAAGCGTTGGATGATAAGGACATGGATGCAAGATCGGAACTTATCATTGCGCTGAAACCAAATATAGTCCGAATGGTATGGCTGTATTTACAAGATACGTACGACCGAGAATCAACTAGACGCAAGGCAGAAAATTACCGTAAGTTGTCAAGTCTTAAAATGATACCTAATCAGTCCATAACGCAGTATCTAATTGAGTTTGATATCTGTGTTTCATGCTTGACTGAGATGAATGTCGACATAGATGAAAGCCTACTTATCGTCATTTTACTTGATGGTTTGCCAATGAAGTACGCGCTGCATTTGACACTGCCATTGAATTTCCTTCGTTTAAAATCCTACGTTCGAGATTGTTGGAGATTGGAGACAAAGCGGAAAAAGATGATGGAGACAATGCATTACTGGTTAGAAAATGGATGAAAAATAAAAACAAAGGTTATGAAAACCAACCAGGTACGTCCGATTTTTTTCCTTATAACTGTTATAAGTGTGGTAAGAAAGGACATAAGGCAAGAAATTGTAAAATATTTAATAAAGAAAAAATAAATTGCGCAGAAATGTTTTCTGGATTTGTAACTACAGCTAAAAATAGAGATGCAGGCAAAGAAAATGACATCAATGGGTTAGCTGAAGATTTCGATATATGGTGCATAGGTAGTGGTGCTACGTCCCATATGTGTACCTCAGAAACACCATTTATTAATATTGATCGTATCTATTTTGGAGAAGTTCGAGTAGCTAATGAAAGAGAATTAAAAATAAGGGGTATCGGTACATGTGAATTAAATATTGCAATAAACAATAATCGAAGGAAAATGCATTTACTTAATACATTGTACGGGCCTGATTTATGTTGCAACCTTATATCAAATTCTAAAGCGACCGACTATAACACGAAACCAGGAAAGTCTAAATGGGAACCTAGGAGCGAGGAGTATGTATTTATTGGCTACTCCGACGAACAAAAGCATATCGTTTGTGGAAGAGAGGTTCACGATGCATTATTAAGAGCAGGAATGTAAAGTTTATAGAAAGACTACCAGAAATTGATAACACTAAAGTTGAAATTAAAAAAGAAGGATTTTATGAATTTACATTTCAAAGGGAGCCTGAATATAAGGAAAAAGAAACAAAAATCATTTCGGAAACAGAAGACGAACTGTTTGTGGACAGTACAGACCAAATAGAAAGCGAAGAGGAAGAAAGTGATAAAGGGGAAGAAATTTAAGTTTAGTCTAGGTCATTAAAAGAACGCTTTCTGGTGCGTCTGCAAATAAAGCATCCTTTGAATGCTATGTTGATCCCAAGAATTATAATGATGTTATGTCATCACCAAACTCTAAAGAATGGTTAAATGCCACGCAAGATGAGTTTGATTCTCTTGTTAAGAATAAGACCTGGGAATTGGTTGATTTACCGAAAGGTCGAACCGCAATTAATTGCAAGTGGGTTTTAAAGTCGAAGTTTGAACCCGATGGTACAATTGAGAAAAGAAAAGCGAGGCTAGTGGCTAAAAGTTACTCTCAAAAGTACGGCATTGACTATATGGATACATTTGCGCCAGTTGTTCGACAAATCTCTTTGCGAATAGTTTATGCATTAGCAATAGAAAACGATCTTAAACTGCGTCAACTTGATGTTTCAACTGAATTTTTAAACGGAGATTTGGAAGAAGAATTAATTATGCAGCAACCTGAAGGTTTTATTGAGGAGACGCGAAAGTACCAGGTGTGTTAGTTACATAAAGCCATCTTTGGCTTAAAGCAGGCTGGCAGACAGTGGTTTAAGAAGATTAACGCAGTTATTACTGACTTTGGTTTGCAACAATCTACTTCTGAACAATGCATTTATTTCCCTAATACCAACTCTGACATTTTAACTGTTGCGCTATATGTGGATGACTTAGTTATTGCAACAAATAATGACAGTATAGTAGAACATTTTGTAAATAATTTGAAGCTACATTTCGATATACTAGACTTGGGTGAGCCAAAGTACTGCATTGGCTTGCAAGTAGAAATTATAAAGGACTCCTTAGCTATATTTTTAACCCTTATACATAAATAACTTCTGCTTAAAATATGGACAAGAAAATTCAAAACCTGCAAATATTCCAATGCAGGCAAAGATAACTTTAGAAAAGAATTCAACAATTTCTGGTGAAGCAGAAGTTATCGATAAAACGAAATATCAGGATCTAATTGGTTGTCTCTTGCATCTTGCAGTATTTAGCCGTCCTGACATAACATATAGTGTAAACATGCTATCGCAATTTTGTCAAGACCCAAAACGACAACATTGGAATGCAGCATTGCAGATTATCAGATATTTAAAGACTTCAAAGAATTTTGTTTTGACGTTCCGAAAGACTGTACTAAGCATTAAAAAGAAATGGAAAGGTCTATCCGAAACTTAAAAAAAAAATCAGTACATGATTACATGGTACACTCAAAGATCTCTTACCAAAGAAGGGACAGGAAGGAGTCTACAGGCCAGGGATTAAGTTCTTCGAGTTTATTCGAGGCAGTAGCAGCAGCATACTCCAAGCACTATAACCTGGAACGTATTCAAACAAAGCTTTCCTATCCGATATTCAAGTGGCTATCAAGGCACTGAAATATCATCAAGAAACCTTAAAACTGATGATGGAGTGTCTTGATAAATTTAATTCGCTTGGAGAACAAAATCGGGTCTGCATCCTGTGGGTTCCTGGATATAAATTGAAAAGAAAATAAAATAAAAATAAATAAATAAACTTCTCTTGTTGGTCCGCAACCATTGTGTAGAATGGGTTAAGCGATTCTCTCTCTTTCAATAAGAAAAAATGAAGTAAAGGAAAGAGGAACATGCTGGGACAATCTGCCAGGGTTAGTGCACTCTAAACTTATCTTGGGAACATACGACTTAAAGAGATTTATGAATGCATAAAGCTAACAAAGAATGATCTAAGAATCATCACAGGATTGCTAACAGGTCATTGTAGGCTAAACTATCACCTCAAAAAATTAGGAAATCTAAGCGAACACACTTGTAGGTTTTGCATGGAAGACTAAGAATCTACAATGTGCATTCTGGGACATTGTCCCGAATTTGTTCAAGCTCGACAGAAATATCTGGGTTACCACATAATATCAGACAACTCATTCAAATAAAGAGATTTCGGACGTATTCTAGCTTTTATCTCAGAGATTGGACTAAAGGAGGTTCTTTAGTCCTATGAAGAGGCACAATAGATCTTAACCCATTATGTACCAGGCTATTGTAGATATTAAATGGATGGTTAAAGAGAGGCTAAAAATCATTTTCGGAATTTGAATTTTTTCCCATTGAGTTTTTCGGAAAATTGCTGGTCGAGATCTCAACCATTGGAATAGTTAGAGAAATATATTTTCTATGTGTGGAATAATATAATAAAAGTGAATGATTAAGTTACTATACCCCGTACGTAGTATGCGTGGGGGTATAAAAATATTAGCACATATTTTTAGTGCACTAATTATCCCAGCGGTCGAAACCGCAACTGGTCATCTTCTACATTGTCTGGCAATCAGGTGAAATAGCTGTAATAAAGTTGTTTCTGTTTATTAAAATTATTTGAACTTTTGGCTATTTGAATCAAAAACCATTTTCTATTTTTATTTATACTAGTACTAACAATTACTTTAAAAATAGGCTATTTTTGGATTATTCTTGAGTCCTACCAGGAGAGACTTCAAAAAGGTGAAAGAGGGTATAAAAATGAATAATCGGAAAGCTTTTATGCCAAACTAAATTAATCATTAAAAAATTAATTAAATTCCATCACCAAATATTTTTAATAATTTTATGATAAACGACAAAAGTTTGTGGTTGCGATCTCCACCGATGTTACAAAATGGGTTAAGGTCGCTGCGCAAATCCCAACAATAATAATAATATCCAAATATAAACGGGACTGTTCACCTAAAACTGCGTGCTCTTTATAAATACCGCAAAATTTGATAGCACTGTATTTGACATCTGTGTCAAATTTCATGCCATTACATTTAGAGGTTTACCATTTAGCGCTAGTGAACACCAAGTAGAAGTTTTACGATGCAGCTTTTATCTACTTGATCGATTCCAAATGGTGTTCCCAGAATAGTGATATGGAGCTTAAGCAGGCGAATACGGTGGTTGCGGAACGCTATGAGTAGTTCTTTTTGGCGATAAAATTGCGTGGAAAGAGTAAACATCGAATGTTTTTCGAATCAAGACCGAAATGCTCTTTTGAAACGTTTCAATACCTACTTAAGACATATAGATCAAGATAAAAATCTTTATCCTCTCAGTTTTTTCCTCTCTCATTTTTCCTGGATCGCTTTTTATGGTAATTGACTGATTTCGTTATGGGGAGAGAAGAATTGATGTTTAAGAGTTAATATATTTACTCCAATAGAAGATGTTTTCAAAACTGAAACATGTGAAAATTCTGAAAAAATCAGACATACGTATCGGAAAATTACCATGCAAGCATTTGGAAGGCGATTGTAAAAGAAGTTGATTGTGCGAAGCATTTTCGATTTGCCCAAGGCTTTCAAGGATGGATTGCTTTTCGATCGTCCAAGCGATGATTGCGTGATTTAAGAAAAAAAATTTCAAAAATCTTCCTTTACTCATTTCGGCGATCGTTGGAAGATTGATCGCTTTTCGATGAGCCAAGCGATGAATGCACAATTCAGGAATAATCTTCAAAATCCTCCTTCAATCAAAATCGATCATTGGAATATAAAGCAAGCTATTCTATATACTTCTCCATTAACAATAATCACCGAAACAATATTAAAAAAATTATTTTTTGTTTTATATTGCCGTATGGAATTGGAAAATATTCATATCTGCACGATTTGCAGTGGTCGATCTTTTTGTTGACCGACTTGCAAGGAATATCCCTTATAAACAACTCATAACGTTCAGCAAAGACGCTTCGCAACAAATTGCTGAGGAACTCTAAAAGCGATAGGTTTGCAACTCTTGTCGGCAAATTGCCTTAGACTAGGGCTGCATAAGTCTACAGCACTTTATAACGTGGTTTTGTCTAGGGCTCAGGTCAAGCTCAGTCGTCTCAGGTTTCTCTGAAGGAGCCACTGCTCCTTATGCTTTCAATCTTTATTGAACAATTCCAATTCCTTATGCTAGTTCTTATTATACTTTACAAATTTATTGCAGTAAAGCGTATGTAGTCGGAAGCGGTTCTATGTATCGGGTACTTGATTCTGTACAACGGTTGATCGGATCTTATTACCGGTTGTCTGTTCTTAGTAATCGGGTAATCGGTTCTGGTTTGGTTCTAAGTAATGGATAATCGGATTTTATGACGGATGATCGGTTCGTTGGTAATCAAGTAGAAGGTTCTTATAACGGATAAGCGATTGATGGTAATCGGTTCTTATGCTGGTAATCGGATTTTTACGGTGGTAATCGGTTCTTATGACGGTAATTGGTTAATACGACGGTAATAGGTTCTTATGCGATAATCGGTTGTTACGACGGTAATCGGTTCTTATGACGTAATCTGTTCTTGTGACGGTTATCGGTTCTTATGACGGTAATCGGTTGTTACAATGATAATCGGTTGACAGTAATTGTTTCTTATGACGGTAATCGGTTCTTAAGATGCTATTCAGTTGACGGTAATCGCTTATGACGGTAATCCGTTCTTAGGATGCTAATCGGCTGACAGTAGTCGCTTATGACGGTAATCGGTTCTTACGTTACGACGGGAAGCGCTTGATGGTAATCGCTTATAACGGTAATCGCTTATGACGGTAATCGGCTGTTACGTTGCTAGTCGGTTGACGGTACAGCGAACAGAATTATGCAGTCAGAAGCTCAAAGGTTTTGCAAGGGCTAATTACGTAAAACTTGATTTCTGGTGCAAGGACTACCGAGGCATCGCAGCGAGCAGAATCTGAAGAATTTACGGGGCAGATGACCGTAAGGTTCAACTGCGTCGCTTGAATACTGTTGCTAGGGCTAGTAGCACATCGAGCTGTATTCAAGCATATGGCACAGGGTTGCCAGTTTGGTAATTAGTTACCAAATTTGGTAGAAAATTTTTGACTTGGTAATTTGGTAATTTTGTTATAGTTGTGGTAGTTTTTTTTCTTTAGTTTTTCCAAAAAATTCAAAATAATCATTTTGCTTGCAAGATTTATATAAAAAATTGTATTTAATATTACATTAAACATTTTTTAGTGCAGCATAACACTTATGTTTTGTATTGAACATTTCTCAAGTTTTCCGAACGCATCATCTGAAAATATTGCGAATCATGTCAAAAAAAAAATGTCAAAATATTTCAATCTTGAAATTTAACGTTAACAAGGAAGTCTCTTATAAAAACGAAGCTACGAAACAAGATGGGTATTAATACAATAAATAGCATAATGATGGCAAAGGAACCCTGCGAAATGAGAGACAAGCCTCAATATGTGTGGTCACCAGAAGAAGATTTTTAAATTTGCATAACCCTGCATAACCCGTAGTTAGAATTGATATCCTATAAAACAAACGAACTATGTAGTTTCTGATTTTTTGTTATTAACAAATTATTTAAATTTAAACTTGAGGAAACCGATAATATTTTAAAGCATTAAATGCCATATATTTGTATTTATTAATTTAATTTCTTTAAATCAATATTCATTGATAATGAATGCGGTATATTTTTTTAGTTTCTACTTATTTCAAATAAAAAAGATAAGGATCTCATTTTGATACCATTAATTTATAATTTTTTGTTAAAAAATTACGTGTACCTGAATTTGATACTTTTTTGTGAATTTTATATTTTTATAATAAATAAATTTTAAACAAGAAAAAAGGTTATACTTTTTCTTTATATGTTTTTATTTTTTATTTTATTCAAATAAAAAATATATACGTCTTATTTTTATAAGTATATGAGTTTATGAATTTTACTTAAAATTAAAAATAAAAATTTTATTAAAAATAAAATATTTTAAAAAAGAAATATATAATACTTAATAATATTAACTAAATTTATTTTACCACTATTTCTGTTTATTAATTTTAAGTATTTTAATGTTGAATAAATTTTTTTATTAACAAAAATAATAATGTTGATTTTATATGATTAAAATACAAATTCGAAATGTTAGAAGTTTTAAATCATACTTGATTTTAAATACAAATTCTAGTTGTTTGATAGCTTAAAATCGTTTATTGATCTTATGGTCAAAAATTATAATTTTATTGATTTTCTTACTTTAAAAAGTTTTTGTTTATTTTGTTAATTTTTATTTAATTTTGGTAACTTTTTGATCAAATTTTGGTAACTAAATGTTTTTACAAGTGGCAACTCTGATATGGCATGCAAAAGAATGAGTTGAACTGACGTGTTGCTGAGACGTTGTCGACTGAAACAACCAAATAGCGAGGCTTGCAAGGACAGACGAAAAGCAGGAACCTGCAAAGTTCGACTGTGAAGCTTGTATTCTGTTGAGAGGGGGCGTAGCGCAGCAAGCAGAAGTTATGCAGTCACAGGCTCAAAGGTTTTGCAAAGTCCAATTACGTAAGACTTGATTTCTGGTGCAAGGGCCACCGAGGCAGCGCAGCGAGCAGAATCTGAAGAATTTACAGAGCAGACGATCACAAGGTTCGACTGCGACGCTTGAATTCTGTTGCAAGGGCACATAGCACGGCGAGCAGAATTCAGGCATATGGAATGCAAAAGAATGAGTTGGACTGCGAGGCTTCTATTCTGTTGCGAGGGCGGGTAGCGCAGCGAGCAGAATACAAGGAAGGCAAAATAGAGGAAAACAACAAAAAATAAATATCAACATGCTTAGGTTGAAGCGGTAAGGCTCGAACAAGGAAGCAGAGGTTGATATTTCGAGCGATTCTTAATACTTCCAGTCGCTGCCGATATGACATTTCTTCACATTCCTATATGGGTCATTCTTTAACAAGCCGTACAGATTTGATCAAAAAATGACCGACCCATTTTTGATTTGCCTCAAATTTTTTTTACGAAAAAAGAAAAATGAAATCGAAAAAAAGAGACATGTGTTCGAGGATTTTTTTTTTGATAATAGAGGGCGTTAAAAGTTTGAGATTTTCGTGATTTTTGCCTTGGAGACTAATTTTCAAAAATTAAAAACTTAGGTTCTGTTTAAGCTAGAGACAATTTTTTGTTTAATTTTAAAGATAACGAAGTATATTTTAAGAAAAAAATAGTTTCAAAAGAATTTATGAAAAATTTCATATTCTTATACGCAATTTAAATTTTTATATAAATTTTAACCAATCTTGCCCACCACTTAGCGTGTTTTGAACATAACCATCGTATTTTACGTCAAATTTTACATAGAAAACGATTTTTTTATCGATGGAGAAATGATTATTACTATTGCAAAAAAATTAAATAAACTCACGCGGTACCTGTCGTCGGCGCGCCAGTTACAAAGTACACCTCATATTCTCGCCTCATACCGTTGTTCTCTGTATTATAATATAATATAAATTATTTAGTGTCTAGGGCTTCCAATTTCGGGACTCAAAAGCAATTTCGGAATTACTAATTAAGAATTCGGGGAGCTCGGAATTAGTATCGGGATTTGAAAAACAGGTAAAAAGTAATTTATTTAAAAAAAAAGAAATCGTGTGCAAGGTATGAAAGTTAGGATATTTTTTTAATAAAAAATTGTACAAAGGAATTAAAAAAAAACAGTTTACTTAAATTTTTTTTATAATTTATAATTTATAACGAATTTTGAAAATAAGTCTCCAAGGCAAAAATCTCAAACTCTTAACGCCCTCTATTATAAAAAAAATTCCTCGAAAACCTGTCTCTTTTTTTTCGATATAGAACCCTTAAAAAAATTTCATGAAAATCAAAAATGTAACGGTCAGAATGGTGTTCGGTTTGTAAAAGAATGACCCATAAAGAATGTCATCTTGAAGCTGTTGTGAATTATATGTTAGTACCTGTTTAAGATTATTCATGTCTGAAAGTATGCTGTGTCTGTAGTTGTTGTTGTTGTTGTCTTTTACATTTAATTATGGCTTACTTATAATTAGTTCTAGTTATATTAAGTGCTATTGTTTATTGAATGAGCGCTGGTGGCCAAGGTTCGAATCCGGCCCATGAATACTTTAAACATTTATATTTTATATTTTAAATGTTTCTTTTATTTTTTTAATCTATTTATAATACTATTTATAATATTTATAATCGAAAAGAAAAGGTTTTGAAATATTTTTAATCATTAATTAAAAATTCCGAATTTCAATGCAATGATTATAAGTGCAGAGCGCTGGTGGCCAATGTTCGAATCTATTTTAAATGTTTCTTTATTTTTTTTTAATAATATTTCCAACAGTAATAAAAAATAAATTTCTTTCTAATAAGTTTAGAAATAATTTAATTCAATTCAATTCAATTCAATAATTATCAATTCAGTGCATAAGGTAAAAACATATTGCTTGGACTTATTCATAATTAAGTTTTGGCCAAATCATATTTCGCAGACATTTTTTTGTTTCGTCAAGAACATGTTTTAGCTTTTTAATACAGTTATAAAATTTTTTGCACGTCACAGAATAATTTTGTTTGCATTGCATAATGCTTTCCAGGTCTTTCTTTCCTTTCTCCATTGCGAGGTGACCAGTGAAAATACTCACTTAACATTTCTCTTGTATCCTGAAACAGCAAACAAAAATTGTAATATTTTTAACAAGTTTTAGCTTCGCTTTTTTAATTTTGTATTTTTAAAAAAATACTTTCCTTTTCATTCATTTACAAGTTTTTAAGTTTTTACTTATACACATTGAATTTGTCCTTCAATATTTTTAACCGGGACAATTTTTTCTGTGCACTGGGACACAGGGACACCTATCTCAAAACCGGGACATGTCCAAGAAAACCGGGACGTATGGCAGCCCTGCCTTAGACCCCATTTACCGATTCGTGTTCGACTCTTTTAGCGATTCGTTTGAGACTATTCTGAGATTCGTTTGCGAATCTTCCCGGCTGATTGCTTTTATGGCCTCAGCTGCTTACAGTCGGCGATACCTGGATGCCTCCCAAATGATCTCGCCGGCGATTGTATCATCTTCATCTCTCGCTGGCGATTCTAAGGCGACTAAAAATGTCTGCAGGGTATCTATCTTAAAATTATTACTTAAACCCGAATCAGCCTGCGCAAATTTTTTTTGTAAATGTTCAAAATGACTTTAACTGGAAATCATAGCTGCGTCTCCAAAAAGGGTTATGAATCGCCCATATTTCTACATTTGCCGTTTTTTAGATCTCTTTAGACTTAGAAGTGATCAAAGCAGCTATGTGCTCGCAGTAGTAGAAATGCTCTGAAAAAAGCAGCTGAAACACGCTTAACCATTTTTGTAGGCGCAGCGACGATATATAGAATGGCAAAACTAAAATCAGTTTAAAGTGTTTATATTTGCGTTGCAGTATGGTACACAGGGTGATTCAGGTTAATATTAGTAAAAAAATTATTTAAAAATGATACGTTAAAAAATCCTATATTTTTAAAATCTGGATACGAGCATTTCTTTATGATAACTCTTTTTTAGAAAACCATTTTGTGAGTTCAATCTTAAACTGTTCGAGACATAGATTTTTTTGAGAAACAAACGCTTGGAATCGCCATTTCCTCTCAACGCACAGGTATAATAAAAGAGTGAAAAAAGAGATATCGGCTTGAAATTTTGTGTACGTACTTCTTTGAAGGTAAAATGTATTGTGAAAATGAGAGTGGTCGGACCAAAAACTCGCCCTATTCCCATACAAAGGTTTTTATAATTTATTCTTTGTTAGAAAAGTGATTTTGCTAAAATATCGCTTCAAGTATTAATTTATAGTACTTCTACGATGTATAAAAAAATGGGAGTGGTGAGACCATAACTACATCCACCTTCCATATAGAGTGAAAGTTTTTTTCTTATTTTCGATCTTGTTAGTAAAGAACATTTGCAGAAATTTTTGTTAGCTTTGTTTTATAGAACTTGTGCGATGCATAGAAAATGAACGTCGTCCAACTAGAACTATGCCATCTTTCATACAAAGTAAAAAATGGTTTTACGCGTTTTGCCTTGCAAAAAATTTCTTAACTCGTTATAACTTATATAATACACAAAATATGTGTTAAAATCGAAGCTATGATACTATGAATTATTCAGAATTAAGACTTATTTCAGATTTTTAAAAATGAACTGTTTTATAAGAAAAAAAAAATCATTTTTAATTATTTTTTTTGTACTAATTTTTTAATAAAATTTTTTAGAGAAATATTTTGAAATAGGCAATTTTTTCGTGAAATTTCACAACTTTTATTGCAGTGATTTTTCAATCAGTATTTAGAGTGTTTGTTAGTTCCTTGCTGAGGAATATATATAATCACTTAAATCCTTTAAGTTAACAATACTTGCAGAAATCGAAAGAAATATGTAAAAATGACTTAGTATTTAAATAAAGAATACCAAAAACGTGTTTAAAACTATTTTTTCGCAAAAATTATAACTTACAGTTTAAAATTTAAATTGCAAATTACAGTCAAGAAAGTGAGTACTGAAATTAGGTACTAATTTAATAATATCTATATATAAATAAATTATCAAATATGACCAAGAATTAATGTGAAAAGTAATTGAAAATTATTTTTTACTTTGTAGTGGTTTTGAATTTGGTTTTTTTTTGTTAAAAAGTTTGTACTGTCGCTTTTCGTTTCATCGTTTCAAATCACAACGGTGCTAAAGAAGTTTCACTTGCACGAAATTCACGCACACGTTCCGTCGAACTCTTTGCGACTTGTTTTATCTTATTTCCGTTTTTTTCTGCCAATACTTACGACATATTTCAGCGTTGGGTTTTCGGCATATTTCCCTGCAAACATTATTAATCGCCTCAGAATCGCTAGCGAATTGCTTGGAAGATGAGACAATCGCCGGCAAGCTCATTTGGAAGTCATCCGGGTATCGCTGACTGTAAGCAGCTGAGCCGATAAAAGCGAATCGCCGGGAAGATTCGCAAACGAATCGCCTAAAGAATTCGTAAGTGATTTGCTGGAAAAATCGCTAACGAATCGCTGAAAGGGGTATTAAGCAATTCGCTTGGAAGAGTCTCAAACGAATCGCCAAGAGAAGCCCTTAGCGATTTGCGAGAAGAGTCGCACACGAATCGGCAAAAGGGTTCTTAGCCGATTTGCGTCAAAAGTTGTGTTATAGGGGCATTCTTTATCAAATCAGTAGGTCATGTTCAAACGATCACCGGAATAAACGAAGAGAGATATTGAAGATTTTTCTTCAATCGCTTTTCAGGGGACAGTACACAATACACACCTGAATTTTCAAAAAATCAAATTTTAATGATAATTAGATTAATTAGAAATTAATTTCTATGCTAAATGGCGAAGGTTTTAAACGCAGAGAGTCAATACCGTATAATCGGTGTTAAAAGCTTTAAAGCGCTTTTTCTAGATATCACATTTTTTGAATTGGCGGGCGTGATAAAGAAAAAACACTGATCGTTCTGAAAATTTAATATGTTATTGTACACATATAAGTCTATAGATTGAACTACGGATAGCAAGATCGGTAAAATATTTTTGGTTTTCAAGGGATTTTTTGGTCCAAAAATCAGCTAATTTTGAAAAAACGCCGCCATTTTGTCAATATTTGCCAAAAATTCTTTTAGTTCAATCTATAGCGGCTTTGATGCGGATTAAAACCCCGTTTTTATTTTTTTAGATGTTCCAGAGAGCCGAAATCACGCCCGCCGTGATTTTTTGATGTTATTTTCAAAAACCTGAAGCAGCCAAAAAATACTTTGGAAAAATCCAAAAATAGCATATAAAATAAAATCCATAAATAACAATAAAAAAACAAAATCTTTTGTATACTATTTTTACATAAAAATAAATATGCAAAATTTCAATAAGATATCTTGTTCCTTTCTTAAAAAAATTTGCATTTTAAAATTTTCATTTTTGAAAAATCCAGGTATGTCCCCTTAATCGCTTGAGCTATCGAAAAGCGATCCATCTCCCAACGATTGCCGGAATGAGTGAAGATTTTTCTTGAATCGCGCGATCATCGCTTGGGCGATTGAAAAGCGACCCATCTTCCAACGGTCACCGCCGGAATGAGTGAAGAAAGACATTGAAAATTTTTCTTGAATCCGTGCATTCATCGCTTGGCGGTGGTTTGTTTGTGTATGAGCATTTCCATAAAAAAGTCTACCGTGACCAAAAAATTAAAACTTATTAAAAACTTATTATTTTATTATATAATTTAAAAGAAACGTTTTTACTTTATTTGTTTCAGCAATTTCTACATAAATTCATTAACCATGATGATCAAATCGTCTACAATGTTTTACAAATGTAGTTTTTCTTTTTCGTAAATGTTTCGAAAATGTTTCGTAAGCTTTTTTGTTTTAGTAAAAATGGAAGGCATTGGCTAGAGATAATGAAAAAATGGTTGAGGCAAGGAAAGGACAATATATTAAATTTGTTTTTTAATTACTTACTTACATAATAACTTAACTACCTAATTACTTAAATACCCAATTAAACTGCAATGGAAATTTCAGTAACGTAACGCCAGATCAAAAATCCTAATTAAAAAAAATCAGAAAAGATTTTTAAATTTGATCACTTGAAAAATAACCTTCTAAAAAAAGTTTTATAAAAAAGTCTTTTCCAATTCAGAGAGTTTTGCAAATTTTGTAATCCAAGTCAGAAATCACTTCCGTTTTTTGTAACGTTACTCCAGCACATATTTTTGCTTATATCCTTAGATTCTTAGGGTTAATTGTTGTCATTGTTTTAACTTAATATAGTTAATTACTACGCAATTATAAAAAAGTTTTGTAAAAATGAGACTTTTTCATTCTATTTTATTAATAATTATTCGTACAAATCGCCGGAACGCCAGTTTGGAAATGCCCATATGGTTGTTTTTTAAATGTCATTTTTCGTTTCATCAAGTTTCAAATCACAACGTTGCTGAATAAGTTTTACTTTAAAAATTCAGACGTCTACACTTTTCGACACCTGAAGAATCAGTTGAAGCTTCTGGAGCGGTTGATGTTTTCTAAACGCAAAAGTTGCCTCATGCGTAGTGCGAAAAGTGCTTTTAAAAATGCGAAAATTGTTTCCATAAAGAAAATTTTGAATAAATAACTAAGACTTGATTTCATTTTTCTGTCTTAAAACTTAATGTTCAACCAACATGAAGCTGATTTTAAATATTTTTCTTTATGCGTTTTTATGATATCTGGTGTCAAACACAAAACAGTATTTTCGCGGGCTATTAATTTGAATATATATAACTTCCGTTTGCACTTAAAAAAGTTCACATCAGTATTTTATGTGCTTTCAAAGCAAAAAGAAATCATGCACCAGTATTGTTTGCCAATTTTTTGTTATTGCTATGGTTATTTCAAAATAAAAATATCTTATCTTGAGTTTAAATTCAAACTTATCTACACTGAAGTAGAAAAGATTAAAAGAATTGGAATAAATACTTTAGTCTGAATTCAAAAAGATTTTAGTAAAATAATAACAAAAGTTGGTAGGAAAGTATTGAAAGCGACACCTAATAACCAGTTGAACAAAAATCCTCTATATATTTAACGTAGACCCCTGCCGCGATGGTTTAATTCTACGGTGCTCCAAAGCTTGGGACAAATATAATTCCACAGCACAGACCAACCTTTAAAAATCAATTGACTATACATGACCTTGACACATTCGGCCACAGCTGCGAACTGTCAAATCAGTTTAAGGACTAAAAAGCTCTTTTTGTCCCTTAGGCTCTGCAGAGTCGAATGGTCGCTTGTCATACTCTGCTATTGCTGCTCATGCTAAGATTTTGCCTTCCTCGCCTGCGACGTCATTTGTTCCCTCAAATTTTGTTCATGATAAATCCATATCATTTGACTCCTACTATGCATATGAGCCATCTCTCTAAAAAAAAATGTTTAAGAAGCTGCTCTTACATTAACGCCTAATACTGGTACTGGTCGTCTAACACGCTCTCGGTCGCAAAAAATCGCTGTATCAGACGTCAAAGCTGCTTTACCGAATACAGATGATGTTGCCTCTTGGTACGAATGATTGGTCAGCTGTCACTAACTCCAAAAGAAAAAGCCGTATGAAAGCGCCTGTTGATGTTGTTATTGGCTGCAATACATCATCTGACCTGGATGTTGTGAGTCCTTACACAACGAAGAAGTGGGTTCACTTGTCATCGTTCAATCCGAGTGTCACATCAGATAAAATTATTGATTACGTACTCAACCACTCAGCTATAAGCAGGAGTGATCTACTCTCTTTCATACTTTTAAAAAAAGATGCTGATTTAGACAAATTAAGGAGTGTTAACTTTAAATTAGGGGTCTCAGAGCAGTTATTTGAAGATGTTATAAATCCCACGCTATGGCCAAGAATGTAAAGGTTCGTCCATTTGAAAATTTTCCAACAGTTCCAGAGCATCAAATAAAAATCTAGCAGCAGTAGCAAACATCAAGACGACTGCTTTTTCCGCCACGTCAGACTCATCGTCGCTTGAATCGACATTGTCGTCAGTTACGCCTGTGCCATCCTCTTCGCTATTATTGACTTTGTCACCGCTTCTACCAATTTCGCATAGTTACTTCCTCGTCACCTTCTAACATTCCTTCTTTGACTAATAGTTCAGTTTTGACTCCTATTGAGCCTAGAAATCTATCAAGCTTAAGGGCAGTGTCGAGGAAAAAAAATGTATTTATTTCACGTCTTCAGCCCGACACAACTGTTGAAAATGTATTGACTTTTATCAAACATAATAAATTGTTGAGTCAAAATGCATTTTGTTCATGCAAAAAAATAGGTAATAAACCTTCCCATGCTTCCTTTAATCTCACAGTTCCAGCTGAAGAGTTTGCAACTGTTCTAAACTCTAATTTGTGGACTGATAATATACTCGTTACAGAGTTTCAGCCTAAGAATAAGCCTAGAGGGACGACTCAAGCCGCTCGTCAATCCCAAAAAAACTGAATAGGTTATCCCTTTACTATCAAAATGTAAGGGGATTACGCTCTAAGACGCGAGACATATTTTTAATGTCTCAGAATTTCTCTGAGGATATTATCGCACTGACTGAAACTTGGTTAAACGGAAGCATTACTGACTTAGAATTGTTTGATAACAGTTTTGAAGTTTATAGAAGAGATAGACATGCTGACAATACTTCTGCTGTCGGTGGAGGTGTCTTATTAGCTGTAAGGAACTCCTTCGTTAGTTCCATTATTGTTATTCCCTGCTCTGCTAACATCGAACTTATATGCGTCAAGGTTGTACATTCCAATTCTAATGTATATCTTATTAATGCATACGTTCCTCCTAAGAGCAGTGTAGAAGTTTATGCAAGCCTTGCGGATTGCATAGAATACGTTATAAGCATAATTGACGTTAATGACGACATTTTATTGTTAGGTGATTTTAATCTGCCTGACTTGAAATGGGAATCTTCTGACGATGATACATATTTTTGTGCATCTAATTCGAAGACTCGCCAAGAGCATATATTTGTTGATAATATATGTTCTGACTTACAACAAGTGAGTTGTATTTATAATAGTCGTGAAAGACTTCTTGACCTGGTCTTAACTACAGATAGTAACAATGTGATTGTTGAGAGGGCCCCTCATGTTTTGACTGCTGTTGATGAATACCATCCACCATTGAGCATATGGTACAAATCAGACAGGGATAATATAGTAAAGTCTAACTCAATAGATAAAGTTTATGAATTCAATTTTAAAAAAGCTGACTTTTTGAAGTACTTCAAAGTAAACTTCATGTTATTTTAGAATATGTTAATAATAACACTCTTGATAATTCAATTAATTTTTTTTATATGGAAATCTTTGCTATGTTTTCTCTGTCCGTGCCATATAGCCTCAAATTTACGAAAAATTGTGCTTACCCCTGGTACACAAAGGAGTTAAGATTCTTCGCAACAGCAGGAATAGGGCATGGAAAAAATATGTCTGTAGCTTAGACTTGAATGACCTGGAAATCTACAAGCGTTTGTTTCTGGATTTTGAAAATTGCTCAGCTACCTTATATCAAAATTATTTAAACAGTACTAAGCTGAGAATATTGTCTGATCCGAAGAAATTCTGGGGTTTCATAAACACCAAAAAAAAATCTGATGGATTCCCTTCATCATTTAAGACCTCTGACGGATTTACTGACGATCCTGTCGTAATTTGTGGTCTATTTGCCAATCTCTTTAAAGAGTCATTTTGTTCAGACTCTTTTAATCCTGATGAAGAGTACTTTGAATATATGAACTCTACACCCAGGGTTTCGTTGGATTCTATATCCTTTACTTCAGAGGATATTTTAAAGTATATTGGGTTGATCGATGAGGATTTTAATGCTGGACCTGACGGAATTCCTGCCGCAGTGTTAACACGATGTGGTTCCGTTCTAAGTCAACCACTGTCCATGTTATTCAATAAATCAATTAGCGAAAGTATTTTTCCACTTTTTTGGAAAAAATCTTTTATAGGTCCTATCTATAAAAAAGGTTGTAAGAACGATATAAACAACTACAGGCCTATCGCGAAACTCTCGTCAATTCCAAAACTTTTTGAGCGCCTCGTGTATGATCGTGTGAAAATTCACTGTGGGAAGGTCATGACAACTCGTCAGCATGGATTTGTTACTGGCAGATCCACTGTGTCTAATCTCCTCGATTTTACAACGTTTTGCTTAAATTCATTTTATTCAGGTAACCAGGTCGACTGTATTTACACTGATTTTAGTAAAGCATTTGATAAACTGCCACATAACTTAATTCTATTTAAACTAAAGTTAATGGGTTTTCCACAATTTTTTGTAAGCTGGATTCAATCGTATCTGACGGAGCGATCTTATCAAATACGATTTCGAGGCGTATTGTCAGCTGAATTTATTGCTGAATCAGGTAGCCACCTTGGTCCACTTCTGTTTATTTTAGCCATTAATGATGTAACCCACATCATCAAACACTCTCATCTACTTATCTATGCAGATGACATGAAAATATACAGAACAATAGATGCTAAAGACAATTCAGATCTGCTCTAGTCTGATTTGAAATCCTTTGAAATTTGGTGTTCTAAAAACAATATGTTTCTAAATCCAGATAAATGCCAAACTATGACCTTTTCGCGAAAAAGGAATAATTTAATTTTTGATTATACGATAAAAGATACGGCTTTAAATCGTGTAGATTCTGTCAAAGATCTTGGTATATGCATGGATTCTAAGCTATCGTTTAACGTTCATATTGATTACATTTGCAAAAAAGCATCTTCTATGCTCGGGTTTATGAAACGCTGGGCCAAAGAATTTAATAGTATGATCACAACTACAACGCTGTATTATGCAATTGTGCGACCTCACTTAGAGTATGCAAGTCAAGTTTGGTCCCCAAGTTACAATGTACATGTTGAACGTATGGAGAGAATCCAAAAACGTTTTGTTCGGTTTGCTCTAAGGGGCTTAAGTGCAACTGATACTTTAAACCTTCCTCCTTATGAGGATCGTTTAAAACTTTTAAAAATGCAATCTTTGAATGAGAGAAGGAAGTCTGCAGATATCGTCTATTTACACCAACTCATAACTGGTGTATTCGATTCACCAGAACTTCTAACTCTTATAAATTTTAACACTAACCGTAGAAGCAGTAGAAATGCTAACAATTTAATTTACTTACCTTTTAGTATTGTAGAACAAATTATATGGCTACTGCTCCTTTACATCGCATGAGTACCTTTGTTAACAACTGTAGCTTTTTTTATGTTAACTTATCGAAAGGTCAACTCAAAAGTAGATTGAAAACTAATGTATGATTAGATCTATGTAAACGCATGGTTAGTTGTTATGTCTTGTGTTGTCCCTGAGCCCAACCCATATTATGGTGGGTAAATTTTTCTCACTTTGGATTGTTTTGGACCGCTCTTATCGATATCATTGGGGCTATTCACGGTTTGAGCGTACTTTTAACAAATCGTATTTATAGCATTTGTTATTGTTCGAATTGTGAGCACCTCGCCATGTGACTGTCGTATAAAAAGACTGTGCAACTCTATGATGTATGTGATTATGCGGCTGTAGACAGAGCATAAAAATACGAGGTACAAAAAACACCTCCAAGGGCTGCTTTTATTTACGAGTGCCTGCGTATTTGCATTTGTATGCAAAACAACAGCAAAGCAAAATGCGCTTTCGTAAATTGGCGTACAAATAGCGGATCGAACAAATGGCAGACCAGCGTATTCGAACTGTGAATGGCCTTATTGAGATGTTTTGATGTTATTTGGGCTGGTTCTTAAGATGATCCAATGCGGAGAAAGTGCGAAATAGCTGTAGTAGCTGAACTCTATTGTTATTGCATGTATTTTATATTATATCGCAATCGCTATCCGATGAATCGTTTTCGTCGCATTCAATGCCACTCACGCCGACGCCCTTGCCGACATCGCCCGTACATTTACCTTTGCCCTGCCCGCATGTTGTTCAGATACAGGAGCTCATACCGCGTATCCTACCATCGGCGCTAATTCGTTTGCAGCCGAGCCCACCATTAGGCTCTCCAACAGCGGCGTTGGCTAGTTTTACGCCGCCTCAAATTCGTAATTTCGTACTATAGTTCCATAATGCTGGCACCAAAACGAACAACTTACTGTCCGCTGCTGATATGCATGATTTCGATGTAATTGCAATTGTCGAAACTTGGTTAACGTCACACTTTCATTCATCAGAGCTTTTTGACGGACGGTATAAAGTATACAGAAGAGATCGTACTCTATCGTCGAGTGTTTCTAGAGGAGGTGGTTTCATGATCGCAGTTTCATCAACCTATGCCAGCAAAGAAGTTCTTCTTCCAAGACATACAAACAGCATAGAACAATTATGCGTCTCTGTCAGGTTTAACATAGTTAATTCTCAGAATATAAATAAAATTATATGCATTATAATTACATTCCGCCAAATAGTGAATTAGATATATACGCTGATCATATTTTCAATATAAATTGCATACTCAGCTCGCTGAATCCTCAGCAGATCGTATGTGTCTTAGGCGATTTCAATTTAGCAAATATTGAGTGGAAATTTTGTTCAGATGAAAAGATTCTTATTCCTTTCAATTTAAAAGCTGATGTAGAATTGCAACTCTGTGACACGCTTTATTCATATAATCTAACTCAAGTTAATTTTATTAAAAATAGTATAAATAGAATTTTAGATCTGATTTTTATGAATAATGATTTGTTGTATTCAATATCGAAATGTGATACACCTCTCACAAATGATTCGGTACATCATAAAGCTATTGCGGTGAACTTTCGATTTTACGAATTTATTGCTTCTTCAGATAGTGATGATGTCTTGTCTTTTAACTTTTACAATGCAAACTATCAGGCTTTAAACTATTACTTCAATTCTGTGAATTGGAATACTGTTTTGGGCTCTGGAGATGTGCTAAATTTATATTCAAATTTCAAGATAATACTTAATGAAGGCCTAAATATGTATGTGCCTATAAAAAAACGAAAGCGCAAATTTAACCTGCCTTGGTATAACCGCAGCTTTTTTCATCTCAAAAACTTGAGGACCAAAGCTCATAAGAAATTAAAAAAAAACTAACCTGCCCGAAGATGAAGCAGTTTTTATTCTTCGCAGAAAAGAATTTGATTTTTTATCGAACTTCTTATATAAAAAATATATGAGTTCTATAGAGACATATATAAGGTCAAACCCGAAATATTTTTGGGTATTTCTTAACTCTAAACGTAAAAGTGTAGGTTTTCCAAAATCAATGAAGTATTCGGAAAGCGAAGCAAATAATATACAAGATATTTGCGAATTGTTTGCAATATTCTTCGGATCAGTTTTTGACAGTTGCGATAAGACTAAATATTCATCCACAGGTGGAGCAAATTACTAATATTGGCCACTTAGTAATATCAGAAGATGAAGTATATGATACTCTCAAGGCACTTGATTCGAATAAAGGAGCCGGTTTTGATTTGCTACCTCCCTTATATCTAAAAAATGCGCTCATTCACTATATGCTGCTTTAACAATCATTTTTAATAAATCTCTTTCAAATGGAGTTTTTCTTGAAGAGTGGAAAACTGCTTATATCTCGCCGATTTTCAAATCTGGTCAAAAGCATCTAGTTGAAAATTACAGACCAATCATTAAGCTATCGGTCATACCAAAGGTTCTGGATAAAATTGTGAATAAACACTTATTTAACTCAGTTAAAAACCATATTGCAATCCAGCAACATGGTTTTTTGTTTGAAGATCTACAAGCACTAATTAAGCTTTATTTTCGAATTATTGCATAAACGCTGTAGAAAAAGGATAGCAAATCGATGTTTTATATACTGACTTTGTAAAAGCGTTTGATAGTCTAAACCATAAGACTCTGTTATCTAAACTTCGTCAAATGGGAATTCACTCTAATTTTTTAAGATGGTTAGGCTCATACTTGTCAAATAGGAAATTGATAGTTAAGATCGATCAATCATTTTAAAAAGCAGTAGATGTAAAATCGGGCGTTCCGCAAGGGAGCCACCTAGGCCCCCTTTTGTTTATTTTGTTCATAAACGATTTATCTAAAAATTTCACGTCATGTAAGTTTCTGCTTTATGCAGATGATTTGAAAATGTTTAAAATTATAAACAACCTTGAGGACTGTAACAATTTTCAAATTGAGATTAACCTACTTATTTCCTGGTGTAGCATAAATGGAATGAATTTAAACTTTTCTCAATGTCATATCTTAACAAATACACGCAGAGAAAAAACATGGTTGAGACATGATTACTACAATAATATTTTTTTTACTAAAATTATTGTATTATTTCTGCAAACACAAATTTTTGCCTTAATAAAGTCATAATTTACTAATGGTGATACCAAAAATAACATTATAGTTGAAATCATAACATCATTGAAATCGTCAAAATACTATGACTGCCTCAACTATTAGTAGCAACAAAAATGTTGTAGTTCTGTCAAATATGATAAATGTGAATATTATTATAGAGACAAACATGTTAGAATTTTTGAATGTTTGTCTGAACTATTCTTTGATTGTTGGCAAACGAAGCAGAACATAACCAAAAATCGAAAGAATTTATTGTGTCTGAACAGTTTGCAGGAAAAACTTTCACTTCATTCAGACGCAATAAGTTTTATCGATTCCTGGCTATGTGCCGTTTCGTTTATCAACTGTTCAATTATTGCGTTTTGTTTTAAATTGCCTGATCCTAAAAACAGCACGCAGAAAAGTGACATTTTCAACTTTAATTGTAGCAAACATGTTTCTTTTACCGTAAACATATTTCGCAATTCTGACCATATTTTGTTTATCACAAATATTGCTATTTTTGTGACAATGCAATTAATGTACCATGTTTATGAATGGCATTAGTCAGGCGAGCGGTAGTAGCGGCTGTGGCTTACTGGTAGTGTGCGTGGCTCTTAAGCGAAAAAGCCGCGGTTCAAACCCCAGCTCGGACAGAAAATTTTATCAAAAAGATTTTTCAATTGAATTAATATTTCTGTTCAGCCCAGACAAATGGCAAACCTCTGGAGATATCTTAATTAATAGTGGAAATTTGAGTGCATGAAAAAAAAATATTGTTTCAATAATATTCTGGATCCTAAAAATAAATTCATAATATAGTTGTTGCAATCATTCTATTTTTGACCCAATAAGAGAATAATGATTGTTTCAATAATATTTTGGTTCCTACAAAAAAGTTGCTTTTCTAAATATAGTTGTTGTTATCATTTTATCATGATCAAAGAAAATGTTTTATGTTTAAGAACATGTTAGCAACAATCATAATCCGAATCATACTATGATCCTCTGAAAACATGGTTGTTGCAACTATGTTTTTTCTCTGCGTGTACTCGCAAACAATTAACCATATGTCACAATTATTTTTATTAGTCCAATATTACTTTCGCACGCGTCGAATCCATTAAAGACTTGGGTATTTACTTTGATACCAAATTATCATTCGGGTCCCACAGGGAATATGTCATATCAAGAGCTAACTCACAACTCGGTTTTCTAAAGCGAAACTCTA
The DNA here is from genome assembly GCA_963920525.1 of Dichetophora obliterata. NCBI lineage: Eukaryota > Metazoa > Arthropoda > Insecta > Diptera > Sciomyzidae > Dichetophora > Dichetophora obliterata. The sequence goes on along the minus strand of OY986439.1, from coordinate 108,848,122 downwards.
AAGAATTTTTAGACCCATTCACATTAAAATCAATTTTCGTGAGCCTGGTAAGATCTATTCTCGAATACGCGAACATAATCTGGGATCCTTGCTATGAATGTGACATACATCGAATCGAGAAAATTCAAAAACGGCTTACGAGATTCGCTCTAAGACGAGTATTTTCGTGGGAAAATATGCCTGCGTATAGTGACTTAAACTACTCGGCTTGCAATGCTTGGCCATTAGACGCAATACGCAGAGTGTCTTATTTATTAAAGATATTGTCGATGACAAGGTTGAAAGTCCGGAATTGTTTGCTCTCATTCCATTTTATGCTCCAACAAGATCTCTAAGATAAACAAGTTTATTTTATGTATATTATCATAGAACGAATTATGGTAGCAATGAAACAATATCTGAATGCCTATCTCGATGTAATAGAGTTGCTAAATATGTTGATTTTAGTTCTAATAGAACGATTTTTATGAAGAATTTATTTGAATATTATTTAAAGAATTATGTTAAGTGATATCTGTTAGGGCTGGGCCCAGTAGATATATATATTAGGGCGGGTCAAATTCTGGCTCAGCGAAATTCGTAAAATACATGTAATTTCAAGACTTTTTCTCCACTACAGCATATACAAATTCTGAAAAAAAGCTGTGCGGACTTTCGTAAATAGATTCATACACATACATTCATACATTCATATTTTATAATTGAGAACAAAATCTATTTACGAAAGTCCGCACAGCTTTTTTTCAGAATTTGTATATGCTGTAGTGGAGAAAAAGTCTTGAAATTACATGTATTTTACGAATTTCGCTGAGCCAGACCTCCAAAAAATTCGTCCATACAAATTGACCCGCCCTAATATATATATATATGAATAAATAAATAAAATTGTACTTGACTTGGTTATAAAATAACCATAGGTCATTATCGGTATACATACCGATAATTTAACCTATTTTTTTGGCAGGGAAGTCTTTGTCATGAAAACTAGGAAGCGATACCTACATAAAAAGATTCCCCAATCATTTGTGGACACAACTCAGACTGTTTAGGTTTCCCCGTCGCCTGTTCTCAAATTCCTAAGGTAACAGTATATTGATCCAGTAGTTGCTTACCTTCCTAACATTTACTGTTTGAAATAAAGAGAGTTTAATCTACCATCATTCTCTTAGTAATTTAAGGGAGTTACCAACCCGAGTTCAACTTAAGTGTAACTCACATTGACCTTCCTGGTCTAACCACTGCCAGAGCGTATGAAACCCCGAAGGACCATGCCCACGACAGCCAATACCCGGGCTCATGGTTCCACCAGACACGGCTCTTCAACATCCCGTCTACAGACCAAAAGTTCTTAGAACTATTATATTTGACTCTGACACCTTCAGCCACTAGAATTGTACATGACTAGGTTAAAAATAACCATTGATTTCCCAGTAAAATACCGAGAGAACCACAATCCTACTTACGCAACTTCATTAGCTTAATTAAGGTTTAATTAAAAGCCTCTTTCGGAAAACTAGGAAGCGTGAGCCGTAGTACACCAATTGGCTTATACTCGGTCGAAGGATTCAATGCTTCTTACATGGAACCCTCATTCTAAAACAAGGTCTGCAGAACAACGATAGATCAGAGGCCGGATTCTGAAAATCGCCTAGCTAGAGCTAAATCTCTATCGCTTAAATGCTAAAAAAATGCTTCGTTCAATTCCTTAGCGATTTCGCTAAAATGCGATTCTGAGTTTCAAATCGCCTAGCTAAAAATGTTGCTTCTACTACTCGCCACAGGAAGCGTTGTTTTAGCGATTCTTATGTCAAAAAATTAATTTGGTTATGGCTGTGTGCCATTTGGAAACTTTTCACTATTGGTTCTATAGGAAAGAATATGTTGAGTTGAAAAAAATTTCTATCTGTTATATATAAATTATCATTTTTTGCTGTGGCAAATGAAACCTGAAAATGTTATCCAGAAATTTTGACGTCTTCTCAGCGAATGAACGAGTTTTTTAAGACGCATTTCACTGCCACTACTACTAGAAATTATTTTTGTATTCAAAATGATATATGCTAGAAGGAATGTAACTGTTTTAAGTAAAATAACTTATAAAACCAAAACTTGTGTAAACATTAAAAATTTGTAAAAAAAAATTACAATTTTTATTCATGATTATTTTGTTGTATGTATTTTATCTAATTAGCTTAGAGATGGAATAAATTGAAAACATGTTTTAAAATTATATGTTTACATTTTACTCCACTTATAAAATAGACTGTAGTAAAAAAAGTATCAGTGTTAAAGTTTTCTTGTCAACTGGACCTAAAAATCCTTGACATAAACTATACGCGAGGATAAAAAATCGCACTATACCTAAAGGTTGCCATACCCGAAATACACTTACTGCCAAATTTTGAGCTCAATCGACTGTAATACGAAAGAAAATATTGACTTATACTCAGTCAATCAAGCAGCTAGCCATAAAACATCCTTGAACGTCCTTAACTCTTTATCGGCCATATTTATAAATATTTAAAAATTATATTCAATGTATTAGTTTTGCAAGTTGAATGCAGCAAAGAAAAACCTTAATACATTGCGTATATCAGAAGTAATGAACTTCCAAATTTAACATAAATATTTATTTTAAACTCTTTAGCTCCTAAGACTGGCCTAGTTTTAAAATTCTTAAAAAAGAATTGTAGTAATTTTTATTGACACTAAAATAAATTAAAGACGACTGAAGTGATTCCATGCTTTTTAATTGCTCCTCAAGCCTGCATTTTTAGTTTAAAAATAAATAGTTTTCAAATATTAAAAGCAAAGCACAATCCTTTTTTTATACGGAAACATAAATAAAACTACTTTTTTCAGAAAAAATACACAGCAAAACATTGATACTAACAATTTTGTAAGGGTAAAGCACAACCCTTTTGCTTCACTCAAAAATTCTTGTGCCGGTTGTCAAAATTTCTACTAGTCCCCCGGGGCTACATGAAGATTTGACAATAAAACTCACTTCACTGATATCAAAAATTCTACTTCCGAATGTCAAAAATTCATCAATCGAGTGAAAAGTTTTTGAAAACTATTTAAAGTTTCTTTCGAACTTTAATTAAATTAATATAATAATTAAAATAAGCTTGTTTCTTATTTTTAAAATGGTTTACTAACTCAACCAATATCTAAATAAAAAGTGCAAAATAAAAACATTCAGTTATTTGAAAAAATTTTAAATAAACTTAAGTTAACATACTTAAAAATTTGTGGTTAATTTTTTAAATATATTTACTCGAGTACTTTATGATTTTTCATTAAATATTCTCGTGTTGTCGTAGAATAAAACTATGTAAAAACTAGTAAGGATTTAATTTGACTGGTTCAACTTTAAGTACCAAAACAGTCGTGGCTTATTAGAGGCTTAGGTTTCATTCAATTCTTCAAAATTTTGCACTCAGGGTACATTTTACATATTAAAAATTAGGTGCAAAATTTCTTGTCAATTAATGACTTGCAATTAATTAATTGCAAACTAACTGCATTATTCCGTATAACGTAGAAGCACACCAATGATAAGAAAGACACAAGAAGCCATACTTTCTTCCATATAGAATTGTTTTGCTTCAAGTGTCTTTCTTATCGTTGGTGTGCTTCTTCGTGATACAGAATTATCACATAAGAGTGTGTCTCAACAAATTTATCTTATTTGCAAACTACCAATTCATTTAATAAATTTTTATAAAGTTTTAAGAGATGAAACCTTTTTCTAAAAGCATGTTATATGATAACAATAGGGGTACTCACGATTCAGTGTACTTGCCAGTGCAGTTGAGGACTTCTGCACTTTACAAAATCAAAATACACGTGCGTCAAAAATCTGCACAAGTGCTTTTCTACTGCACCCTAAAACTTGAAGATTTGAGCAGTTCTGCACTTGTGAGCATTGAAAAAAATTGACAGCTTGGAAAAAGTGTTAGTGGTTTGTTAACGAAAACCTAACTGCACAACTACACAAGTCCTCAACTGCACAGGCAAGTGCACTGAAACGTGAATACCCCTAATATTAATACAACTGATAAATACAAACAGCAAGTTTTCGGAAAAGTGCTTTAAATTGGTATATTTTTCTTTAAAAACATCCAAAAGAGACAAAGCATTAACTTTTCTTAATATATATATCAAAAATTACAATTTTAATTGAAAAATCTTTTAATTTTTAACTTAGCGTCATCAAAATATTGGACTCTAAAATTATAGCTAAAAATAAAATTAGAGTTTCTGTAAATCGCTAAAAAGAGTTTAGAATCGCAGCAATCGCTAAAAATTTAGCTATGACAGCTTTAATTTTATTCTTCGTTAAAAGCTCGTTCAATCTCTAAATTTTTAGCATGAAAATAAGCGATGGAGTTTTTCAGGATAGCAATATCGCTAAAATCTATAAATTTAGCTTTAGCGGTGGAGATTTAGCTTTAGCGTTTTTCAGAATCCGCCCTCAGGTCTCCTCATCATTGATGGATGACTGCCCCCGCTTTTCAAGTTATATTGGATTGATCGTCTATCGAAAGCTTATTGCAATAACAATGTTATGATAACTTAATACCAAAACAATGCTTTCTCCAAGATTTGGCGCCAACAACCAAATCTCAAGGTAAACCTTTTTATTTTACGGAAATCAGATGAACATTCAAGAGCCGTGCCTCAAGAATGAACTTATTTTGAGATCAATTCATGGGCCGTGCCCCATAAATTGTCCACCTAATAACCAACCATCACCCTTAACACCTGGTTTTCGACAGGCAGATTCCCCTAAGGTCATCTGGCGGGCTTACCAGTTAAACAATCGAAATTTATTCGCCATTTTTGAACACATATTTCATTTGAACACATACAATTTTATAAATAAATTGATAAAGTTCCTTGTTTTGGAAGGTTTTTCAGCAACAGAAATTCATATGAAAATTGTATAAGTGTTAAAGAAATATGTTCCTTCATTTCGAACTGTACATCGATGGGTTTTTAAGTTTAAACGTGGTTTTACAAACGTTAAAGAGAAAGCACGTTGTGGACGTCCAAAATGTGCAACTACACCAGATATCATTGAGCAATATGTGTATTCATGATTCACACTACTGTCAATTTTTCAAAGCTGTTAAATTTGTCAATGCACACAAGTGCACAACTGCTCAAGTCCTTAAGTCCTCAAGTTTTAGGCTACAGTAGAAAAGCACTTGTGCAGATTTTTGACGTACGTGTTTTTTGTAAAGTGCACAAGTCCTCAACTGCACTGGCAAGTGCACTGAATAGTGAATACCCCTAATGATATTGTTTGTGAAGATAAAAGTTTGACTAAGCGTGAAATTACTGATACCATAGACATCTCACACGAATGAGTACTCCATATTTTATATGAAAAATTACGTACGCAAAAGACCTGCTTTACAGAAAAAAAAATAATTTTTCGTGAAGATAATGGACGTGTTCACGCAAGTGTTTTGTCGATGTCTAAATTTAATGAATTAAAACGAATTGCTTGAACAACCATCATATTAACTGGTACACTCAGAAAAAAATTTCCTGAAAATCTAGAAGATAGCACCCATTCTTTAGAAAATCGGGCTTCATTTAGCGTCATGGCCGATTTTCTAAAAATGAAGTATATATTTTTCGTTAAATTGACACCAGAAGTGTAAAATATTTTAGGCAAATTATTCAATCATTTACGAACTATTTCGCTAAATTAAAGAAACTTAGCCTAATTGTATTGAAATCTTATGACATTTGAGCAAGTTTTTCTAAAGTTTACTTATCATATATAAATAAGAGAAAGATTTTCTCTTAAAATAAGAAATTTTCTACCGTTTTTAACCATCGGCTATAGCTAGAGAAACATTTTCTCTGAAAATAAAAATTTTCTACTGTTTATTTATCATCGGATATAACGATGATTCGAGAAACTTTTTCTTTGAAAATAAGTAATTTTTCTTCGAATTTTGGAATTTTTGCAAAACAAAAACCATTTTTTTAAATTTTAAACAGCATCCCGTGACCTTTTAAATTTAAGTAAAAACTTGTCTTTAAAACTAAGAACTGTTTTGATAACGTTGCAACGAATTCAAGACGTGAGATCGTTAAATCATTTAAAAATTCTATACATTAAGGAGAAACCTCTATAGTTTCTTAATTTAAGTGAAGCAGACTTTTCTTGAGTGTAGCTCGTTCTTGTAACTCATAACGATCGCAGTTGCCGATTTGACGTTACTCTGAAGAAATTCTCACCTGCACTTTTTGATTAATAACCTGTGTCGATTTCTGTTCGATTCGTTCGTTCCAAATCGATAAGTTGTCACATGTTCCGATTTCACTTCAATGGAATCTTTCAAAAAAGTGTTTGTGTAAGAAAAGTGAATAGATAAAAATTCATGCTTTTCTCACTTAATCTGCGGCAAGTAAGAATTCTACCAATTTGTATAAATAACAGTAATGTTGTGCATATTGATAATTCTATTACAAACCAAACACCTTTTTGACCGACACATCTCCGATTTGACTGAAGCTTTTTATAACAGATACGTTTCCGAGGATTTTTTTTAGCATATTTTCGATAATACAAGTGATCGAAAATTTGAGAGAAGCAAGTTTTTTGACTTGGAGACTAATTTTAAAAAATGTATAACTCCGGTTCTATTTGAGCTACAAACTTTTTCATTTTAAAGCCAAAGAACTGAGTTTTTAGAAAAAAATATTTTTAATAAAAACTATTAACAAAATTTCTATTGTTATTAAGAATTTAATTGTTTAAATCAATTTTTAACAATAGCCACCACCTTTTAAAAATTTTTTTATATTTTTATCGTATTCTCCTTTAAATTTTTTCATAAAAAACATGTTTTTAAAATATCGTTTGATATATGTTTTTTGTAGGCCTTTGTAGTATAGTGGAGAGTGCGCTAGACTATCAACTCGGAGGTCTCTGGTTCGATTCGTCAAATTTAAGGAAAACGTAAACACTTTAATCAATACCACCAAAATTTAGACAATTAGACAACAATCAAAAGTTCTGAGCTATCTCGGGACTACCTTTAGATTCGAATGTCCCTCACACCTTACACTCTGGGCAAAAATTAAGAAAGGCATCGTGTTTGGCAAAATATTTTTAGTGAAAGTTTGTATTTAGTTTTACTTTAAGACATATGTAGTTTTCCTAACAAAAATCTAAGCATTTTGAGATCTATATTTTTACCTGTTTTTCCCAAAAAAACAACTTTGTTCTTGCGGCAGAGGGAGACATGTTCTTTTTTCCTAAAATTTTTTTGGGATATCTTGACAACCCTATGCAACTTCTGAGACCTCTTAGAATGTGAAATTCGAGAAAGCAATCTTATAACGCTGCTCTCTATTGTCCATATCTCAAAAGTTTGAATTAATTTTGCATTTTTTAGGTCTATAGTTTGGATATGGTGGATCTAGGGTAATTTTGTTGTTGGAAGACCCTATAAGTTTTTTAATAGGGATGATTCAGCTATGCTTAAATAAATTATTTTTGAAAAACGTAAAAATAATGGTAAAGAAGGGGGTGGGGGGGGATGGAAGTATGAAAGACAATTTTTTATCAACTTATACCAAACACCTTTTCGATATACAAAAATCATGTACCACTTTTAGTTTTGACGATTCAAGTTGATTTCTCTTAGGAGAATTTTTTTGACCTTGAATCACGGTATTCTCAAAATCCTGATGTGATGGAAATTTGTGGGTGCCAGATTCGTGATTAGGGGTCCGGAGATTATTGAAAACATTTGTCGGTTTCTTACTCACAAAAAAGGCCCTTTTTGGATCACTTTCCTTTCAGGTCAAAGACCAAACCTTGTTTGTATAAGGCACATGCCTTGTTTCTTTGATCTTTATTACTTTAAAAAATGATTTAAAAAAATGGTATCTCTTTTAGTACTATTATTAAAACATTAATTTATATAGAGCTACACGTGGGAAAACGGGTTTTCGTTAATAAAAAAACTATAGCTCGGATCAACAAAAGTTAAATGTAAAAGTTGTTGATTTTGTGTTTAAACTATTCTTATTGTATTAATCCTCTAGTTCCCAAATTTTATTCAATTGTATAAAGGCTTCGACGAGAGATTTTTTTCTTTATTTTGTCTATTCCTGGGAGTCCCAAATTTCATTTTATTCCATTTGCAGCAAGTGATCGTGCCAAACAGCAGAAGGCACAATAAGGGGTTTCGCCAAAGTGCCGAAGTGAAGGTGTCCAAGTGTTCTGCTTGAAATTTAGCAACTTTTAATTCTTAATTCTTTCTTCAGTCGCGCGGTAAAGCTGTGAAATAGTCACCCCGCGATCGTGTTTCCCGGCAGTTTTGACCTGAGCAAATTTAAAACAAATCTTCACCGACACTACACCATCTATCCACCCTCCAACTTACTATTACCCATCTTCCGAATCAACACAATGCTTACACATTTATGGGGGACGTCCCCTGAGCGTTGGTTTAGTCTAAAAAAAATATGTCGTCCAACATGTTAATTTGGCTCCTGTTTCTCCTAACTCCGGATCGTCTCATCCTGCTTCTGAATCAACGCTTACGATGTCAACCTCATCGATTTTGGTTTCGCCCTTGCCTCAGCATGGATCTCCTATTTGCACTGTTGATGCTGATTTAACTATCAACGCGGAGGAACGCACTGTCGATGACCAAACTATGGCTGTTGCAACAACCACCGTAGCTGTGGAACCTGCTGCTGTACCACCTGCTTATGCTACGTGTAAAACTAAAACCGTGCAACATATTGCTGCTGAGCAGCAGGCTAATGCCCCATCTCCAGTTGCCGTGCAAACCACTGCGGTTGATCAATTTACTGCTGCTACATCTACCACTGCTGTGATGCAATATTCTGCCTCTGCGTGTACTGCAAGTCTGCAAACTGCAGCTGCGGAGAAATTGTCATCTCAGGCATCATCCCATCATCTAATTCATCCTGAGATTCCTGCGATTTCGACAAACTCGCAGACAGATCATAATTTACTATCATCTTTTTCCCAAACTCTGCAATCTTCTGTTCCACCCTCCGTATCCAATGGATTTTCCACTTCATCAGCGTCGTGTGGTCTTACGGTGGTGCCGAGAATTCAATGGAAGACAATATTTCTATCTCGCCTAGAAGAATCTACCTCTGTTGATGCTGTGTTATCATTCATATCGAGTAAGATACAGCTTGCTACCTCGTATATTAAATGTATTAAACTTAACTCGCATACTCAGAGGGAAATCTCATCGTTTAAAGTCTTCACTCCTGCAGCAATTTTCAACACTCTTATTTCTAAAGACTTTTGGCCTGAAGGGATAGTGGTCCATGAGTTCGTCCTGCGAGCTAAAATTGGCAAATCTCTTCCAAAAAACTAAATTATTTGGCACCTAGTGCTCAGTTTATATATAAATCTAACTTAAGTTATTCTTTATATTATCAAAATGTTGGAGGGCTTCGTACTAAATTGAATAATCTATTCGTATCTTCTCAATCTCTAAATTATGATATAATTGTATTTACTGAAACATGGCTTACGGAAAATCACTTGAGCTCTGAATTATTCCTTAATTCATCCTATAATGTCTTCCGGAAAGACCGCTGTAGTAATACCTCGGGACTCTCACGGGGTGGAGGTGTGTTAATAGCCATCCGCTCTAATCTTTCGTGCTCTCAGATATCCCTACCCCATTTAAATGCAAATATTGATAATACTTTTGACGTTGATCAATTAATTGTAAAAGTAGTTTTGAGTAATAATTGTACTATCTTTGTAATGGTGAGCTTTATCCCACCAAGAAGCCCTCTCGAATTATACTCTATTCATCTCGATAATATTCGTCCTTTTCTTGATAACTTAAGTCAATCTGATCATGTTATTCTGACAGGCGATTTTAACCTATGCAATGTTAGCTGGAATTATGTTTCTGATGAATTTTATCTCTTACCGTTCGATTTTCTATCGGAATTAGACGCGCGTATAATTGACTTTTTCTTGCAATACGATCTAGTCCAGATAAATGATAAATTTAATGATCTTAATAGAATCTTAGATTTAATTTTTATTGATAAAGATTTTGTTGTTAATCTCGAATCTCCTCAAGTTGAAATTGTAAAGAAGTCACTGCACCATGTGCCCTTAATGCTTGAATTTAGTATCTATAATTATAAAAAATCATCTACTTCTGCTGTATCCTCATATGACTTTAATCGCGCTAACTTCGCTGCTATACAGGCAGGTCTTGAATCTATTCATTGGTTTAATGCTTTTTCGGGTTTTGACTTGCCTGAAATGTATGGGTTTTTTTGTTCCGTCCTCGGCGATCTGGTTGAAAATTTTGTCCCTAAGAAGCGCACTCGTAGATCTAATAACCCGGTTTGGTTTAATCGTAGACTAGGCCATTTAAAGAACAAATTGAATAAAGCCTATAAAAGGTTTAGATTTTCTAAGGATGACCTGCAACCATTCCATTACCCATCTTCCGAATCAACACAATGCTTACACATTTATGGCGGACGTCCCCTGAGCATTGTTTCAGTCTAAAAAAAAAAATGTCTTCCAACATGTTGGACCATGCGAAACCCTCTAATCATTTGAATTTAAAAGTTTGTAAAAATCAGTTGGATTAATTATCTTGCGAATAGTGCCGAAACTAAATATTAGGTTTTTTGTATAATTAGTGCTCAAAATAAAAATATTACTTTGTTGCTGCTAACTTTAAGTTATTTAAATTTGTAACGAGTTGGAAAAAAAAAGTTGCAAGGTAAGGTAGAAAAAGTTTAAAAGGTAGATAGTTTGACGTGTTTGAAGGATTTCACCCAATTTTTTCCTCATAATTTTCGTCATAGAGGAAAGTATTTTCCTCATAATCAATTTAATTTTCTTTTTTAAATACTTTAATATTAATCAAAAATTAGCAAAAACATAAGTTTTATTCAATTCAATAAGAATAGTAAACACACAATTGCAGATATTTTTATTATGAACAACTTTTACATTTAACTTTTGTTGATCCGAGCTATAGTTTTTTTCACGTGTAGCGCTATATAAAATAATGTTTTAATAATAGTAATAAAAGAGGTTCCCTATTTGGAAAATATTTTGCTATGCAAAATTTTACGGGGAATGCGATAAAAATATAAAAAACTTATTACGAGGTGGAGGCCATTGTTAAAAATTGATTTAAACAATTAAGTTGTTAATAATTTGTTAATTTTGTAATATTATTTTTATTAAAAATATTTTTTCTCAATATTCAGTTCTTTGGCTTTTAAATGAAAAAATATTGTAGCTCAAATAGAACCCGAGTTATAAATTTTTAAAAATGAAAATATACGAAAAAAATCCTCGGATACGTATCCTATTTGTTGATATAGAATCCGTGAAAAAAGTTTCAGCCAAATCGAAGATGTGTCAGTCAATTTTCATCCAAATATGTACGGTTTGTAAAAGAATTACCCATTTATGAAATAACAAGTACTCGCATTTTATATTCTCTAACGGGTACCTTGCTTACGTTAAATTTTTTACTGATTACAATATTTTCACATGGTTTTAATTGTGAGCTTTTTAGATCAAGTATGTTTGAAGAAGGCAACAACAACAACAACAACAACAACTCTGTATAGTCAATGGCCGCATTCAGCGCAGACAACTGTTGTGAACTGTAATGGTAGCGCTACCTTAGTTCACGATGTTTTTCTCTGAATGTGTTGCTACTCTACACGTCAGAAGTTAGATTCAATTTAATTTTTATGTAAATTTAATTCAATTCAAAGGTTCTCACTTAAATTTTCTGCGTTCTTTCTGCGTTTATTAATTTAACAGCGTCAGTAACACCATCTGACAGCTAAGCAAACAGTTGTGTTCATGTAGCATAGAATTTGTTCGCTCGATGAAAAGGCGTTCGCTACTTTATCAGTTTTATTTAGAGCTACCAAATTTGTACCATTCAGCGAATTTTTACACAACAGTTGCCAACGGTTGTCTGCGCTGAATGCGGCCAATCACACAGTAGACTATTAAATATTTTTGTTTGTTTTAAAACGTTTTAGTTTTCAAGGTAATGCGATTTAAATCGAATGCCCATTTACATAAAAGAAGGAAATTTAAGCAAACAAAATATTTATAAGAGCAATGCAAAAGTACCCGGTTGCAAATATTTGCTAAGTTTTTGTTACACATCACTTATAGCGCATTCTTTTCTGATAACAATTTCTGGCCATACAGAATGAAGAATTTTTAGATTCTGACCTGAATTTACAGAATTTTGACAACTTTTGAGCTGAGAAAAGAACTGACAAATGCTACATTTTTTTTCTCATTTAATATTGGCTGCACTGTTGTTTTGAATTCCAAAGTATTTACGATGGAGATTATGTATAGTGCTGACTGCATGAAATTTTTAACAAACATTCATCGAGCTGCTCAGTTTTATTAAAGCTAACCACTTTCATCAAAATTATTTTGGATTAAATTTAAAAAGTTTTTAAAAATGTTGAACTTTTTGCTTCTCTTTTATGTTGGTATTTCTAGAGAGCAGAAAGCAGAACCACCGGATTTTAGAGGTCAGAAATTTCTGCATTTGTTATACTTTTGCGGTCAGAATTTTCGAGAAAGGACCACGATTTATTTTGAGGTCAACACTTTTTTTTAAGAAAAGAACGGAAAAAATGCAAAATTTATTTCCAAAAAAGAATGCCAAGATAGAGTGTCAAGTTATTTATATTCATAATTTATGATTATTTCCGCAAGCGTTATTATCTACACATCAATATTACATTATTAATTTACTTAAACTCTTCTTATATCTTATGTGATATAAAATTATTGGAGTATCATTTTCTCATTTAATATTGGATGCACTGTTGTTTTGAATTAAAAAGTATTTACGATGGAGATTATGTATAGTGCTGACTGCATGAAATTTTTAACAAACATTCATCGAGCTGCTCAGTTTTATTAAAGCTAACCACTTTCATCAAAATTATTTTGGATTAAATTTAAAAAGTTTTTAAAAATTTGGAACTTTTTGCTTCTCTTTTATGTTGGTATTTCTAGAGAGCAGAAAGCAGAACCACCGGATTTTAGAGGTCAGAAATTTCTGCATTTGTTATACTTTTGCGGTCAGAATTTTCGAGAAAGGACCACGATTTATTTTGAGGTCAACACTTTTTTTTAAGAAAAGAACGGAAAAAATGCAAAATTTATTTCCAAAAAAGAATGCCAAGATAGAGTGTCAAGTTATTTACATTCATAATTGTTGATTATTTCCGCAAGCATTAATATCTACGCATCAATATTACATTATTAATTTACTTAAACTCTTCTTATATCTTATGTGACATAAAATTATTGGAGGATCATTAGAATAAGTGTATTGATGTTGAGGGAGAATATATTGAATAACAAACTAATTTCGTATTAAAACTCACATTCTTTAATTTTTGTTTTTAATACCTTTCAACCAATCTGTTATATATTTAAAAAAATTTCAAGAACTAAGTTATTCACAAACGAATGAACAAGGGAATTTTGAATAGAATTTTCTTAAAGGTAGGTTTTTTGTTGTTGTCTTAGTGAAGTTCTTTGGTTTCTAACCCAGAATTTAATAAAAATAGAATAAAAGTTTTCAAGTTTATCAATATTTTTGTGATAATATTTTGAAAAGAAAATAAACAGATAAAAACTCGAGTGCATTATTTAAAGTAATTTTGACCTTGAACTTTATTAAAAGTTTAACTGTTATCAGTTTTAGGAATTAGGAAATTTGTTGCACTGTGCACAATAAAACAGGGGGTTATGGGACTAAGCCCTCCCCCATAAGATTAAAAAGATATTCTATTAATAGTAACTTCATGAATTATGTTCACAACTAAATTATGACACATTAAGATCTTTTTTAAAAAATATTTTTGTCTTAAGAAATACACTTAGCGACATTACTAGCGCCGCACTTGGTTTCTTGCAAAGATATAGAAATTTAGAGTTATTCTTGTGTTATTCAATACAATACATTCAATACCGTTTCAATACATTTTTGTGGTATTGAATGTTATTGGAGTGTTATTTAAATGTTATAAGAATTTAAGTATTTTTGCTTTTGGTTTTGATATACTATAATTTTTCTTTAAATCATCGTTTGATCTTAAATAAATTTAAAGCTTTTCAGTAACAAATATTATTTAAAAAAAAATTTCCAAGTCTTATATATAAAAATTTTTTTAATTATTTAATTGAAATGGATATGTTTTAAAAATACTGTTTCGAAAGGAGTTACTTTTTGTATCTTCCATGGTCTTGAGTGTTTCAGCTGTGACTAACCCAACTTTTTAAATTTAATATAATTTAACACTTGTTCAAATAAACTCATCTGAAACATAGGATGTTAAAACAAAAGGTTTTTGTGTTTATACTTATTTTATTAAGAACTCGATTCTTCTCGATTTTTGATAGAGACGGATTCACTGACCACCTTCAGCAAGTTTTTCAATTTATTCACAAAGTTAAATTCGAAATTTCACGTATGCAAGAATTTACTATACCATAAGATCTCGGCATGAGTGTTAACATTAAATTTATACATTTTAATTAAAAGTTATAAGTAAATTTAATTAAATAGCACTCACCACCACCCATAAAATTAAAAACGAATATATGATTCAACTATGTTTAAAGTCATAATTAATTTGAAACTCATTGTAAGGTGTTCGAAAATTCGTTACTATTTGGGCAAGCTTTTTGAAGAGTAAAATACCGTTTACAAAAAAAAAAAGCAAAGTAAACAAGTGACAATAAATCAAATAAACTAAAGCAAACAAATAACTTCAACAAAAATCATTTCTGTAGAAGAATAAAAAATCTTAATATATAAAAGGCAAGCCAGCTGGTCCGTGTCCAATATCACTCAAACTGTTCAGCCTGAAAGTATGCACATCTTAATACATAAAAGGCAAGCATGTTGCTCCGCACACAGTATTTCTCAAATATTTGATACTTATCAGTGACAATATTGGGTTTTTACAATAGTACGTTTTTGATATACTTCTTTTTTTCATCCTTTTATAAAAAAGTTATGACGAATTTAATGAAATTCTTTTGAGTTGATTGTACCAAATTGTCGTAATTGTATCAGATGCAAAACAACACCTGAGTTGCTACGTATATGAAGGAATATGCATTAAGCTCTCAGTGTGAATATAGCATAAGCATGTAAACATCCCAGCAAACCAAAGTTTCCGAATTCGTAACGAATTCGTTACGAATTTTTCGAAATTATTCCGAGTTCGGCATCCGAATTCGTTCCGATTTCGTAACGAAAATCGTATGGAGAGGTTGACATGAATTCGTAACGAATTGTCGTAACGAATTCGGAAGGAATTTTAGTAACGAATTCGTAACAAAATCGTTAAGAATTGGAGTAACGTATTCGTATCGAATTCGTAACAAATTCGTAAAGAATTGGCGTATCGAACTCGTAACAAATTCGTACACAACTGAATTATCGTTTTTGTAACGAATTTGTAACAAATTCATAACAATTTCTTAACGAATTGTAGCACCAAATTCGTAACGAAATGAAGCATCAAATTCGCAACGATCTCTTAATGTTTTTTGTACCGTACGTAATACAAAATTAAATAAAAATTTCGAGCCAAAGTTTAGTTAATCAGATGCTTAAGATGCCCCAGACTATATGTTTCGTACAAATGAAAATTTACAGATCCTCTGCAACTACTATTATGGTACATATATAAATGTGAATTTGGCATGTCGATTGTATTTGCATCTGTAAAAATTAAAATTAGAACCATCTCTAGTATCATCTGTTTTAAAGAAAAAGTTGTTTAAAACTAAATTATTTTACAAATGGATAATTATTTACAATGCTGCTAGGCTCATGGCCTACCAATTTTTTTTCAACTCGAAATATTTAAAACACCTCACAATTTAAATTTGAAAATTTCATTTCGGAACTCTTTCGAATTATTCGGAAATGTTCCGAAATTACTGTTGCGAAATTGTTACGAATTCATTAAGAAGGCTCGAAATAGTTACGAATAATTTGGAATTCAGACAAATTCGGAAACTTTGGTTTGCTGGGATGTCAACATGCACAACATATAAGCTTTCGATGAGCGATAAAGTGTAAATAGCGTCGACAAAATGACAGCATTATGGTTGCAGAATCCCCTTTATTCAATTTTAAATCTTTTAAAAATCTTTATTATCTTAGAAAAAAAAAGAATTTGTATTTATTTCAACTACTTTAAGTATGGGCATTTCCACAGGAAAGTCTACCTTGACCACAAAATTAAAACTTATTAAAAACTTATTATTTGATGATATAATCTAAACGAAATATTTTAATTTTATTAATTAAAGCAATTTATACATAAAATTATTAACCATGATGATCAAATCATCTGCACTATTTCACAAATGTAGTTTTTCATTTTCGTAAATGTTTAGTAAATGTTTCGTAAACATTTTTTTTTTGGTAAAAGATAATGAAAAAAAAGTTGATGCAAGGAAGGGAAAATATATTGAATTTGTTTTTATTTACTAAATTACATAATTACTTAACTACCTAATTTCTTAATTACCCAATTAAATTGCAATGGAAAAATATGTCGCGTGCTAGATGCTAGATTATACTTAAGCTTAAAAAAAACAACAATGGTAACCATTTCAACATGACAGCTATCATTAGAAGGATATATTTATCCATTTAAGTTCAAAGCTAATTGCTTTGCATTTGCATTTGATGTTACGTTTCGTAGATTTCTGAGTTTTTCTAGATGCAGTTGAAAACGAGTTCCATTTTTTGTCGCGTGCTAGATCGCATGTTTATTGCTAATATATTAAAACATAAAATCCTCGGAACCTATATTTTGTACTAAATATATTGCTACGAAAATGCTATCGAAAAATAAAAACAAAAAAAAATTTTTTTCTTCATTTTCTGTATTTTTTTGCACCTCAAAGGCGTACGAATGTCGCGTGCTTGACCGTGGAAATGATTCACGCACGTAGATTTGGAGTTACATGCTAGTTTGCACTCCAAAATAGGCTCGGAAATGATGTAAACTCACGTCCATACAAATTTTGACAGATAGATTACGAGCATGCAAATTCACAATGTTTACTTGTCAGTTACATGCTTAGATGAGAACCCTTATTATGTTTGATTTCATATAATATAAAAAAAATTAAAATACAATTAAATAAATATTTAATATTCGTAAAACAACATCATGCTTTTAATTATTTTATCTAAAAAATGGTAAAAATAATACAAAACTTTCAATAACAAATTTTTTCAGAGTAGATACGTTTTTGTAAATATTAAATACCTAAATAAATATATTAGCTTAAACATTAGACTTACAACCTGCATTAATATAATTTTGATATCTTTATTAGTTTAGTTGTTATAACTACTAATAGATTTTGTAAGGTGGTGGTTGAAATAAGCTGTGAGCCACTGTATCTTTAGGTTTCCAAAAATAAATTTTTAAGATTTGAAAGCTCAACTTACAGTGGCTCACAACGAAAGTTGGGCAGGCATTTCTTAGCACTTTCACATTGGTTTCAGAAATGAAAATATGAGAAGAAACTTGGAGTAAATATTTTTTTTTTCAAACGTTCTTTATTCGTGAGCAAAATTAAACAAAAACATAGTTAAAAAATTAGAAAATAACGGTAAACAAAACTAAATCAAACCAAAGCTTTAAAAACGAGCTCACATTGAAAGTCGGTCAGATAAGGAATTCAATGCTAAAACTAAGAATTTAATATTTTGTTGCCAATCCTTTTTCTTATATGACTGCGCCTGCAGCCTTTTTGAAATGGGTGCAACCAAATTTTTAAAAACTTCAGCTCCAATCTGATTCTACTCTTCACTTAGGATACCTTTTTTTTAGGATTGGATCTTCAGTTGCCCATCTCTGATACTGCACTCTGGTTTCAAGTTCATCTCATAGTTGTTCTAGAACATTTTAATCTGGTCCTTGTGAGGTTATTTTTATGACATTTGGACACACATTAAGTACACAATTCTTTACCAAGAACGTCGTATGTTTCAGGTCATTATCTTGGTAACACTAAAAATTGTCTGCTATTCCTTATTTACCCGCACTTGCTTTTACTTGCGCCATGAGAATGTCAAGGAACATATTTTTGCCCACTATACCTTCAATAAAATGAATCCTTTCAACATCTGATGCAGCCCCAAACCATGACTGATCCTCTACCATGCTTAATCGTATGTTTAGAATTTTTATTGCAAAATTCTCAGTTTGGTTTTCGCTATCCATCTGAATCATATAAATAAAATAAACTCTCATCGGTACAAAAAACCTGCACTAAAAGTTTATTGTTTAAAAATGCTAAAGATCTTAATGTTTTTTTGTTTTATTAACCTTGCTCCAGAATAGAAAGTAACATTTTGAAAAAAATATATATTGCAATATTCTTCATACATTTTCATTTCTGAAATCAATGCGAAAGTGCTAAGAAATGCCTGCCCGACTTTCTTTGTGAGCCACTGTATGTATTCTATTAATTGTAGAAAATTAAATGGACAATTTCTAAAAACAAATTTTAAATAAAGGGTATTAAATTTATTTGGAAAAACAAATTCGACCATATTTAAAATGGTTTTTTTGAGATATTGATAAACTGCCTTAAGGCATGAGGGTGGGTCATTTTTTTTTTTACCAAACAGGCGTATAGCAAGCACGTAATCTACGGAAAACTCGAAGAATGTTTAAAAATTTTACAGGAATTACAAGCAAAAAAGGTGATAGGGTTAAATTAAAAACTAAAAAAAAACATGCACTGATACTAAAACAGAAAAGTCACAATCTAAAGGAATATGTAACAATGTAATCACTTTTGCATGAACAAGTTTCAAATCCTTCATATTGCTAAACATACATTTTTTTAATCAAAAGCCCCTCCTGTAAAATCTTGGCTACGTGTCTGCAACAAGTAGGTATTATTTTCATTTATTTGTGTATTTGGTATTTAAAACCATTAACCAAAATAAAAACAAAACAAGCGTAACTACCAAAATATTTTTCAGGCTGTTTTTTTTTTGCGCAGAATTTGTTAACCGATAAGATGGCGTGAGAATCTATCAACAAAGCCATAAAAACTACGTTGGGGGCACTACAGTGGGCACAGTTAGATAATGTCAAACATAAAAACAACTACCAACTTCAATTTGTATAGACAATGAGCCGTAACGATAATTTGTACATATTCAAACATATGCAATTAAATATTAAATTTGTAATAGAGACAATACATTAATAAAGAAATAGATATGGTAAAAAACCTATGAGACGTTATCGATATTTTTTGTCATTGAAATATGTACTTAGTTGCAAAGACTTTAGTAGCAAACTATACAAAAGGGCAAATTTCTCATTTAGAAATATAAATTGACCTAGAAAAAATAATACAATGCTTCATGATGATAATTAAAGCAATATAGAAAACAGAAAAGCACTGATCATAAATTGAAAATCTCATCTCTAGCTTTTGCTGTAATTCATAGTTTCATCTAGTTGAAATATGTTTCTTTTAATTGATGCCCCTTAAAATATTTATTAGCTGTGCTATTCTACCACTTGTAGCGCCAATTATTTTTTAGAATACTAAAAAAACAAAAAAACCTAAAATTGTTTATAAAAATACTCCAAATAAAGAATAATTTTAGTAATAAAAACAACATCGTGGCGATAAGATTTGTAATCATTGAAGCGCGCTTCCATGCCTACCGCTGCGAACGATTCGCTAGCATTTTAGTGAAATAAGCAAATAATATAAAAACTTTATCTGCCCTTGCAGATTGGACAAACCCAAATAAGCTAAGTCTTTAAAGTTAGAACGAACTTGTTGTTGAAAAAAATGCATATATTGAATTACTTTATTAATTTTGTGAACTCATATACTTGGCGACACTTAGACGAAACGGTTCTTAGGACTCACTTACGTATAGGAGAATCCTTTGTTGACGCGCGTTGCAGTTGGTGGTTGTAGTGCTGTTGTGTTAATAGTTGTGGCTGCTTTAATTATTTGTGAAGGATACGATTTTAAAAATATTAAAATACAAACTCACTGAAATGCTTCGAAACGCGAATTTTAATAAAATTGCAAGAATTTTCATTGTGGTATTTTTGTGCAGTGAAATGCAGTCAAGTAAGTATTAAATATGGTTTTGCCAAAATAAAAGTTTGAAATTGCCAAACGCAAATGAATAACAAGTTAATAAAAAGCAAATTTCATAGAGATTAATAGAATAGTTTTTGAGCTAGAGTGCCTTTACACACAGCAGATAATTCAATTTGTAGAAACTTTTCAGCAGATGTCAAAATATTTAGTTTAGTTTGATTCTTTTGAAAGTCAATAGTCCAAAACATATCCTTACCCAGCAAACATTAAGATTTCGTTTCGATATCGAAAAGATATCATAAAGGCGATAATTTCTATCGTTTTCGATATTCAAAAAGGTATAGTAACGATATCGAGAAATGGCCATTAACGATACAAATCGACCTATCGTTAACGATATCGCGAAATCATAAATAACGATATCAATACAATATCGAATCTTTTCAGATCTTGATATCGTTTCGATATCGAGTATTCAACAACCTCGTTATCGTTTCGATATTGTTATTTATGATTTCGCGATATCGTTAACGATAGGTCAATTTGTATCGTTAATGGCCATTTCTCGATATCGTTACTATACATTTTCGAATATCGAAAACGATTGATCGCCTTTATGATATCTTTTCGATATCGAAACGATATTTTTTAGTTCTATGAAATTATATATAATTATACTTATATATATATTATATAAAGAACTGATTTGGCCTTATGCTCCATGACAATATTAATTTAAATTCATTAATGGTGTTTTTTTATAATATTTATAATATATATAATATATATAGTATTATACGACTATAATGATATAATATAATATAATGAAAATATTAATTTAAAATCATTAAGGGTGTTTATTTATTAAAAAAAGAATTAAAGAAATGCACATTTTAAAGAGTTTTAATTATTTGATTTATATTTTTCGCGATATTTATTTGTTTGTTTTGCCTGTCACTTTTCTTTCTTTCTTTATTTTGGCATGACATAAGTGGTAGGCAATTGGTTCAGCTGAAAGAATTTTTATTTTAACTTTCACTGTTTTTTTTTAATATTTAATAAAAAAGACAGTTTCGATAGTATCGTAAGTATAGCCGTCAAACTCCTTTTTAGACACAGTTTCGATAGTATCGTAAGTATAGACGTAGAATTCCTTTTTATACAGTAATAGAGAAAAATTCTGGTGTTTTACATTTATATTTTTCAAAACTCTTTTAAAGCATTTCATCTTCTAAACAAAAATGAGTCAAAAATAAATTTGTTGTTGTTGTTGCCTTCTTCAAACTTACTTGATCTCAAAAGTTCTCAATTAAATTCATGTTAAAATTTGTTTTGTTTTATAAAAAGTTTTCGTTTGATATTTATAGTGATGAATTTGTTGCTCTTGTTCATTTTTTATGTTGGTAAAAACTAAATATAATTGAAAGTTATGTTAAATAAATGGAAATAATTATCGGAAAAATTTGAATTATTTATTTTTCCTTTAGTAAATAAAGAACATATAGCTGCGAGCGAAATACAAGCAGTCCTCTTATATTCAAATATGTTTGGATAAATAATACTAGTCTACAAAATCTGGTATCCAGTAAACCCATTATCATTCCTATATGTTCTTTCAACGTTGGTTTCAAATCTGTACTCAGTTTCTTCCTATATTGTACAGTTTTCAAAATACAGGGTGTTTTACGTTCTAAGCACGTGCCTAGTATTATTGATCTAGAATCTGAACTACTCACCAAAAATTAATAAATAATAACATATTTTGCATTTTAGAAAAAATATCAACCAATATATCAACCACTGTCGTATCATGTGCGGTAGCGGAGTAAAAATTTTGAGATTATCCAACGAAATACCAACAAATTTTGTATCATTTGTTTTAGCAGAGCTGTAATCGTCCAAATTTAAAATGCCTGTTTTTCATGTAAAAACACACTTAATCCACCGTTTTTTTCTAAATTCAAACTTTGGACGATTACAGCTCCGCTAAAATTAAAGATACAATATTTGTTGATATTTCGTTTTATAATCTCAAAATTTTTGCTTCGCTACCGCACATGACACGAAAGTGGTTGATATATTGATTGAAAAGTTGATATTTTTTTTAAAATTTAAAATATTAGTTTGTATTTTATGGTGAGCAGTTTAGATTCTAGATCACTAATACTAGGCGCGTACTAAAAAACCCTGTTTATTGGAAGCTTTACAATATAGAAGGAAACTGAGTACAGGTTTCGAACCAGTGTTGAAAGTATATATAGGAGTGTATATGGGTTAACCAGATCCGAAATTGTGGACTAGTATTATTTATCCAAACATGTCGGAATATAAATATACTGGTATTATTTCGCTCGCAGCTGTACATACTGGCTCTGTAGCTACACGCATCTGTATTATCTATTGTACTTATCTTTCTGAAAATAAACAACACCACCCAATAAACCACAGAGCGGATTCGGATTCGTTTCGAATTCGAAACGGAGCCGAGATCTCGGATCCGAGCTCTCACTTTCGATTCTATTTCGAGATAGCGATCCCATTTATTTATTTATTGGCCAAACAAAGCAATGCAATTTACTTATTCTAACTTATTCTAACAGGTTTTGTTTACTTATACTAAGATTACTAAGTTTTTTGTTTTTCTTTTCCCCTTTCCTTGTTTTGATTTTATTTTTAATTTGGTGCTCTTAGTGGGCATACTCCGCCAACCGGATTGACATGATTTCAAAAACCATGTCAAAAATAAGAGAAGAATAGGAAAACAAGAGAGACTATATACACACTTAAGATACGATGTATATATATTATTCTTAAAGACTATAAGGACAAAAGGACGTAAATGGGAGATTTGGAGAGGGATGTTAAAGAATTTTGATTTATTAAACAAATCAATAAATGCTTATATATATAAATCCATACATGTATATAGTTTATCTGAGGCCTGGGTTAATTCTGATTACTGAATGATTTATATAGGGTTTGCTTGAAAGAGGATTTGGACGTAGAAGGTGAGTAGTATATAGAGATATTATTAAATTCTCTGCAACAACGATTGATGGGTTCATTATTTGCATATGTAGTTTGGTGCTGATATTCAGTTAACAATCGTGTATGCCTAGTGCGCCTAATTGGATCGTTAAAGGAAATCATATTAGAAATATATTCGCTGTGAATAGCACCATTAATTACATCAAATGTGAAGCATGAGCCCAATAACGATATTCTTGTTGATAGTGGCATCAAATTTAAAAGGCTGAGTCTATGTTCATATGATGGAAGGCTACAATAATCATGGGGGTTGTACATATCTCTAAGCGCGTATAGTAAGAACTACTTTTGAATAGACTCAATTCTTTCTCTATGGGAATCGAAAGATGGATTCCAAATTATGCATGCATATTCAAGTATTGGGCGCACTAATGCACGGTACAAGGATGTAGTGACCCATATATTCTTGAATTCATTTGCACGTCTTTTTATAAAACCGAGCTGTTTGCTGGCCCTGGACACAATTTTATCATAGTGCAGATTAAAGCGCATCTTGCAATCTAAGACAACTCCAAGATCCACTATATGGTTGACTTTTTTAAGTTCGGTACTATTGAGGTGGTAGGTATGTAATGTTACGTTGTTTTTACGAGAAAAGCTAATAACATTGCATTTATTGACATTAAGATGTAGTTTATTTTGAACACACCATTGCTCAAGAGACAACAATTTTGATTGCAAAAAATTTAAATCTGCATCTGATTGAATTGCATAGTGCATTTTTAAATCATCTGCATAAGATGTGGGATATCGTT
The DNA here is from genome assembly GCA_963920525.1 of Dichetophora obliterata. Classification (NCBI taxonomy): domain Eukaryota; kingdom Metazoa; phylum Arthropoda; class Insecta; order Diptera; family Sciomyzidae; genus Dichetophora; species Dichetophora obliterata. The sequence continues at coordinate 108,824,113 of OY986439.1, read as the reverse complement.
AAGAACTTCTGACAGATCGGATATGAATATGTTGAAAAGAAGAGGACCGAGATGACTACCTTGCGGAACTCCCGAGGAGACTGCAATTTTTTTCGATAGAACTCCCTGGAATTTAACAAACTGGGATCTGCAGTTTAAATATGATTTTAGCCAACTTAGTATGGACCCTGCAACACCAAATTTTTCTAACTTATATATAAGAATGTTGTGATCAACTCAATCAAAAGCTTTACTGAAATCAGTATAAACAGCATCTATTTGGTGCCCTTTTTCAATTTTGACTAAAACATCTGATACCATAATCATGAGATTAGTGGTGGTGAATCGCCCTTTTCGGAACCCGTGTTGCTGCTCATTTAGACGTGGGTTAATGAAACTTGTTAGCTTTTCACAAATAAGTTTTTCAAAAAGTTTTGGAATGGCTGACAAGATTGCTATGCCTCTATAATTTTCAACTGATCTTTTATCACCATTCTTGTAAATTGGCGTAAGATGGGATGGTTTCCAATATGAAGGAAATGCCCCACAAACCAGTGATTCGTTAAAGATTATGTGTAATGGTAATAGCAGTTGGTCTAAACATCGCACCAAAAAGCTTGTAGGTATTAAGTCTGGTCCTGGTCCCTTTCATATATCCAGTTCTTTTATTGCATTAGAAAATTCCTCCTGGGTTAAATATGAACTATCAACTATAATAGTTGAGCTTGGAGAAGCTTCAGATAAGGTGGTAGGAAGACAAAAGACGTCCTTAAAGTGATCGGCATACAAGTTGCTTATTTCAAGAGAATTGGACGAAGTGACATTACCTTTAAACATAGACGATTTCGCTGATTTTTTCATGTAAAATGCCAAAAAGGGTGGTTTTTTTAAATGTTTGTATGGGGAACCCCCAGGGGGGTTCTAGGGGGTGTGCCACTGACATGAGTGGATCGGCCCTCCAAAGTTAGTGGGGTCGGTCATACATTTGGACTCGATTGGGGCACTCTAAATGTGTCAAAGAGGGATTTTTCAAAATTTGACCCTACGGGACAAAAGTCAAAAGTTGAGGCATTAGAATTCGTTTTAGATTCGTTTAGATTAGTTTCTGGGGCAAAGTTTCTTATTTTGATCCCTAGAATAAGATTTTTTCTGAGCAATGGGCAATTTTTAAATCGACCAGCCCTAATACATACATATATATATCTTTATATAAGTAAAAAATGTTTTATTTTCATAATAAGTAATTTGAGAATATCTGAAAATTTTAAAAAAACCGATTCGAAATCGATCCGATTATTTCAAAAACTCGTTTCGAAAACGATTCGATTATTCTAAAAATCTCGTTTCGAAAGCTAAGTGTGAATTTCTTCCACCCGCGGATTCGAAAACGAAACGAAAACGAATTTCGTTTTCGAACTAAATGCACGAGAGTTTCACCTCGAATTCGAAACGAATTCGTTTGGTTTATTGGGCAATAACAAACGACTAAAACGAAAGCATCTAATGTGTATTTATATTTGTACATTTTACATATATACTAATAACAACAACAAACGACACGATTGCGAGTCAAATGAACAACAACAATAACAACAGCATAAGCAGCCACTGAGCAGCTTGTGTATTTCTCATACGAATATATGCATTTTTTATTCTTAGATATTGCTGTTTTATGACTTTATTAAAGAAGTGACAAAATCGAAACTTAGATATTCGTTTTGTTCGTACTCCAACTGATATTTCGGCACATATTTTTCTTTGTACGATGAATATTAAAGGTATACCCCAAAGTGTTAACTCAACTTCTTAAATGTGCTTGAAAAAATTTGTGAAAATGACTCCATGCAAACCGCGCTGTGAAACGTAATTCTACGTCAAAACCTGTGCAAGGCGAAGGTCCACAATAGATTTCCTCAGGTGGCGCTATGACCTAGAATATCAGCATATCGTAAAAATTCAACTTTTTTGTAGTTATTTGATAAATATTGATCTCTATAAAAGCGTATGCACTGAAGATCAGTGAAACAATTTTTTTATTGCTGAAGTATATGTAAACTATGTGAAAAAACCGAAATCATAAACATATATACAATTCTATTTTTCAGGACGATATTTTGAACAGATTTTAGGAAGAATTTTTTCAAATTCGTGAGAATATCGCACTTTCGGTTAACAGTGTATTAACAATTTAAAATATGGTTTAGTATAGTACTCGACCATACCTAAAACCTAGACTATGTCACTTAAAAAAGAGTAAAAGTACTTTTCCAATGTAGCACCGTGTAATTAATTATCTTGCTAGAGATGATTAAATTTGTGAAAATATTTTGATTAAAAAATTTGAAATCCAAAATTGAAATCCAAAAGAATCGTAAAATTTTCTTCTTCCTACTGAACCACGTCGTAAAGTAAGAGTTTTGCGTAAGTTTTCGGGTAATTAGTAGATTTAAACTACACCCTGTTAGGACTGAATTCATCAAATTTTTGTCAATCAAAAATTGTTCAATGCTTCCATAAGGTTTTAGTTTTAATTCTTATATTATTGTTTTCTAATTCCGAATCACTTAAGTTTTGCTAGAAATGTTACTACTTTGTTCAAATAAAATGAAAAGAGTTTGTTAACACTAACATTACTTTTTAATCCTATTATCGATATACAATAAAAAGCAAACCAGTTTTCGAATAGAAAAAGATCGATTTTGAGAGGCAATTTAGTCCCACAAATAAGTTCGAAATACATAGTTAATATCTACGTGCCGAAAAAGTACTTTTCAATGGTTTTTTTTTGGTACACGGTTAAAAAACTTTGAATAAAATTAAAACTTTTCTGTACTTTATATATGACCACACCAGCTTTGGTTACAAATCTAGACTTTGCCAAATACTAAAAAATCGTTTTAATACAGCTTTGGCTTAAAATTGAGTACAAGCTTGGATTATAAATATTGGAATATAAAAAAAAAAAAATAAACACAGTGAGATCCGAACCAGGGACATTCAGTTTATAAGCTTACTATGTTAACCACTGGGCTATTGCGCTATATGAAACGAAACAAAAGCAATACACAAGCATATGAACCTAATAGCGTAATATTGAGTTTCAGCATTGCAATATTTCTTTGGTTTAAATTTTAGTACAGAAAAATTTTAATTATGGGTTAGTATTTGTGAAAGTTTAAATTTTAAACCTCAAGGTTAAAAAATATGCAGTAGTATTTTAGCTGGACTAAAATTTATTCCAACATTTTTAACCATGTACAACTGATGATTCTTTTTTAAAACTCATTTCTGAAGAAAAAAAGGTCACTTTTGAGAGGCATTTTAGTCCAACGAATGAGCCCAAAGGGTTTCATATATGAGGGCAGAAAATGAACTTTTCTCCCCGAAAAGGTTCATAAATGAATTCAAAGAGGATAGTTTTAGTTCACTGGGACGTAATATACTACATTCTTTATTTTTTCAATCAAAACTCAGTATCAAGTATTTTTTATTTTATTCTTTATTTGAGTTTCAAATAATTTATTCAAAACTTTTATTCGTTATTCATTATGTTAATTTGTGTTTGAACAAAAAAAAAAAAAAAAAACGGAGCAAATTAATCCGGAATATTGTAAAAATCAAATATCAGTCATCTATCAAGTTCCTCGTAAAGTGCGTGGGCATCTATCAAGTTTTTCTTCTACCTGAAGAAAATGCTTCTAGAAAAGCATTTTAAATGGTAAATTTTTAAAAATTATAAGTTAAGAAGATAATAGCCACAGCGTGAGTGCTTCCTGTGTCAAGTGTGAGCGTCTTTTAGTTAAAATGAAAGGATCTTGGAATTCTTCCGCAAATGTCGTTTCCCATTTAAAACGACGTCATGGCTTATAAGCTGTTACCCACATCTGTAAGCCTAGAAAGTCGTTACAACGATGAGTTTTTCGATTTTTTATCCACTAACTGACTCCAACTTGAGGAAACAAGTACTTTTTTCCTTATATACACGTTCTTAACCTTAAATTTGGTTGTTAGAGGTACTGAAATATCTTGCGGACGCCGACACAACGAAAGGTTATCTAACTATCTAAATATTTCGAAGTTAGAAAAACTTTTATAAAATTCAATACAACAATACCATCATCGGCACCAGTGTAACGTCTTTTCTTTTATGCAACTATGGTCAATATTCCACGTTCTTATAAAATATCGTACAAAACGTTTGAAAAAAGAGTAATTTTAAGACTAAACTTAAACCATATTGTTTAAAATGTAAACTCTAAAGAATACCTACTTCTTCTCTGTTAAAAATAAAATTTATTAATAAAATTTTTCAAAATTTTAGATTAAAGCATAGTACTCTGCTCAGTTTCATGTGAAAAATCACTCAAATCTCTATACAAAATATGACAGCTGCAAAACAAGCGTGGAAATTTTCACAACATTTTCGTCAGAGCAGTACTCTGTTTCGCAGCATGAAATTATCGCAACATGTTTCTGAGAAACATTTTTTCACGACAATTTAATTGTACTACCTATTTATTTTGAAGTGAAAAGAGAGAAATCATATGAAATCTCCCAACATATTCTCTGAATTTCTCTGAGAAACGTTGCCATAGGAATTCCTCGCAACAAACTTCAAGTCAGAAATTTTACGCAACAAATAAATAGATGTTGCCAGCGAGATTTCACGCAAACGAACAGAGTACTAGGCCACAGATAATATAATAGAAAGATGTGCCACCGCCATACAAGCAAGTGGCACAGTAAAATTTGAATGTGGATTTATCATAAATCCACATTAAAGCTTTATGAGAGTCAGCGAGCGAACGATTTAAAGCTTTTGACAGCGAGAGAATAAGTAAGCGACAATGTGAGCAAATGTGAGCATAATATTGAAAAGCAATAGAAATGATATGTAAAGATTTGATGCACGAAACATCTCAATAAAAAGTGTAGCTGCCAACAAAATGTAGCAGAATTTCATTAGGTTTACGTAAAAAATTTAAGCAATTTTTTGCTAAACTACCCTACGAACATTATATAATTTTAAGTTATTATATTTTTTACATTATCTCTTATCTTTTTGTTATATAATTTCAAGAATATAATATCATAAAGATGACATAATCGAGGTATATTTTTTGTGTTGACTTGGTTTTTTTTGCCGTTTTGCCACATGATATTTTTAGTGTTATATTGTTGTAAGGGCGATTCCATCAGTTGAAGCTTAGCCGCGAATAATGTTGTAAGCAATATTTTTTTAAAGTTGTTTTTTGCGGGAAAATTTTTTATTTAACTACTAAATATATAAAATATTTTTATTATATTATTGCAAATACATGCTTTACTATACGAAAAGTACTCTGAAATGCAATTTGCAATTGTTCTTATTTATACAACAAAAACTTTTTTGAGTCACTTTTTGAAAAAAATTCAATATTTTGGACCGTTTTTGAAAACAAAAATTAAAGAATATATTCACTGACCTTACGCTACAGTTGAAACTATTTTTGTAAAGTGCTTTTATTAAAACTTTGATAAAAAAAATTTGAATTAAATATATTTAAAAATAGCGGATATAATTGCATCGAAAGTCAAAATTTGATTTTCATGTCGTTTTTTCTCATTTTTGGGGATCGATGTGTTATGAAAAAGTCGTTGTACCAAAAATTTCTGAAATTCTAAAGATATGTAAATATTTTTGCTATTAAAATTACTAAAATTTTTTAAAATTTAATTTGCGAAATAAAATTTTCAAGATAGATTTTTAATATCAAAATTTACGTAAGTGAAAATGGATGGAATGAGCGTGATCAAAACTAAGTATGCTACAATCTTATCTAGGATGCACACAATATGTGTACTTAAATTAAGCGAAGTCCGTTAAGCCATTTAGATTTGTATAAATGTCAATTAAACAAACAAACCAGAAATTAAATTTTACTAATATAGACTTTGTGTTAAATTGTATGAATATTATAGAACAAATGCAATTCGAATAGAATTGAAGAATTTTCAAAGATTTTTCGATTTTTGTTTAGTTTTGAAAAATATGTCCCTAGTTATGATCCTATAACTTCAATTTTCTTCATATTTTTTCTTCGTATTTTTTCATATTACAAAAGTTATACATGTTCGCAAATAAGACGTTTGTATCTTTCATTTAAGCTATCATTTGTATTGATCTAACGATTTTTGTATAAATTTTCTAAATACTACATTTGTGAAAGAGTTTAAAAAATATGGTTAATACTCAAAATTACCTCCCATACAGGCCAAATATGCGATATCGGATAGCTTTGTAATTATATTTCTCAAAGCATCAGAATTCGGTATTCGAACACAATTTACAAGTAGCGTTTCCCTGATAACATGTGAAGGGCAAGGGGTCATGGCACCTCCTACACCACCCAAATTTGCGGTATCGAATTGCTTTGGAGCTTGGAGAAGGCCGCATAGACTCGTATTCGGTATTCGACTACAATTTACACGTTTCACTGATAACATTTTATGGGCGTTAGGTAAGGGATCGTGACCCCTCCCACTTAACCGAAATTTTTAATATTGAATATCTTTGGAGTTATAGGTGGCCGCACAGCCTCGGATTTGCTACTCGACCACAATTTACTCGTGCCGTTTCACTGATAACATGTTAGGGACGTTTGGCAACGGGGGCGTGGCAGCTACGCACAGTGTTTTAGCTAGTTATTTGTAATAGTATAGGGATTTTTAAATTTAGCTAAAAACGCTAAGAATATTGTTTGTAAACAAAATCTTTAGTTAAATATATGATAATTGGGTTTTAAAGTCTGAAAAATTTGTTTAGTACGAACTCACCACGTCGACTTTGATGCAGGCAATTTTGAGTATTTTTACTAAAACCGAAATACGTAAATATCCAACCTGCTACAATCATTCTTTTTACCTTAATATTTTTGTTGAAATATTTTTTTTTAACAACAAAGTAAAAATAAAACCAAATTATATATCAAAGTCCTATTTTTGCGCACTTTAATGTGGGGAAAAAGTTAAATAAAAAGTATATTTTAAACTCTATCACAAACGTAGTATTCAGAAAATGTCTACAAAAATTGTACAAATAATCGTATAAATCAAATAATAACTTAACTCAAATAATAGCTTAAATAAAAGGTATAAATGTCTCATTTGTAAATATTTATAAAACTTGTAAAATTAATGAATACTTTTGGAGTTATTGGATCATAACTGGGAAAATATTTTTCAGAACTCAAAAAAGTCGAAAAAAATTCGAACCAACCAGGAACAGTCTTAATGATTTTTATTTACTAGAAAAAATACTCAATCGAACTAGCAATGTCGTTTTCGTCGCGCAAACTTTTTTTGCAAATTGTTTACCACTGTTATTAATTTGTTATTCACTTTTAAATAAAACATACAATGAATAAAAATTTTGTTATTCACTACTATCTTATGAATAAAATGTTCGCTATTAATTTTTTTATTGATTTTTTATTCATTATTAATTTTTATTCATTATTAATTTTTTATTAACTATAAATTTCGCATTCATTTCTAATTTTTCATTCACTTTTGAATAATAAATAAAATGAAAAAAAATCTTGTTATTTACTTTTGAATAATGAACCAAATTAATAATAAATAAAAAATTGATAATGACTACAAAATTAATAATGACTAACACATGAATAGACAATGAATCAAAAAATAATAACGTACAAAAAATTAATTATTGAAAAATTTGAAATTCTTTCTGAATTGCATTCTTTGTAAAAAGCATTCATATGAATAAAAAAATAATTAATTATTCTGAATAATAAAAAAAAAATAATGGAAATTAATTATTAATCAATTTTTTAAAATTCAATGTGAATTAAAAATTTTATTTATAAACAATTTTTAATTCATTGGATGGATTTGCATGTCGTTATTCAGTTTTCCTTAAAATTCTGAATATATATGCAGATTTTACTGGTCTGGCTGAGTCAATCAGAAATAGTCAATATTAATAGCAGTGAATAGGAAAAATCTGCTTCGCACAAAATAAGGAAATCATCATAAAAATAATGCAAACAAACAAAAACCTTTGTTGGTGTCAAGCAGAGATCACAACTGCTTGGTTCCAACAACAACAACGGAAAAAACAATTACAACATTAAATTTTACGACTCTCGCTCGCGAAACCATGCAGTGGTGATCTCTGCTGTGAAGCATTGTGGAGTGAAAAGTGAAAGAGCGTTGCAGAGAGAATGTGCATGCAAGGATTGGAAACTTTTCTCTCAAGAAAGCTTTTTCATCGCGCTCACAAAAGCTTACGTATTGATCTGAAAAATATTTGTTACTTTTTAATGTTCTACGTGGCACATCTTTATATTGTATAATCTTTGACTAGGCTTTATGAATAAAAATAACGAATAAAGAATATTGATTCCTCATTCGAAAATAAAAATTCAATCAATTACTTGTTATTCAAACTTTTAAATGATCAAAATTTATTTATTTTTTATATTCGTTTTGAATTATTCTTTTTCAACACAACTGTAAGGTTATTGATTTCAAAATAGGGGTTCGAAAGAAAAAAAGATTTTTGTTTAGACGTTAAAATGACCATATATCATGAACCCATTGAGTCCCCACAGTTATATTGTTGAATAGGTAATATTGCCAGCTTTAAGAAAGAAACTATTATTATTCTTCGAGCCCCTAGTTCAAAATCAATTTTCTTACCACAAGGGGGGTCAACAAAATTTCCAAAAACTATTTTTATATTAAAAAAATTTTGAACAAAAAAGTATAGCAGTGAGGGGACCGACCGAAGCGGAAACCTATATATAAAATATTAATATTCCCTGGAAGACGTTGTCCTGCCACGACCGCCTTACTGCTGTATTAGAATTTTCATGCTTATATAGGGTTTCGGACTATCCTACATGTAGGATGGATTTGACAGGTCGGATGGACATGTAGGAATGTGCGAAAGCTCAAACTGTAGCTCATACTACATGTAGGATGAAAATCAAAAAGTTCTAAAAGTTCCGCCATGATCTTGTTCTTCTCTGTGCATCCTTGTTTGTAGATTTCCTTGGTAATTGTTGTTGGCACACTTAGCTGAAAATTTTTTGTAGACGTTGTGAATTCTAATTGTGTAGCTACAGTCGGCATATGAAATTAAAATTATTTTTGTTAAGAGCTTATAGCAATTTATTAAATTTTTTATATATTACTAAAACTATTTCTTTTAAGCAAAACTATTACCATATCAAAAATACATATAATTTAAGTAATTTATTTAAATTATTTCATTATTGAATTAATATAAAAAATTAAAGCTTATTTATATAAATTTATATCAGGACACTAACACAATATACATGTTCACCATTTCTATATTGCGTTGTGTATTAAAAATAGAATATTATAAAATTAAGAAATATCTATAGCATATAAATTATATATAATTCATATAAGCACACTTTAGTTGTCCAATTAATACTGAAAATATTAATAATTTTGCAGGTTTATTACGTAGTTGTTATTATATAAACTAACATAAATACTCTTTAAATTTCATCAATGAGTTAAATTGTTCATATTTGAATTATATATATGTATATATATGTATGTATATATTTGTATGTAGACAGAAAAAACAAATTTAATGAACAGCATACGTTAAAATTAATTCATTGATTTTAATGAAAAAATCATTGAATTTTAATGAATTGCTCATAGTTTTTAACGTACTGTTCATTGAAATCAATGAAGTTATATTCATTAAAAATGTCTAAATAAATATCAATGATTTGTTTTCATTATTTTAATGGACTTTTCATTGATATCAATGAAAATTACATTGATTCCAGTTCTAAATCAAATTTTAACGAAACATACCTTGATTTTTAATGAACAATGTATAGTTCATTAAATTCAATGTATAAGTCATTGAATTCAATGTATAGTTCATTAAATTTAATGAATGGTTCATTGAATTTAATGTATAGTTCATTGAATTTAATGTATAGTTCATTGATTTTAATGTATTGTTCATTGATTGCAATGTATAGTTCATTAAAATCAATGTATAGTTCATTAAATTCAATGTAAAATTCATTAAATTCAATATATAGTTCATTGAACTCAATGTATAGTTCATTAAATTCAATGCATAGTTCATTAAATTCAATGTATTCAGTTCATTAAATTCAATGTATACTAATTTATTCCCTTCCCAATTTTGTTTGAAGTGAAACGGGAAGTTGTGAAGACGTGTGGAAATTGTGTGTGTAAATTTTAGGTAAAAGGTGATAATAAATTAAATTAAAAGTGAAGAAAATGTTGTGCTTTGAATGTAAAAGAAAATTTAAATCTGTTGAATTGCTATTAGTATTAGTAAATAGTAGGAAATATACCTGGCATTTTAAGTGACTGCTGCCATCATTTTCAAAAAATGTTTACATTTTTAAAGGATGAAAACCACATAAAAGATAAAGCTGTGCGGGCAAAGTTGGCAGAAATTGAAGATTTCACTTATTACAGTGGTAAGCTTAATTTTTCTCCAGGCTAAATAAATAAATAGTTATTTTTTTAATTAATATCTTTCCAGACAGTACTGCTATGAAACTTCTTTGGAGCCTTCATGGGTATTTGGTGCCCACTCAAAAAGTATGCAGTAATTACAACTTTGGAAGAAAAACTTTCCTAAAGCATACAATTACCAGCTCCCAAGAGGCATTCGTTTTTGTTGGAAGCAGCATCCAGGAAGTCGAGGAGCATATTGAGTTTTTAAAAACTAAAGGCGAAAATATTCAACCATTAATCCTTGCTGTTGGAGAGAAGAACTTCTTCTCATTCCAATAATTTTATGTGTTCATGGATGGTGTAAAATTTTAATTTGCTAGTTTTATCAGAGCCGTAGAGGGGTGCTTTAAAATTTTTCAATTATTTCAATTAAAATATCCTGCGGCATGCAATCTCGTGTGGGAGTTTATTGCCGTATATTTTTATAAATATAAAAACTATTCAAAATCTTCGAAAATTTGTATATTAACTGACTCTTTAAAATAAAAAAATATTGTTGAAATTGTGATTATTTCCTTATTTTAAAAATGTTTAGAGAGGGATTAACAAATAATTCGTTGAATTTAATGTATAGATCATTCATTCCAATGAACTAAGTAGATTAAATTTAATGAAATATACATGGAATTCAATGAACTGAATACATAAAATTTAATGAACTGTACATTGAATCCAATAAACTAAACACATTAAATTCAATGAAATAAACATTAAATTCAATTAAATATAAATTAATTTCAATGAACTATACATTGAATTCAATGAACTATACATTGAATTCAATGTAAGGTTCATTGAACTATACATTAAATTCAATGAACTATATGAATGAACTTTACATTGAATTTAATGAACTTTTCATTAAATTCACAGAAAAAATCATTAATTTTAGCATTTTTTAATGAACGTGTTCATTGAATTCAATGAAGTGTACATTGATATTCAAGGAACCATTCATTGAAAATCATTTAGTTTAATGAACTATTCATTAAACTATGAAGAAAATTCATTGAAATCAATGACAACAGTTCATTGGACCAAAATCAATGAATAATTCATTGAAATTAATGCACCTTTTCATTAATATAATGTACCTTTTTGGTTCAGTGTATGTATTTCCGATACGGTAACACTTTTACTAAAAACAAATAGATTTACCAATATTATATATACTCTTTAATTCATATGTATAAACTGTTTTCAAAATTAGTTTGATGTCATATGCTGACTGTAGCTACAAATAAACATCTACAAAAAATTAAAGCTTAGTGTACAACAATAACTACTTAGCAAATTAACAACAACAACGCAAAGAGAACGACAAGATACCAGCGGTTGCGCAGCTTTAGAGGGGATGAACCGAATTGGCGGAGTAAAATATAAAGTACTTCGCATGCTATATTTTCTGTTTGCCTGCTAGCAAGATCTGAAATGGAAAGAGGCATTAAAAGAGACTTCAGAACTAACTTCTGAAATAAAATGAAATTTAAATTTTTCATATTTGTATTTTGTTTGACTGTCGTGAAGTCTCTTTTAATGCCTCCACTTTAGATCTTGCTAGCAGGCAAACAGAAAAAATAGCAAGCAAAGTGCTATTTATTTTTCGCCGCCAATTCGGTTCATCCCCTCTAACGCTGCGCAATCGCTGTGATCATGTCATTCTCTCTGCGTTTTTGTTGTAGATTTGCTTGGTAATTGTTGTTGTGCAGTTAGCTTTAATATTTTTGTAGATGTTATTTGGTAGCTACAGTCGGTATATGACAATCGAAGTATTTTTATAACACTTTATATATTACACAAAACACTTACACAAAAAACCTGCAAAATAAATTTATATTTACAGCTGTAATTGAATTACTACAGTCTGCTTATCATAAGCATTCTATTTCTTACCGCCTAATGTTGTAAATCGAAAACGCAAACAAACGAGAAGTAAGACACGAGAAGCAACACCTTTTTTATACAAAATTCTTTTGCTTCTCGTGCCTTGCTTGTCGCTGGTTTGCGTTTTTAATTAACAACACTAGATCAACAAAGATCCAAGAATACGTGAAAATTTAATAGAATTAATGGAAAATTTGCAATACTTTGGCGTACTCGTAGTTTTAACAAAAATTTTCTTCAGGAAATAGAAATTTTTTACTATTTTGTCTACTGTCTTGCCAACTGTCTGTACTCTTTTTCACAGACACAAAGTTTGACAATTAAAACGTATTTTTCACTGTCTTAACAGTACTGTCTCGTGTGACCCCCGTGTTATGAAAAAATTTATTAACAAAACAATGATAGTTGACATCTCTGAAAATAAAATACCGCAGTGGTGAAAATAAAAAGCCACTGACAAATGCAACAAGTGTGAAAATTGTCAAACTTTGTTTGACCATATATAATAAAATAAGAGCATGCATGTAATTATTTGAATGTTCAACATTTTCCTTTATCACAACTTAAAGATTAAAATGTTAAAACACTCAATCCATACATTATTTTTTCTTGTTTGCAAACGAAGTTCCAGCAGAAAAAAGCAGAAAAAGAAGAAAATCGTTCCATTTTTAAATCTCACCATGCATAGCAGCTGTTTAAGTAAAAGCAAATTTTTCAAAAATGTTGACAAATACAACAACTGAAGAAATTGCCAAACTTTAAAAGCATATATAGACCAATATAAAGCGAATTAATAATAAGTTTTGGTTGCAAAGATCTTACTGCAACCTAGCTTAAGTATTTATATACTAACAAACATATTATATGCATTAATTTCAGGAGTTGCTAAGTAATTTCTTTGTGAGCTTGCGGCCGATTAAGAACAAGTGACGATAATTGTTGATATTTTTATGCACAAATACATGCAAACATTTTTTGAGGTTATGTTTTCTAATTTTCCTATCCTGTTATCTTTGCTGTCTGTATTGATGACGGGAGTTCCTCGGAAAAATACGATGACGCAAACCAAAGATTTTCCCTCTACCAAAATCGTTCAACGCGCCTAAAGAAGTTTTCACTTCAAAAAACCAACAAAGTAAAAAATAATTTCAAATTACTTTTCACATAAATTCTAAGTCAAATTTGATAATTTATTTACATATATATTATTAAATAGGAAATCTTATTATTATAATTGTTTTGCTATTTTGTATTATTATCATAAATATATTAATTTCTCCATGAATAAAAAACCTTTAAAGCCGGAGCGTTTATTTTATAAAAGTCTGATTATATAAGCGCCGACTTTAAAGGTTTTTTATTCATGGAGAAATAAATATTTTTATGATAATAATACAAAATAGAAAAAAAACAACTATAGTAATAAGATTTCCAATTTAATACTATATATAAATAAACTATCAAATTTGACCAAGAATTAATGTGAAAAGTAATTTGAAATTAGTTTTTTACTTTGTAGTGGTTCTGAAGTTGGGTTTTTTTTTTTTTTGTTAAAAAGTTTTTATTTCTTCCTTTTTTGAGATTACTTATGATAACAATTTTGCCCATTCTTGTAACGAATTTTGATACCCTAGTGTCAATATTAACTGTGATACAGTATTTTTCTTATATTGCCGCGCCCTTTTGTCCAATAACGCTCACTTTCATGACCGTAAATTTTCATTATTATGCCTTCCCCTGTACCTTATTTCAGTATCTTAGTGTTAATATAATTCGAGTTACAGCGTTTTTCTTATATTGCCATGCCTTTTATCAAATAACGCCCACTTTTTGACCATAATTTGTAATAATTGTACCAATTTCCAGTACTCTAGTGTCAATTTCAACTGAGATACAGTATTTTTCTTATATTGCCACGCCCTTTATCGATTAACGCCTACTTTTTTTAATATAATTTTTAATAATTGTGACTAACCCTGTACTAAATTTCAATACTTTAGTGTTAATATTATTCGATACACAGAGTTTTATTTATATTGCCACGCCTTTGTGTCGAATACCGCCCATTTTTTTAAACGGGCACCTCCGCGTCTAATGTTTCTATCTATTGACAAAAAATTGCTGCAATGGGGCAAGTACTTTAGGAGTTATCGATGTACATACATTTAAAAAAAAATAAAAACTAACTTGAGTACCTCCTCCTTTTTTAAGTCGGTTAAAAATTCGTTTAATTTTTTTCCAACGGTAGCTCAAACTTAAAATTCGGTTAAAAAATGTTTGATATATGATTTCTCGTAAAAATCGGGTTTCAACGTTTTTACCAATTTTTTTCAAATTTGTGCACCCCGTAACACTGTAAAAATCACTCCAAACTTTTTTTCTTTCAACAAAATTTTTTTATTTCCTCCATCACCGCTCCATGCAAAATTAGATCAAAATCGGATATGGTCATTCCGTAATTTTTATTTTTCGGATGTTTTTTAGAATTGGTCTCAAAAATATTTTTTGCTTTTTTTACTATTTTTTTTTTTAATTTTTGATTTTAGTTGAAAATTTTAATCTGCAAGGAGTTTTCTTTTTACACCTTTTAAAGTTTTTTAAAAGATCAGATTTGTAGATTTTAAAGAATTTCTATTCCTTTCTGCTAAAATAAAATTGTTGCGAAGATCCTTTATACACTTGTGTAGGTGGGGTGCAATAAGGCCAAAGGAAATAAGACCAAATTTTGGAATTCCGAAATTGGAATTATTTCTACTTGAAAAGGGAAATATTGCTTATTCGGCCTTAATACTCTTTAGTAGAAACAAATTTGATTCAATTCATTCCGTACAATTGTAAATAATTTTGAAATAAGTGCACTTTACTACTCACGTCCCCTTTATTTTAGGCTTTGTTACCATATCGTTGATTTCTTTTTTTGGCCTTATTTCCTTTATTTAGTGGAAATAAAGCCAGTTTGGGCTTATCGCCTTTGGCCTTATAACACCCCGTCACTTTTGTAACTCCCCCTTATAGGAACTAATAAAGTCTCGAAAATAATTTGATAAAATTCTTAAAATTCGTTATATTAAATGACCTTTTTAACGTTTATAAATAACTTTTATTCGTTGTCAAGACGTCAATGAAATCAATATGTCTGATTTCTTAAGCTGCTAGACATTATAAATATTATAAAAAATATAAGATTAGGCCGATTCGGTATAACCATGATTTGGCTTATCGCAATCACACCATTTACTCATGGTTTTTAGATGTTTATACTTTTGTCTGGAATGGCAATATTGCGCTTGCGGTTGACAACAAAGCTGTAATGGAGTATTTTACATTTCGGGCAATTATTTAATGATCAAGATTAAAAAGTGCATAATATAAACTCAATAGAATTGTTATTGGTTTTGCTCGATAAGCTCTATGAAAAGAAGGTTAAATGGTTAATTGAGGAATTTTTGCTATTTTTTACTACGTAAACTTTGTTGGTGTATGTCTTTAGAATTACGAGTTGTTTCAAAGTATATGTAACAACAATATGTAATCCATATTAGAAGTATTTTCTTATTCCATTACGTAAAACCATTTCTGTCATTTTCTTCTGATTAACAGGTTCTCAGCAGCAACAACAAGCTACACAAAACCCATCCACAAATGATGATGATTTTAATAATATCGAGGAGGTCACGTTACAATATAGCAAACATCAGGCTTCAATTCGTTTGAGCGCCAAAGATGCTGATGTATTTGGTGAAGGTCATATATGTGATGGAGCCTTAATAGCACCTTCGGTGGTTCTTACTGCTGCTCGCTGTATCTATGAGTAAGCTGAAATTAATGCTCTAACACTTGTTAATTATTTTTAATATTTGGCTATTTTCAGTTTTCAGCTTCAATTAAAGCGGCATCCTTCGGAATTCAAAGTGGTGTTGGGCACACTTCACCGCTATCAACGTACTACGCACACGTTGGTTTACGGGGTGACGCACGTTTACTATCCGACCACTTACGAACCTTGGGCGTTACGGGACGATATCGCATTGCTACTGCTTGAGCGTGATGTACCCGCAGAACATCCCTCGGTACAGCCAATACCCTTACTTGAAGCTGACATAATAAATGCCCCAGATAAAAAACAAGTTGGTGATGAAGTTTTTGCCCAAATAGCATGGAGCCAATCGAAAGTGGTAAAAGGAAACCAGCTCCTGACCGCTAATGTCACGCAGTTACCACTTATAACTTGTGCCAAGGCCTATGGTCAGCTCTTTACGAATGGCATGCTTTGTGTCAAACTGACATCCGCTACTCCCCGTGCGTGTCTGCAGGGTGGAGATATTGGTGCTCCTCTGATTTATCACAATAAGTTACTGGGCGTTGCCACAGGCTTAAATGGCTGCACTCTCAAGGACTATCCCGCATTATATACTGATGTGACATTCCATACAAAGTGGATTCATGCTCATATTGGAGACGGCTCTAATCAGAACAGCTCCATTTGGGGTACTCTGGGATTCCTAGTCTTCACAGTTTTTACTCTAAAAACGTTTAGGTTTGGAAAGTGTTGACAACAGAGCATCCTGCTCTGATATTTTTAAGCGGAATGAAAGACTTAAAGGTTTTTAAAACCCCCATATTCTAGAGATGTTTATTTATTATAATCGTTATTTATTTGTTTTTGAAAAAATTGTGCAAATGTGATAAAAATACAAAAGTTAAGCTGAGGTGTTTAAAAAATATGTGATTAAAATGTTTTCATAAGCTTTTAAAAATTGTTGTTGGTCCACTTGAGTTCCTTGCCCAATGGTCCTAATTTTATATTTTCATAATCTCTTATAAATTGTGGTTTTTGCTTCACTTGCGTTCCTCTAGAATGGCCTTAGTTTTGTATAAATTGGTGGTATTACGTTATCCTCCTGTTCTTGTTCATAGACTTTCTCCATAATTTCTTGCTGCAATTAAAGAAGCAATGAATTAACCAACGTCTTATGCAGCTTACAAATTATCGCACACGTGTGGCACACAGTATACAAAAGTTTTGGAAACGAATAAGACGCAAGCCTTGAATTCTCCGCCCGAAAAAAAAATAATCATAAAATATATCAAGATTTTTTATAAAAATTGTTTTTCTCCTTAAAAAATAAGTGCACCTAAAAATATGTAACATAAAATATTAAACAGTATTGGACAGTTTAGTTACTAAATTGTCCCAAAAGACAGTGATTACCACACAAACATTAATGAAATATAAGCAATTAAAACCAATTAAAAAAAAATTAAAAAAAAAGAAACAAAATGCCATTTGAGAACACAGAGGAGTCTATTGAAACATCCAAATACGTGACCAAAGATGCGTACGATAATGTGGTCGACCAACTTAAATCACTGCGATCACAATTTGAAATGTTGCTTGAACAATTGAAACAAAATAAAAATACGGAATCACCAGCACGAAAACGAAAAAATGGAAAGGATACAAATTTAAAAAAAGATTCAACATCAGCAAATACTCATAACCGATTTTCAGCTTTAGACAACGAAGTCGAGGGTTCAAACCCTCGTATATATTTCGTTCAACAAAGTTGTTGACAAGAATAATAGAAGAAATTTGCTGAAAAACCAAAATGAAAATCCTAATGGTTCAAGAGTTCTCAATATGGAAATGAGTGCATATCTGGACTAATAAAAAAAAAATTTGCGAAGACTTAAGTCTTCAGTAAGGTGGAAAAACGGATGTTACCAAGAGAGTCCTCATATTAAAATTAAGTAAAAAACGTTGAAATTATTAAATACAGATTTTCGTGCCGCACAGTGTAATGTTAAAGTATTTATAAGGATATTAATAAAAAAATATTTAGATCATTTTACTGAGTAATCATATAAAACTGAATGCAATTGAGGATAAAATAGGAAAGAAAACTGAATCAAATATTAATAAGAATTTTAATGATTCAAAAAAAAAAAAAACTTAAATTGAAAATGAAAAATTTAAAGAAAGAAATTGAAAATTAATTTAAGTTTTAATAAAGAATAAAAGATCAGAAACAGGAGAAATAGAGTTAAGAGAAATAGGTGAAGATTAAATGCTTAAAGTGCTTAGTATTGGAAATAGTTTTATGTGCCAAATTTTATTGGTCTACGACCAATCCTTTTATTTATTGAAACTTTTTGTGTGGGGATCAACCACTGTGTGGCGTCCACTGGTGTGACGGAGAAAATAAAAAAATTTTGCCAACACGCTTACATACCCTACCTGTGTGCATTAAGCAAAATATTTCTATATATGTACATTAGGCCGGGTCGATTTGTGGGGAGGCCAAAAAATCGCCATTGCTCAGTAAAAATCGTATTCTAGGGATCAAAATAAGAAACTTTGCCCGAGGAACTATACTTCTAAAACGAATTCTAATGCCCCAACTTTTGACTTTTGTCGCGTAGGATCAAATTTAAAAAAAATCCCTCTTTGACCCATTTGAACCCCTTGGGGGTTTCCCCATACAAACGTTGATTTTTTGAAATGTTTGTATGGGGAACCCCAAGGGGTTCCAGGGGGTCGGTCACTGGCATGGGTGGATCAGCCCTCCAAGGTTAGTGGGGGTCAATCATACATTTAGACTCGATTGGGGCACTCTAAATGGGTCAAAGACCCAACGTTTGACTTTTGTCTCGTAAGGTCAAATTTTGAAAAATCCCTCTTTGACCCATTTAGAGTGCCCCAATCGAGTCCAAATGTATGACCGACCCCCACTTACTTTGGAGGACCGATCCACTCATGCCAGTGACACATCCCCTAGAACCCCCCTGGGGGTTCCCCATACAAACATTTTAAAAATCACCATTTTTGGCACTTTACATAAAAAAATCAGCGAAATGGTGTTGCCACTGGCATGGGTGGATCGGCCCTCCAAAGTTAGTGGGGGTCGGTCATACATTTGGACTGGATTGGGGCACTCTAAATGGGTAAAAGAGAGATTTTTCAAAATTTGACCCTACGGGACAAAAGTCAAAAGTTGGGGCATTAGAATTCGTTTTAGAGGTATAGTTCCTCGGGCAAAGTTTCTTATTTTGATGTCTAGAATACGATTTTCACTGAGCAATGGGCTATTTTTAAATCGACCCTCCCTAATGTACATATATAAATAAGCGTAGGCGAAACAGTTCCATACCATTTGCTCCCGTGTTTCCCAACCGATTTTGGTAATTTTTTTAAATGATTTAGATCATAGAGAAGGAGTGCACCGAATATTTTTTATAGAAATTAACCTGCTTTAAACTGGTGAAATGATGTATGTTATATTTCACGCATTGTGCAATACAACAGATGAAATACAACTTCTGAAAGAAGACAAAAAAGTTCGTCATTGTTTCGTGAGGTTTGTTTTTCTTAACGCTGTGATATGAGCTCGCTTACGTTCTCAGATGAGCGTAAAAACATGCAATAACAAATAGAGTTCAGCTACTACAGCTTTTTCACACTTTCTCCGCAATAGATAATTTTAAGAACCAATCCAATATCATTGAAATAACTCAAAGATATCGATAAAAGTGGTCCAATAAAAAACCAAAAGGGAGAAAAATTTACCCACCATAATATGGGTTGGGCTCAGGGACAACACAAGACATAACAACTAACCATGCGTTTACATAGATCTAATCATACATTAGTTTTCAATCTACTTTTGAGTTGACCTTTCGACAAGTTAACATCAAACACGTTACAGTTGTTAACAAAGGTACTCATGCGATTTAATGGAGCAGTTAACATATAATTTGTTCTACTAAATGGTAAATAAATCAAGTTGTTAGAGTTTCTGCTGCTTCTACGGTTAGTGTTAAAATTTATAAAAGAAAGAAGCTCTGGAGAGTCGAATACACCAGTTATGAGTTGGTGTAAGTAGACGATATCAGCAGATTTTCTTCTCTCACTTAAAGATTGCATCTTTAATAATTTTAAACGATCCTCATATGGAGGAAGGTTAAATGTGTCAGTTCCACTCAAGCCTCTTAGAGCAAACCGAACAAAACGTTTTTGAATTCTTTCTATGCGATCAACATGCACATTGTAATGTGGGGACCATACTTGACTTGCGTACTCCAAGTGAGGACGCACGATTGAATAATACAGAGTTGTAGTTGTTATTAAGCTATCAAACTCTTTGGCCCACCGTTTTATAAAACCAAGCATAGAAGACGCTTTTTTACAAATTCTATCAATATGCATGTTAAACGACAATTTAGAATCCATGCATATACCAAGGTCTTTGACGGTAGTTACACGACTTAAAGCAGTATCTTTAATTTTGTAATCAAAAATAAAATTGTTCCTTTTACGCGAAAAGGTCATAGTTTGGCATTTATCTGGATTTAAAAACATGTTATTTTTAGAACACCAAACCTCAAAGGAGTTCAAGTCTGACTGGAGCAGGTCTGAATTGTCATTAGAATCAATTGTTCTGCATATTTTCATTTCATCTGCATAAATAAGCAAATGTGAGTGTTTAATGACGTGGGCAACATCATTAATTGCCAAAATAAACAGAAGTGGGCCCAGCTGGCTTCCTTGAGGAACACCCGATTCTGCAACAAATTCAGAAGACAACACGCCTCGGAAACGTATTTGATAAGATCGCTCCATCAAATGCGATTTGATCCAGTTTACAAAATATTGTGGAAATCCCATTAATTTAAGTTTAAATAAAATTAGATTATGTGGTAATTTATCAAAAGCTTTGCTAAAATCAGTGTAAATACAATCGACCTGGCTACCAGAATCAATAGATTTTAAGCAGAATGTAGTGAAATCAAGGAGATTAGACACAGTGGATCTGCCAGTAACAAAACCATGCTGACGAGTTGTCATGACTTGCCCACAGTGAATTTTAACTCGATCGTACACTATTCGCTCAAAAAGTTTAGGAATCGAAGACAATTTAGCGATAGGCCTATAATTAGTGACGTCGTTCCTGCAACCTTTTTTGTAAATAGGACTGATATAAGATTTTTTCCAAAAAAGAGGAAAATTACTTTCATTAATTGATTTATTAAAAAGTAACGAGAGAGGCTGACACAAAACGGAGCCGCATTGTTTTAACACTGCGGCAGGAATTCCATCTGGTCCAGCGCTAAAATCCTCATCGATTGATTCAATATACTTAAAAATATCCTCTGAGGTAAAAGATATATGCCCCAAAGAAACTCTGGATGCGTTGTTCATATAATCAAAATACTCTAAATCAGGATTAAAAGAATCTGAACAGAATGATTCTTTAAAAAGATTGGCAAATAAGCCGCAAATAATGGTGGAATCGTCAGTAAATCCATCCTGAAATTTGAAAGAAGAAGGAAATCCATCAGTCTTCTTCTTAACATTAATAAATCCCCAAAATTTTTTTGGATCAGACAAAATACTCAGCTTTATATTATCCAAATACTCATTATA